>JAPWDM010000003.1:10712173-11312173 GCA_035578155.1 Brachynemurus nebulosus
TACATCAAAATTCATGAAAAAATAACGTTCGTGATGACTTTTTTTGTCACTAAAGTGAACAAAATCACGATTTTTTACGTACAAAAGTACTTACATATTTATATCTATGAGCACTAACGTTAAAGTTCCATTCAACGTCACTAGATGGCATACTTCTTATTCCTTATTTCATTGATTGTGTAGAGACCCTGATGGGTCATATACAATCAATGAAATAAGGAATAATGGGTCATACACAATCAATGAAATAAGGAATGAGAAATAAGAAATAAGGAATGAGAAGTGTGCCATCTAGTGACGTTGAGTGGAACTTCAACGTAACTGCTCATAGATATAAATATGTAGGTACTTTTGTACGTCAAAATTCCTGATTTTTTTCACTTTAGTGACAAAAGAGTCATCACGAACGTTATTTTGTCACGAATTTTGATGTACAAAAATACCTAAATACATATACCAATGGGCAGTTAAGTTAAAGTTCCATTCAACGTCACTGTGTCACTTAAAGTGTAGCTCGCTTGGAATCATTTATTGGTCTGTCACAGCTTAGGTGATTCAGTCCAAAGGGTATGGGATAGAGGAGAAACAGCCCATAAGAACTAATGTAAAATCGTGGTATACGAGTTTCAGCGCCTCTACCGAGTAAGGCGCGCCATTTTTTATCGAGTAACGATCCATTTTTTAGCAAACTATTGAATTATTATATTAATTTTTCAACTACTGCAAGCAATCTTAACATTCAACTCATTAAGCTGTCACTAACCCAAACGCATGTTTTATACTTCAAATTTCAAAAAATTTAACTACCTCGTCGCTCCCGTAAAGGCCGACAAACTTTGCAGTTGGTTGCCACAAACTCAAGATGTCACTAAAATTTTGTAAAAATTTCTGTTTCTCCTCTGTCCCATACTCTCTGATTCAGTCATGCTATCAGTTGCAGCGGTGCAAACATCGCGGACATTCATTGTTGGTCATTGTTTATCAACCACTTGCAACAATGTAATACATCCATACGTATGGCTCGAATACGTACCAGACCAGGCATACCCCACCCGCCTCAGATAGAATGTGACGTACATAGAGTACATGGAACACATGTTATACTAATATATTGGCATATTCGTGTCCATACATCATGTGTTTTGGTTGTATGTTGCTGTGTCTACGTTACTCGCTGGCGACAGTCGGCACAGTTTGGTAGACATATTAGTTTGATCCCTTGCTCATCATAGATTAAACATTCGTAATATTTGTAAATGATCACTACGAGTG
Source organism: Brachynemurus nebulosus (assembly GCA_035578155.1). Classification (NCBI taxonomy): domain Eukaryota; kingdom Metazoa; phylum Arthropoda; class Insecta; order Neuroptera; family Myrmeleontidae; genus Brachynemurus; species Brachynemurus nebulosus. Next base: position 10,713,446 of record JAPWDM010000003.1, read on the forward strand.
TAAGAGACGTTTCAGATACGTGGGGGTATAGCTCAGTGGTAGAGCATTCGACTGCAGATCGAGAGGTCCCCGGTTCAAACCCGGGTGCCCCCTTGATGAAAATTTTTTTTTTTTTTTAATTTTAAAATCTTGTCTTACCATTCCATATTAACATAAAATCACTTTTATCAATAATTTTATTTTTATTTTTGAAAAAACATTCAAATGTTTCAGTTTAAAACTTGAACACCTTGAAACTCAAAGAGACGGTCAAGTTGAAATATTAAATAAATAAATTTTATAAAGGACTAATTTTAACCATTTGTACATATTTATTAACCGAAATGAAAAAAAAAAAATTGGGAGATCTTATAATTCCGTTAGGTTCGTATGTAAAACACCTTTATAATTCTTGCATCTTTTATAGAATATTTTGCATATTGATTTTCTAAAGTGTAGGTTTTATTTATTGTAAGTTCAGGTCTCAGCCAATATAGACTATAGAGCAAAAAAAGTTTCTTTTTTAGTCGAATTTTTCCTTGAAAAAATTAGACTTATACAGTCAATACGACAAGAACGGTGAGAGGCGAGAGTAGGGGCGCTATCCGTTTTCGGATCCGTAGAACACGAATATGTAGAAAAAAAATGTCTGATATATATATATATACATATATATTCCCGCCACCTTTTAATTTGTGTAGGGCCCCCCTATGGAAATTAAGAGATGAAATTTGGTAAATGGGGCTCATTTTCGAGGCACCTCATACTATCAAAGTGGGGTCAAATTTTGGGAAAATTTTTGATCCGACCCAACTTTTAAGGGGGTGGTGGGGGGCGGAAAAGCAATAAAACTTTTCCAAACCGGTTGGAAATAATGTTTCGGTCAATTATCTACAACATATCCAAAATTCAGCTTCCTAGGATGATTTGGTGGGAGTAGAGGGGGGAAAAACAATTTTCGCTGGATCTAACAGGCCCCCAGCCCCCCACAATTAACGTAGAGGGTTGAAATTTGGTGTGTTGATTAAGTTCGTACCTAGGTTGTGCTTTTTGGAGGTTTTAATATTTTACTCCCACCCCCCTCATTTTTAAGCTACAATTTCATGCATTTTCGACGTTTTCGAAGTTTGTACCACTCGCACAGGTCACCCAAATAAACCTAGAGGGCTGAAATTTTATATTCGGATTGAGTTAGTATCAAGGGGGTGCCTTTTGGGAGTCTCGACTTTCAAACCCTACCGCCACCATTTTTATACCCAAAAGAACATGATTTTTCTTGTTTTTTAACAGTTTCGTTCCGGTCAAAATCTGCCCAAATAAACCTAGAGGGCTGAAATTTTGTGTACAGGTTAAGCTAATAGCCAGACACTGTTTTTTGGGGGTTTCAACTTTTAACCCTTACCCCCACGATTTTTACGCCAATGTTTCCTTAATTTTTTTGCTTGTTTTCTAACACGTCTAGAGACTCTCTAAGGAAACCTAGAGGGCTGAAATTTTGTACGTGCAGGGCCCGCTCTAGGGGCGGGCAACCCGGGCATTTGCCCGGGGCGGCAAAATTTAGGGGCGGGATTTTTGTAAATTTTGGTAAAAAGACGGTGGCTTCTTGTGAGTGACGAACAGATTTGCCCGGGGTAGGAAATTCTGAGGGCGGGAATTTTACAAAAAAGGGGCGGCAATTTATACCCGGCGAGCAAAAAAAAAATAAAGGTCGTCAGTATAAAAAAAGACAACAACGCCGGCTTTTTATACCCGACGAAAAATAAAAAGACCGATTTTTTTTCACTGGGGCGGGATTATTCCCTTTTGCCCGGGGCGGCGTAAACGCTAGAGCGGGCCCTGGTACGTGTATTCAGTTGGTATCCAGCTAGTACCTTTTAGGGAGTCCACATTACTTTTCCCCCCACTTCTTCCATTTTTACATCGGAATTGAATGCTATTGTTAAATGTGTTTTAAATGCATTATTTTTATTCTAAATACAAGTAGGCGAATAGTAATTTTAAAAAATTTAAAAAAAAATGAATACAATTTTTTAACAAATGAAATACATACATATTAAGTAATTTGAAAATGTTATTAAAGTCACTGTTTATTTATAAATTAAGAATTTTGGATTTTTATTATTTATAAAATAGAAATTTTGGATTTTTTTGGAAAGAAAAAATATCTTCATAAAAGCCTTCCAGTTTACTATTTAAGTTCCTTTTTTAATATTTAAAAATAAAACACAAAGGCAATTGGCGGATAAGTATGGATAGAAATGCCCTCGTACGAATTGTGTTGGCTTTTTCCCTGTTAACTGCTATCGGCACAAAATTGAAATTTACTGAGATTCAGCCCTTAAAAACTTAAAACCTTTTTTTAAAGCCCCGATCAACCGGACACTCATCATCAGTTTTGAAACCACCAAAATTACAAATCGCTTGTGGACTTTCAATTATATTTCGCTTGTAGACACTCAATACCGAAGATGAAAGGAAAAATTCGACTTCCGTGATGGGGCTCCGCTGCTCACGGCGTTTTTTCTTCTTGAGGTATTATTGCACGGGTCTATTTATAAATTTAAAAGAGCCATGAATTTTGTTTTTTACTTTTACATTTTATTTGAAATAAAATGGGTAAAGAAATAAAAAACTGTAATTAATTAAAAGACGATTTAACCATTCATTATTATTTATTCAAACTACAATATGCTATGCTGAAAAAATAAAAATTCAGCTTTATTCAAAAATCAATGCCAACGACGATCTTGTATTTATCCAGAAAGTTTTGGTCAACCCGGCACATCACTAGTAGTTTTTAGTTTTAGATTTGACTCCAAATTTTGAGTTTTCTTAACTTGTTTATTTGGAAGGAAAAGCTTACTCACATGAATATGTTGATCCAAAGATCGTCAGCACACCAAAAACCATTTTTTATTTGGTTGTAGCATTCCAGAAGACTATTCCAGTTATCGAAAATTTTTTTCCTTAGGTTTGGACATTTCTTTTAAAATTTTCCACTTATACTGCTATACTAAACTGCATTTCTGCTTTTCTAGCTTTCCAAACTACTGTGTACTCAGATTATTAAACATCGAACTTAATTTTTGGGGGAGAACTTAAGTTTGCTGATCCCTACCGTGTTGGGAAATAGGGATGAAAATTATTTCCCACATAACACATCGTGTAGAATATTGTTTGAAATGCCCCAAGTAAATAAAAATGGCGTAATTAATGTTTTTTTCATTATGGTATTTATTTATTTATTTATTTATTTCAGTTACATTAATTTATGTATTCTATTCTTTGCTTTATTAACCCTTTGCGCTTATAAGACATGTACAGCATGACAAGGTGGTTTGTCCATTAACTCTACCATATTAATGGTGTTTTGTCGGTTGATCATAAGACATGTACCACATGACACACTGAATGTTGAACTGTATTGACTGCTCATACTTCACATTACATGAATATTTTATTTAATAACTGCAAACACATTCATTTATTAGAAAAACTGTAAATAAAATAATACAAAATCACGTTGAATTATCTTTTTAAAATTAAAAACTAATAAAAACAGCATTAAGGACGTATTTAGCGCATTTAGTATTCAACTTTGAGCAAACAAGGTTAGAACGTCAAAAGAATCCGTCAAAAAAAGAACGTCGGTCGTTGTCATGTACTACATGTCTTACCAGCCTATTTACAACTCACTTTTTTTTTTGCTTGAGTGGAAAGAGTTAATTATTATATAACATTTTGTGTTAAACTTGGCTTGACAATGATTTTAAAATTTATTAACACTTGCATAAATTGTGCGATTGTGATTGTAGAAAACCTTGCTTATTGAAAATTTACAATTTTTAAAGGTAAATTATAAATTATGTAAACAATAAAATGTATATTCACAATATGTCTACATAAATACTTATAGTTAATTAGCTTATTCATAGCACGTACATTGCTAAAAATAAATAATTTTCATTCTTATTATTTTTAATTTCTTAATAAAAAAATGTGATATGTAGGTAGAAAAATATCACTTTGGGATCTCATAGTATTAAAATTAAAGGAGTCTCCACATTCTCGCCGAGGTTGGACGAAACGAAAATGTAGAGGGTCATTTCGTTGTGTCTCGCGGTTGGTGTTTTAATGCTATTCATATGGCTGAGCCAACCTCAGCGAGGAACTCGACGAGGAACCTCGTCCAACCTCGGCGAGAATGTGGAGACTCCTTAAGAGGGAATTTTCAGAAGGATTTAAATGGATGTGGCTATTTATACATACAGTATGTATACGCAATTGGCTATTTATACATACAGTATGTATACGCAATTGACTATTTATACATACAGTATGTATACGAAATTGGCTATTTATACATACAGTATGTATATGGAATATTTTGTTTAAACATGCAATATGTATACGCAGTTGACTACTTATCCAGAATTACCGTAATTTCTGATGTATAATGCCCACATTGAGCACCAAAAATATCGTCAAAATTTCGTGGTGCGCGTATTAAAATGGACTTTTCCACTGGTGACAGTAAAATAACTTATTGAATACCGATTGAATTTTGTATAATCTTTTTAGCTTAAGAACGGATTTTTGACGACGCGAACCGGAAGTTGCATATCTGACGACTAAAAAAAGGTTTCCTTTGTTATGGTAATAACAAATTAGAGGCAGATTCTTATAGAATTTGATCAATGGAACAAAAAAGGAAGAACAAATTTTTTCGATATCCTGTTTAGTTTTCGAGATAATATGTGTTGTATTTCTAAAACTTACTATAATGAGATAATGAATTGTATATTACACACATACACATATACGTAGTATCAATTTTTACGGATATAAACTCAGTTTTAAATATAATTTTTGAATGGTACATTTTGGTTTTTATTCATAGAAATTAGTGAAAAATGAACGAGACATCACCAATGAAACCTCATTCTTGGGCAAAGGGTTATTATTTACAAATATGTCTCGGCGTGTAATCACTTCAAAATTATTTAATTATCCTTTGTCTGAAAATGAGGTTTCAATGATGTTGTCCGATCCATTTTCCACTTACTTCTATCAATATAAGCCGTAATATACACTCTAAGAAAAAAGGGTCAAAAACGTGTAAAATAACTTAAATTTAGAGCAAAATTACTCCTCGCTCTGAAAATATGCACTATTATTTGTGTAATATGAAAAAATTGGTGTATTTTTATATAATTTGTGTATAATTACTGTTTTTTTTTAACATTACACAAATAAAGGTGTAACTTTGGATTTTTACAACGCTTTTGGTTTACTTTTACACCACTAAATAGCAAAACCCATGCGCGCGCATATGATTTTGTGTATTTTAAAATTATCTGTTATTGAATTGCTGTAATATTTATACGTACATAAGTAATATTCTTAAAGGTTAAAAATTATGTGTTCAAATTAGCTGAATTAAACAAAAGTATTTTTTGATAGGATATAATATATAGTTAATATAATTACAACGTGTATGATAAATTAATCTTTAAATATGTTACAAAAACAGTGTTATAGCGGTGTACTGATGTTTTGTTTTTTTTATATGCATTGTGTAAAATGGATTCTGGAATAATGTGCAAAGAATACTGTAATATAAATTTGTTTGTTTCCAAAATGCTGTCCTGATGATACATTTAAAATATTTCAGGTAAGTTAATTTTTTTAATTTTGCTTCATACAAATAGTTATGTAATTTGATAAAAGTTTATTTTACAATTTGACTAATAATTTATTTTGTGGGGCTCTCAATTTCTGTGAAAATTAAAACATTATCTACAATTCAGATATCTTTTAACACACTGACAGGGGGTAATAATGTCACAATAGATCGTTCTGAAGTTAGACTATCGTATGTAAGGTTTTTATTAGGTTTCGTTATTTTAGCTGAGGTTATGTAATTTTCGGTATCGATAATTTTCGATAAGGAAAACTATAATATCCATTAAAAAACAAACCTAATAAAGACCTTACATATGATAGTCCAACTTCAGAACCACTTATTGTGACATTATTTTACCCACTATCAGTGTGTTAATAGCAAAAATTAGTGTATATAAACTAGTATGTAATTTAAGAGGGTGACTCACCCCCTCTCCAATGTTGCTCAAACTCAATTTTGAATTCAAGAATTTCATTTCTACGTTATTCTAATTGTCTTAAGCTATTTTCCATGAAGAACTCCTTGAAATACCCAAATTGTACGACTATTCGACAGAGTCACCCTCTAGTTAACTACCCCTAGACTTAATATTAGGGCATTGAGCAAAAACAGGTCAATTAGATTTTTTGACGTAGATTTCAAATCTGTAAACAAAATTTTTATATTGTTTATTTTTCACCCCCTTTTTGCAAAATTAACCCCCAAATTTTAACCCCCAACCACTCCTGTTGATGTAATATGAACAAACTGCATAGCAATAGATAGCTCTTTAAAAAAGAGCAATATCGCCAATTTAAACTTTTTCTCTATCTCTTACTGTTTTCGAGATATTTGAAAAATTAAATTTTTACCCCAATTTTTGGAGGGCGATTTCACCCCTTCAAACCGTTTTTCCGCAGATAAAAAAAAATACGTGTCCCTTAGTTTTTAGTATTCTACAATATATTTAAGTTTCATCGAAATCGATAGGTCCGGCCTCGGGACCTTTACTTGTTAGTGCGTGTCAAGAACACGCACTTAACGAATTTTTTTTTTTTTTTTTGCTTTACAGTAATATAAATTCATAACAGGTTTAAATTGAAACGACGCGACGTATGGAAATCGAGTTTTTTAAGTAATAATAACAATGGTAATAATAATAATGGAATTTAACGTTCGTTTTTTAGACAATGGTATGTAACGGACGTCACTCACATCATTATTTCTCAACTTTTTCATGATGATATGGGCGGAGAACAAGAAAAGCGGTATAAAGATTTGGCAGGTGTCTGTTTGCAACCATCTTCTTAAGGACGATGTCGATATTCATCTGGAATTACGATGCGAAATAGCAGAAAACTTTCACCAGCATATAACCGGTTACGGAATTCAAACCCTCAGTCTACCAGTTCGGAAGTGCCAGTGCCTAAGCACGCCGGGTTACTTTGCTGGTGAGTTTTTTAATCAAAAATTTAATATCTGTACATTCATTAAAATAACCTAAAAGTAATTGTGTAGCAAAAACGAAATTTTTTTAATTTTAAATTGCTGTGAAATAGTTATTGAAAAAAGAAAAAATAAATAAGCAAAAATGGTTATAAAATTAAGTAACCCTTATTTTCTGATTTGTTTAGAAATCGAGATTGGTGAAGACATCTGTGAAACCGTAGCATACATTTTCCCTGAAGTTCTAGTAATTGCAAGAGTCAGCAGAATATTGGGCGGAGGACAGGAAAAGCGGTATAAGGATTTGGTAGGTGTCTGTTTGCAACCATCTTTTTAAGGACGATGTCGATATTCATCTGGAATTGCGATGGGAAATAGCAGAAAACTTTTACCAGCATATAACCGGTAACGGAATTCAAACCCTGAGTCTACCAGTTCGGAAGTGCCAGTGCCTAAGCACGCCGGGTTACTTTGCTGGTGAGTTTTTTAATCGAAAATCTAATATCTGTACATTCATTAAAATAACCTAGAAGTAATTGTGTAGCAAAAACGAAATTTTCTTAATTTTAAATTGCTGTGAAATATTTATTGAAAAAAGATAAATAAAATAAATAAACAAAAATGGTTATAAAATTAAGTAATCCTTATTTTTTGATTTGTTTAGAAAAAGGAATTGGTGAAGACATATGTGAAACCGCAGCCTACATTTTCCCTGAAGTTCTAGTAATGGCAAGAGTCAGCAGAATATTGGGCGGAGGACAAGAAAAGCGGTATAAGGATTTGGTAGGTGTCTGTTTGCAACCATCTTTTTGAGGATAATGTCGATATTCATCTGGAATTATGATGGGAAATAGCAGAAAACTTTCGCCAGCATATAACCGGCTACGGAATTCAAACCCTCCGTCTACCAGTTCGGAAGTGCCAGTGCCATAAGCACGCCGGGTCACTTTGCTGGTGAGTTTTTTAATCAAAAATCTAATATCTGTACATTCATTAAAATAGCCTAGAAGTAATTTTGTAGCGAAAGCGAAATTTTCTTAATTTTAAATTGCTGTGAAATAGTTATTAAAAAAAGAAAAAAATAATAATCAAAAATGGTTATAAAATTAAGTAACCCTTATTTTCTGATTTGTTTAGAAACTGGAATTGGTGAAGACATCTATGAAAGCACAGCATGCATTTTCTGCGAAGTTCTAAGAATGGCAAGAGTCAGCAGAATATTGTTTTTCTTATATTTAAGTATTGTTTAGTTAATTTTCTTAAACTATATTTTTGATATGATGTAACTACAATTTTAATCCATAAGTTTTTAATATTATCATTGTAATCTAATTACAATTAAATTTTTTATAAGATATTGCTTAAATAATTGTGTCTGCAAAACGTAAGCATTGTAAAAAAAAGTCATATCTCAAAATTTTGACCAGTTTAATTGGCAGTTACACTGCAAAATAAAGATTACTTATGTTCATGAAAGCAAGTAAACGTTCATAATAAAACTTTTATAATCTTACTTTTTTGGAGTGTTTATTTTAAAATTTACCAAAAGAATTATTATTTTATCATACGACACACTTATATAGAAATTTAGACATAATAAGCAAAATATTTAACATCTCGAATCTTTTTGTATATAATTCCAAATTATTCTATACGTCATATTATTATAAATATTTATGTAAAAAAACCATCAATAATCTTTTTTGATTCGTTATTTTCAATTAAGTTGAATCAGTTTATTTTTTTCAGCACAATTGAATCACTCATACTGATTCAGTTGAATTGAATCAGAATGAGTGATTCAGTTGGATTAATATTACACTTTTCTGGGTGTAAACATTACTATATAAGTGTGTAAAATTACATTTTCAGGTGTACAGGCGTGGTTTAAAAATACATTAATATGATGTAATTTTACGTTTAACTGCGCACTATTGCGAACTGAATGTGTAAAATTACATCTTGTTGTGTAGTTAATACACAAATAAAACGTAATCTATTACACACCTGGACCGTAATTTTACGTACGACATGTGTAAAACTACACATATGAGTGAGTAATAATTACACCATGATGGTGTATTTTTCACCTTCGTACATTACGGTTTGTAATGTTACTGTCATTATAGAAGGCATTTAATTGCCTCCTATAATAGTAGTAAAACGGTACATTTTTTTCTTAGAGTGTACCTACCGTAATTGTCTATCCAATATAGTAAGTTTTTCAAATTTTACACGTAATATCACGAAAACTAAGCAAAATATCGAAAAACTTCATTGTTTCTTCTTTGTGCTACTCACCAAGTTCCATAAGAATCGATCTTTAATTTTTGTTGCTGTGGTAACGGAAAACATTTTTTAGTAATCCCTAGGCTTGACATTCGAAGAGTTGAAAAATACACTTCCGGTCCTCGTCGCCAAAAATCCGTTTAGGGGATAACTTCTTAAGCCAAAAATATTATGTAAAAAAATAATTCAGCTCAATCGGAGGTATTCGGTTATTATAATGCTGTAGTTATTAAAAAATATTAATTGTAATAACAGCGCATTGAATCAGTATATATAAGTAGCCAACTGCGTATACAGTTTAGCTCTAGGTAGTACATAACTACATACTGTAGGTTTAAATAGCTAATTCAGTATACACATAATTATGTATAAACAGCTAATTTCATATACACACTATATATGTATAAATAGCCAATTTCGTATACATACTGTATGTATAAATAGCCAATTGCGTATACATACTGTATGTATAAATAGCCACATCCTTTTCATAATGCCAAAAAGAAGACGATTTTTCAGAATTTCTTGTAAGATGTTTTAATTTGAGAATTTTGTATTGTTGTTGCAAATAACATGTCCAAATTATTCAGCCAGTGACAACTCTTACATTTGCAATCTACAAAATTTTAGATAGCTTAGAGTCAAAATAATTCATTATCAGTTGCAAAATGATTTTGTTTTAAGATAAAGCAAAATTCACGTACACTTAATCTGTGTCAAAAGTACTTAAAATTGTGGAATGATTTTTGAATGATTCATTTACTGACAGACTGATACAAAACATACAAGACTTATTTTTTTATTGAAATTTACCTTAGTTTTGAGACTCAATTATACATAGTAGTATAGCAGTATTATAAGAGCAATTAAAATTCTTTTGAATGAATTTTATTTCAAAACGCTATGTTTCTCCAAGCTTTTTATTCTGAATATTTTTTGTTTTTATGTGAGTCAAGAATGCTTAAAAATTCTTATTTCCGGTTAGTTTACTTTTATTAAAGAAATTTCATCATTTTCATAGCACAAATGAAAAATGTACCCCAATTCAAATCACTTTCCTACAACTTCAATTGAGAAGAGAGAAATTCTTTAATTTGATCATGTCATAAGGTTTACTGAAATTTTTCATTGTTTTGAAAATTGTAAATAAAGTGACAGAAAGATGAAACAGGAAGCGATTTATAAGTTAATCAAAATCAAAAATTCATACCAGAATTGCTCTAGTTCAACCAGCCAATTTAATAACTCAAATCACTTCCATCATAAAGCTTGATTTGAGAAAAAAATTTTTCAATTTGATGACATCAAGTGTGCTAAAATTTTTCAGTGCCTCAAAAACCGTAAGTAAAATGATAGAAATATAAAACTAGAAGTGAATCACATTTTTGAAGTCATTCGTTTCCTTTTTATTACAATTAGGATTATGACGTATAAATTAAATAACTGAAGATACTTGAAACCATTAAACCAATTAAAAATTGTTTCCGGTGAAAAATTCCATTTTAATTTCCTTTCTTAAGAGTTGTTGGAATAATTCAGCCAGGGCTACTTGTATCAGCGGTTTACAATTGATATTTTAGTTTTTAGTACATAAATTCACTTACGATTTTATTTTTTTAAGTTTATACAAATCAATTATTTTTTAAGTGTCTGGTAGATATAAAAAATGCAGTCAGGTATAGACAATATAATTAATTATTAGACTAGTAGAAAAAGTAATCTATATTATTAATGATTTTCTACCAACTTTTTTTTATAACAATGAGTCATTTGTACATCAGTTCTAGTGTTGTAATTATTACATCTTTAATTGAATGTATTTTATTATCAATACATAATTTATCATCTTTTTGTACAGGTGATAATTTATCTATCCAATATTATGATTACACTTGAAAATACACATTTTAATTTACACAATTATTATAAATTTGATCATTTACCTTTTGATAAACATTATTAATTAAATACGGCTAAATCTATTGTTAGGATGATCAAATTTTTTTCATAAATATTTTTCTCGTTTGTGAAAAAAGAAGATGGAAATTTTCTTACAAAATAAATTAAAAAAATTATTAAGTAAAAATTCGGTTGTTATATGACATTTAATCAAAAGATTTTCTTTTGGAACATAAGGAAAAATTGTTTGACTTGTTAAAAAAAAAATGTCGAATAGGAAAAATATTGTGTATGAACCACCAAACGGTGGTTGGGGGTGGTTAGTTGTAATTGGGGTAGCTATGACAAATGTAAGTAATATAATTTTTATAGAATATATTATTGTTGAGAAAACTATTGTTCATTGCGTGGTATTGAGCAATGAAAACTTTTATTATGCTCACTTAGTTTTTCGCGGTTTATTTTAAAAATTTCAAAGTTTTAGTATAAACATTTTTTCTACTCCTGTTGAAGAACACACTCATTATATATCTGTTAATTGTAGAGAATGTTAGGCATTATTCTAGGGTGTGGAGGAATGATCATTACTCAATACCTTTTTGACCAATGAAATCACAGTATTAACCATTATTAACCAAATAAACAAAGTAGTATATATTTTGTTTTGATCGTCTTATACATATTATACAAATATTTAATGAAATTAGAAATGGATTAAAAATTTGATTTAAAATTTATATTCAATTTTATTTAAATCAAAAAGGAAAATAGTTGTAGAAAAAATATCGTATTCTACTCGCTTGCAATGGCTATTACTCACTCAGATACATTACGACACTCGCCTCGCAAGCTCGGCTCGTGTCGCAATTTCATCTTCGTGAGTAATAGCTATCATTACTAGCTCGGTGAATTTGGTTAATATACTATTTTCAAACTTATACTGATTTTTTCTATATTTTATTTCATTTTGCTTCCGATTGTTTTCTTTCAAAATATAAAAATTTTGGTTGCGTGTCTGTCGGTTTGTTCGTTTGTATGTCCGAAAAATCTTTAATGCATGTAATTTCGAAATTAGTCGACTGATTTTGATGAATCACGTGGATTCGTTCCTAAATGAATCCCTAAAATGTTATCGTTATGTGAGGAAAACCACACTCCATTTGCTACTTCTCCGATTGCACTCAAATTTTGGACAATATTACTAAAGTTGTATAAAAAACATACTCTTATACAAACAAGTTACGAGTACTAGGTAGCTAGGTGTTAGATCCCTTTATTGTATATTCTTTTCGTATTTATCTATTCCGATTTATAAAAATATCAGGGATAATAGATGATTGGCTTAGTTGGTTTGGAATTCAGATAGTTAATCGTATTTATTAGTCGTTTTAACATTTTGTTTTAGATGTTTAGTTTATCATTAGTGTCACTGTTTGGGCTTATGTTTGGCGAAGAACTGGAAACAATGGGTCACGGTACAACCGGTGCAGCTTTCGTTATGAATATCACAAGTGTTGTAACAAATTTTTCAGGTCGGTATTTGATATTTTTAAAATTTATTTCGCATTATCTGGCTTCGTTACAGGATTAATTACTGGACCTGTACTAAAACGATTCTCGTTTAGAAAGGTTGCTATCGCTGGAAGTTTGTTTACATCAGCCGGGCTAATTTTGTCAAGTCAAGCGACGACGATGTGGCAGATAGTTATGTCTTATAGTTTATTTTCAGGTAATTAAATATGAATGTCCCTTGTATTCTTACATTTTTAGAATTTTAATTCCAATCATTTTAGGACTTGGACTTGGATTGATAAATCCCTCATCATTTGTGGCTGTCAACACTTACTTTACAACAAATCGTGGTCGAGCCGTCGGTATTGCTATGGCCGGCACCGGATTAGGGCAAATGTTAATGCCTCATGTTGTGCGATATTTATTGGAGGAATATGGTTACCGTGGTACGACATTAATTTTTGGAGCGTTGGCTTTGAATGGGGTTGTGGGTGCTTCTTTATTCCAGGTATTTTTATTTGATAAAAAAAAACGACATGGTGTGGGTTACAATAAAATTTCTTTTGTAGCCGGTAGAGTGGCATATGAAAGTAAAAGTGTACGACGAAAATGATGGTCTCTTGTCAAAAGAATCGAAAAATTCAAAACTGGATATAACACGTAAATTATCGACTTCTTCTGCAACATCTACAAACAGTTCAGTTAAATTTCAAAAATTAACTCAAGTGGATGAAGTCGAGGTTGAAGGTGAAGTATATTTTAAAATTCGTTAAGAAGTTTGAAACTAATACTGATTTTAAAATTCTAGAGACAAAACCACCAACATTATGGCAACGTTTTTCGAAATTACTTGATTTAAAACTGTTAAAAGACCCAGTATTTTTAAATATCACTTTAGGACTCTCTTTGGTGTACACGGCAAGTATTTATTTTAGTATGCTTTACCCATTCTTCCTGCAAGAAGGTGCTCCAAAACTGACACGCGGGCAAACAGCTACGTGTATGAGTATATTAGCCGGTGCAGATATAATTGCGCGACTTACATTGCCGTCTATAACCCATTTTATTGGAATCGGAGCACGAACAACATTCTTTTTTGGAACAATCACGTTGGCTATGGCGCGAAGTGGTAAGTGTAGAGTGTACTTCAAGAAAAATTAACACTACCAGAAATATTGGTAACACAATTTTTGTGTTCTAGTTTTGGCTCTTCAGAATCAGTACATATTGGTACTTTTGATTTCGGCGGTCACGGGGTATGTTCGAGCTGGTACTGTGATAAATCAAAACTTAACAATTTCAGAATATATTAACCAAGCCCAGTTGCCAGGTGCGCTTGGTTTGAATATGGTGAATAAGGGTCTAACGGTTATAACACTTGGGCAACTTTTAGGTAATGTATTCATTAAAAAGGGTTAAGCTACGGGAATTGATCTAAAAAATGTATACAACGTTATTCTTTATGCATTGATAAATGGTATACATGACTTAGTTCAATTGGTTAAACTTATAGGAATTGTCATTAACCACATAATAGTATTAGATATAGTGTTATCGGCCATTTTGTATTTTCTTCTCTTATAGAAATTTTTTTTTTATTTTTCGATTTTTTTATTTTTTGCAAAATTTGCATTAATTTTTCAAGTCAATTAATGAAGAGATTTTGACGGCCACTATTTAAAATAGTTTCATATTTTGTCGTTAATTTACATTTTTTACACTCTACAAGAGATCTGTCATTGTAGGTAAGGCTTCCTCAATTCGGCCTTCTCTCTCACATTTACGTAAAAAGACGTATTTTATTAGTTCGTTTTATGTGCTATAACTTTTGAAAATTTTCAAATAAATGTACGAAATTTTTAAGCACAAATTTTAAAAATTTTAGGCGTTACGTTAATTTTGGAATCTTTCAGCTTGGTCAATAACTTTTTTCCATTACTTTATCCCATTACCTTATTTCATTACTTTTGCTATATTTCCATAAATAGCTAAAAAATGATAAATATAAACACCCAAAACGATAAACATATTTTAAAATTTTATATGGGCTTTTCTCGAAACTACGTTTTACAAAACGGTGGGCAAGATAACTCCAGCAATTTTTATCCGATTGACTTGAAATTTAACCTGTGGCTTTTTTGAAAGATTATCTAAGGCGGCATACGAGATTTTTGAAATTGGTTAACATATATTCTAAACAAATTAAGGTTGATTTTTTCGTCAATTTTCAAATTATTTTTTCAAACTGGTGCTATTTAGCATTAAATCGATATTTTTTTTTTAATACCTTGTGTACCGCTTTAACAAAATTAGTTTAAAAGATGAAAAAAATTTTATTTTTTGGCTGCTGTTTGAAAATTGTTATGCTGCCCGCCGTATACCTCTTCGAAAAAAAGCGTTTGGATTCGACTTGCGCCCGTGCCACCATTTTGATTGATAAATTGCGAAAAAAAATTTATGTACCCCAGTTCACGTATAATACACTCAAGAAAGTTTTATACTGATCATGTCATTCGTTACGGAGAAAACAGATTTTCGAATAAAACTTTTATTTTCTGTCACTTCAAAGTGAAGTACCGCCTGAAGCAATCTATTAAATTTTTAAAAAATCTTTGATTTTTTGGCAATTTTACAGTGGCGTAACTTCTTAAAGAGGATATAACCTACGATCCGAAATTAACTACACTAAATTTATAAATTTCAGGTTACTTGAGAGATTATACAGGAAATTTCCAATTGGCCATTCACATATCAAATTTATTACTGATTCTGGTTTTCATTTTATGGCTGCCCGAAATGATAATTAAACGATGTAATAAAAATCATACAGAACCAATTTATAAGGTACCCGATTAAGAAGTGCTTATTTTCATTTTTCTAGATAAAATCAAGACATTATAATCAATTCATTTATTACAAAATGGAAACTTTTTTTACAGACATAAAAAATAAAATATAATCAATTTACACATTCACATGGATAATTTTTTGGTTTTTATTATGAAATATCCATAAGAAAATATTAATAAGTAATTTATAAATCGTATTATATGTACCTATTTAATAATAAAACTGTTATTCAAGATAATTTATGTAAATAATTCGATTAATAATTGTTTTATGCTGAGCGTCCACTAGGTCCGAAACGCGGCTCGGTTCTTATATAAGTAAGATCATCGGGACGGTAACGCGCCGCTCTGTCGACCTAGTGAACGAACCTACATTTATTTAGATGTATTTATCTCCGAGAGCGGAACTGCCCCGCGCCGCGATTCCGACCTAGTGGACGCTCAGCTTTATTCTGCAGGGATTGTTTTTGTATAAAATAAAAGAAAAATTAAATACAATTAATCATTCATTCATTTTATAATTAGAACTCGGCATTCAAGCCTTTCCAAAAAATCACATTGTTTTAAATGTTATATGTATAAATTGGTGACTGGTATACTTCTTACTGTTTTCTTACTGTTCACAAATTCAACAATTCCAATTTTTGAAAGTAAAAAATTTGAATTTTTACATACAACTACATGTAACAGATAAAGACCTAAATAAAACATGAATTTTTCGTTTTAATGTATCAGGACTGAAAAGTTCTTTAAAATTTTTTGACACTTAACGTAAAAGCTCCCATTATGGAACGGTATCTAATACTGGAACAGTTTTGGCATTTACATATTAATGAAGTTATTTCTGAAAGAAAAGTCTGATAACAAAAATTATTATTAATAGAATGATTGTTTTTCAATTTAAATTCACCTCGCATTTAATACTTCCTTACTTAATTAAAGAAATAAATATGTAAATGTCAAAACTGTTCCAGTATTAGATACCGTTCCATAATGGGGGTTTTTACGTTATTGCTAAAAAACTGATGGCTAAAGATCTGAAGAATGTTTTGGAGTGTCTTTTCACTGAAAAAAGAGTGAATTATTTTCTTTATTTGTCATATTCGACGAAAGAAAGTTTAAATTAACAAAAATATTTCTGTTAAAAGGATGAATCCCAGTATAGCGGGAAGCGTATTTCCGTTTACGTGTTCAATAGGAGGCATTGTTGCCTTGAAACCCGCACGGTTTTGTTACGCTAGCTCTTCTACCAAATACGTGGCCCGTCAAGTCCCCCGTCCTCTAAGCGCGTATGGGTTTGTAATAGAGGTGAGCTAAACGGTTATTTTATAATAATTGTTATTGCAATAACAGTTACTGAAAAATAACTGTTATTTATAACAGTTATTATAATAACTGGTATGGTATTTGGATATTTTAACATATTGTAAGATATTCGATATGCGTATAAACGGTTCTGTTAGTGAAATATGCACAGATCTATAACACTGACGGATACTAAATAATCTGCAATATCTGTTCAAATACTTGTCTATACAAGGATTTAGGCTTATATACACAATTTTAACAATTTTATGGATACAAAATTACAAATACAAATAGATAACTCTAGAATAGACAATAGTTCATTTTTAAGGGTTTTTTAAATGTGCTACAATAGAAAATGTGTAACTTGCCTGGGGCGTTATTATTTTGAAATTCTCCGTAGGTGGTTAAAATAAATTACTGTGATCCTTGCTTTCGAATATATTAATATTGACCTATGTTATCGATATTTCCAAAGGAGTTATTTAAGTAACCAGTTACTGGGTATTCCAGTTATTCACGATAACTGTTATCTTTCTATACTAGTTACAAAATAACAGTTATGTCATCTCTAGTTTGTAACAACATCTCTAGTTTGTAACGTACATTGTTCTTCCAAAGAAAGGGTGTTCAAGGAAATGTTATAATTAGAAGGTTAGTCATTAACGTTGGCAGCCAACAATAATAGTCATAAAGGTAACACATTTGAGGCTAGTACAAAAATTGCCACAGAGGGTCTGGGGAGTCAAAAAGTGTTTTTCTTTAGATGGATTTTTCTGACTTATGAATTTTTCCAAATATTCAAATTGAATTTATATGTCTAATAGGTAAAATGGTAGCTTTGATAAACTTTTATAAAGAATCACGTCATCGACAATGGAAAGCTATATAATATAAGCTCTGATAACTCAAGAATATTGTTACGACTTGAATCTAATAATGTCATTAGACTATTTTTACAACAATTTTTCTAACAATTTATCCTAAAATAATAATTTTTAATGACTTGAGTTACAGTCGAATACCCGTTATAAGACTGCCTCTTATAAGACTCTTCCCCTCAATTAACATTTTCCAACTTCTCCCACTTAATCACTTTTTCGAGTTTTGTGCCAGACCATTCCTTTGCAGGTCATAAATTATCCTGTCAAAATTGCCGAAAAAACGTATCACCATTCGTTAGAAGCGGCACATAATTTATCTATTTTTCATAAATAAATTTATAATTTTTTTCTAAATTCGCTCTATAGTTTTTGTGGCAGGAACTAAAGAGGTACACTACAAATATATTTAGTTTTGAAAACAATAAAATTTCATATAAATAACATAGTCGCTCAATTTAAATTTGTAACATCGCTCGCGCGACGAACGAACACAGTTTAATTTGATCAACTGCATCTGTCTTATGTAAACAGCTACCTGACGAAAAAATTTTTTTCCATACACTGAAACTATAAATCAACCTGTCAAAAAATTGAATTGTTGAAAAAACATATATGAGAGGAGCGTGTCTTGTAAATTTTTATTAGGAGATATTTCTTGTATAAAGATACAGATAAATTAAAACTATTACATAATTCGATTTCACCACTGTGTTGGTCATCGAAAAGATGCTTGAACAGCGAAATCTGGCAAAAGTTCTAGAATATTCTTTCAATAATCAGAAAAGATATAAAAAATCCTTAATCAATGGATTGACCAACGAATAAGTAACCAAGTACCGATATTTAGAAAAAGTTCCAGAATATTCTTTTTGGAAATTAGAAAAAATATTGAATATCTGATTTCACCACCAAATTTTTCATCGAAAAGCGATCAATTAACGGAATTCGGCAAAAGTTCGAGAATATTCTATTCGGAAAATAGAAAATATATCCAAAAACCGACTTCACCATTGGTTTGAGCATGAAAAAAGTATCCAAATAGCAGAATTCGTAAAAAGTTCTAGAATATTCTTTTTGGAAATCAGAAAAATTATTGAAAATTTGGCATCACCATTAGACTGTTCATCAAAAAAGTGACCAAAAAATGAAATTCGGCAAAAGTTCTAGAATATTCTATGTGAAAATCAGATAAGATATCCGAAACTTGATTTCACCATCGAATTAGTTATTTAAAAAGGATCCATGTACCGAAATTTAACGAAAGTTCGAGAATGTTCTATCTGGAAATCAGCAAAGATTACGAAAAATTTACTTCACCATTTGTTTAGTCATCGAAAAACAAATTGAATACAAAAAGATTGAAAAGATTTGACAAAAGTTTCTATTCGAAAATTAATAAAGATGTCGAAAAACCAATATCACTATTAGAAGAATTATTGAAATAAAAGCTAAATAAAGATATTTAACAAAAGTTTTAGAATGTTCTGTTCGAGAACTAGCAAAGATAACGAATTATTTATCAAAAGCTGGTTATAATTGATGAATTTAGGCTCCATTAGTCACATTGATTCGGTCAACGATAGTGTATTTTTTAAAAAATGACAAATCGTTAACTTTCGCTATCGAAAACTTTAATCGTAAATATCTCCTAAACGGTGCGTCGTAGCTCAAAAATAACGAAATTTTTGAAGGCTTAAGCGAAGCAAGTTGTGGGTATTCCGAACGTATTGCGAATGTCAAAACCTACTTTTCGTTATCGAAAATTATCGATACCGCATAACATGTCATAAATTGGTTATAACTAGTTAATTTAGGCTCTGTTTGTCCCATTGACCTGGTCAGATACAGAACAATTTTTTAAAAAACTACTTTTCGTTAATTTTCGCTATCGAAAACTTTAATCGTAAATATTTCCTAAACGGTGCGTCGTAGCTCAAAAATAACGAAATTTTTGAAGGCTTAAGCGAAGCAAGTTGTGGGTATTTTGAACGTATTGCGACTGTCAAAACCTACTTTTCGTAATCGAAAATTATCGGTATCGAAAATAACGATATTTCCAAAATGGATGATATAAGGAAGGGAAGTATTCTTTCAAATATATAACATCTACTATAAATTTTCGTTATGAAAATCTTTCGATCGAAAACAGATTGCAAATAATATAAATAAGTATATGTACGGATGTACCAAGTGGTACCATTAATGATGCGTCGCATTGAATTGATAAATTGATTGTGAGTATGGATTCATAGGTATAGGTAAGATATGTAGGTAGTCAGAAGTGGTAGAACGTGGTGTACATACATACGTATTCACTTACAGAATATCGACCCTTGCAACCAAGGGGACAAACTAGATTGGCTTTGCCTCTGTTCCACTTGTAATGAGTTTGTGACGTAGTCTGTTTGTGTACATACACACTGGTTGCAGTGTATTAGTTTGGTTTTTTGTAGTAGTATGTGTATACACGCATACAAACACAATACACGTATTACCAGAGAGAGATGTTCAACGTGTACATGTAACAATGGGGTATATTGTTAATACAATGGTATGTTGACTCGACGACGACTACTGACGGACTAATGCCTTAAGCTGTGACTGGGTTACAAAGGACTCCAAGCGAATTTCACTTTTTTTATGTTAGTTGGCTTCTAGTGTTCTATGCTTGCAACTTTAACGTTATCAATAGCAATCGTAGACATTACGTTGTATGTGGCTGTATCAATATTAAAAAATACTAATTGTGAACTTCTTAATAAACAATTTCCTATTGTTGTAAAATAGTATAAAAATTTGTAGGATACAGCATCTGTTTGTACTATTATGTCAAAAAAGCGAGCTACCCTTCACTGAAAGTGAACCATTTATCTTGCGTAAACCTAATAATAACTTAAATAATGAAATTACTATAAATTTTGAAGTTACAATTTACTATCATTTTTGGTCCCCCATACCTGTTTTTACGCTCCTGGAGATAATTTAATTTTGACAGGATAATTTATGACTTACACTATCCATTAAAGACTATAAGATAAGGAGTGATGGAGCGACAAAATTAAGTGCGCGGTAGTGAGGGCATTAAAATTCTGAGAAAAATTTCCCCTACGTCCCCTAGACTAGTCTTATAACGGGTATTCGACTGTATTAACTAAACCACATGTAAAGTGATTTTTGATGAAAGTATGATTAATGGAGAATTGATAAAGTTGGAAAAATTCCTTTTTGTAGACTTGTATTTTTCAATTTTAGGTATTTTTAAATTATTGAGACTTTTACTTCAAAATTCTGGGGTGGCAAAATACTGGGTTCAACAATTCTGGTGTCGCAACTGCCACCCATTGGCACCCCCGAATTACGCCTATGGCTATCTCATACGGCCTAACCAATGTCGTCAAAAAAGAATGGACCCCCCCCCCCCTTTATATGTTATGTATGTACATAGAGTTTATGTTTGTATGTGTGTACGTATGTATCTATGTGTGTGCGGTGTAAGCGACGATACAATCATCACAATAATCATCAACAATTAATGTGTATGCGTTCACTGCTTCTGAACGAATGAATATAAAGTAGTCTAACTTGCTCATAACTGCACACTGCCGACCACACAATTTTGTTTTTATGCTCGTTCTATATGTTCCATTATTGAACTAAAACTTAAGCGGGTTCTACACGATGCTACGAACGTTCCTTCCAACATTCGATCGAACGTTTGAGGCAATTAAGTTCGATAGTTGATGCGACGAATGTATCTGCTACACGGTGAATCGAATGTTTGATCCAATACGAATGATGATGTGTTGGTACTCAGTCGACAACGCTGTTATCTGTCTGATGTTATCTCTAATGTTATACACTGATGTTGTCTCTCTTCACATGAACGAGTCGTGCGCAACCAACGAACGCCACCAACATTGACCTTCAAACGTTTGAAGCATCCCTTTGACTCGGTCCAAGAATACCGACATCGAACGGGACACGACCAAATGCGAACGTTTGACGCTCGACATTGGACACTCGTAGGTTCGAACAACGGCTACACGATGCTATGAACCATCCAACGTCGAATGTTGGAAGGTGTTCGTAGCATCGTGTAGCAGCGGCTTTATCTTAACCTTAGTGATTTTATAATTAGAAACAAAAGTAAAATTTTTATAAACAAGTACTTTATTTAAATAATTAATATACATAGGGTAAAAGCTCCCATTATGGAACACTACTTTTAGGTGTGTCATTAAAGTAGTTTATAAAAATTAACAAATAAATTAAACACCAATTTTTTTTCTTAATAAGCATGAAACCAAGTATTTTTAATCCAATGAATATGTTTTTAAGTAAATATAACCCAAAAATTTTGATTTAATAATGTTTTTGTTTTATTATTTGTTGACATCTATAAAAAAAGGACAGAATATATTAACACCTTTAAAAAATCAGTACGGACCCCTAAAGAAGAACACGTATGTAACGTACATGAGATACATCACATACATCTTCTGCCCTCTTTTCACGTATAGTCAACTACATATAGTTCACTTTGATATGTATAAAGTGAATAGAGATGGGATTCTACCCGGAATTTTCCCGGGAAAATTCCCAAAGTGGGTAAAAACGGGGTAAATTCCCGGGAAAATTCCCGAAAAGTGGGAATTTATTTTAATTTACTATTTAGCGTATTATTTTGGATTTAAGCTATCAAAACCACTGCTTAATAAAGAATATTTGCTAAATGTAAATAAATAATCTTCTTAGGTTACTATATAATTACACAAGCTAGGTAAGACGAAAAGAAGAGTAACATAATATTTTCAGTTAAATATGTTTAATTACTTTTACTGACAAATTATTATAAATTGATTATAATGGCTTAATTTATGCTTCATTACTCCCATTGATTTGATCAGCAATAGAATATTTCCAAAAATATTAGTTTTCGATACTTTTCGAAAACGTAAACTTTTGATTGTAAATATCTTGTAAACGGTGCATCGTAGCTCAAAAATAACGAAATTTTTGAAAGCTTAAGCGAGCAAGTTATGGGTACTCCGAACATATTAGGACTATCAAAACCTACTTTTCGTTATCGAAAATTATCGATATCGAAAATAACGATATTTTTAAAATTTTAGTATGTAATTTTCGACATATTCGTTATCAACTTATATTATAAAAATCTGTAAAATTGTTGGTAGCTTTTATTTCCAGTATTTTTTCGTTTATAATGACGGATTCAATTTACGCGATTTTTATGCGCGTAAACTGAATCCCCGTTGAACGGATATTCACGTAAATTGAGGGACCAGTGTATATATGTATAAAATAAAAAACGCATTAGTAAAATAGTACAGATAATTGTAAGTAATCGTTTTTACCCAGGTTTTGGGTATTTTCCCGGAAAAATGCCCAAAAAATAGCCAAATAGGAATATTCCCGGGAAAACTCCCATCGGGAATTTTCCCGTTAAAGCAGTAAGTAAATATATTAGACTCAAAAAGAAATTAAAACTATTTATAATATATTTTTGGTTATTTTACGTACATGATTTTAGTTACATACAAAGGTTATATCTGTACTCCGTAGAAACGCACATATATATATAAATCACATTTAAACCAAATAACAAGGTGTTTTAGCTCTTATAATCTTTTAACTGGACTAATAAAAATTATTTGTGTAGTTTTATTGCGCTAACTTCGAAAATTAACTGGAAATTTATAAGGCATGTGTTTCTATAAATATTAAGTAAGGAAACATTAAATGCGAGGTGAATTTAAATTGGAAAACAATCATTCTATTAATAATAATTTTTGCTATCAGACGTTTCTCTCAGAAATAACTTCATTAATATGTAAATGTCAAAACTGTTCTACTATTGGATCGCGTTCCATAATGGGGGCTTTTACGTTATACCTATAATTATGTAACATATAAAATATAATATAAAAATATGCAAACAAATATATATTATTTATAAAATAATATTTTCAATATAGTACATATACAAAAAAGGAAATTAAAAGAAAAATCACTAATTAGTGCACTTTCACTGTTTTTGTTTTATCAATAAATTGTATCACTTTAATTGTTTGTAATGACCAAAATATACTGGACAAAATGAAGAAGATTTTAAATACAGGTACTAACTCAAAATCAAGTAGCGAATATTCCGGTTTATTTTGTAGAATGGCCACCATAAATACGCAACGGATTAATTCAAATACGCTTGCATACAAATGATTATCGAATAACATTCCAATTACTGTCAGTGAGAGAATGATATAAGTGATGAAACCAATTACTGTCACTGGATGTAATCCCTGTAAAATAAATAAAAATTTATTATAAACTAACTTTGACCCGCGACTTCGCCCGCATTTAATTCGATCCCCTCCCCTCCCGTTTTGTATCCTCCCTTTCTTCCTCCGGGAACCTTCCTTCAATCGGGATAAAACTAGCCCCTCTAAAAATATTTAAAAATTATTACTATATGTGTTGTTCATAGTAAATAGTGTCTGTATATTAAATTTCATCAAATTTGGTTCAGTAATCCCACAGGAACCGTTAATCGGGATAAGATTACCCTATGTGTTAACTCAGGATACATAATGCCTGTGTACCAGATTTCATTGAATTTAATTTTGTGGGGCGTGTTTGAATAATTGCGTTTATATCCCTCAGGAACTTACAACAGGGATAAAATTTAGCCCATGTGTTAATTCAGTGTATAAATAGTGTGTATGTAAAATTTTATCAAAATCGGTTCAGCTGTTTCAGCGTGATTGAGCAACAAACATCCAAACATCCAAACTTTCACATTTATAATATTATTAAGATTAATCGTTTTGAAGGTTATGTTACAATAAAAGATTTTTAGGTAGTGCCGAAGAATTAAGAAGATAATTAAATAACCATGGTGACGTCATTAAATATATGTATAAAAATAGTTGAGACTTTAAAATAATTAAGACTCCATCGTTGCTACAAAGTTCATTCATATCTGTAGAGTTGTAGACACTGAATTAACAGACATGTATGACGGCAGACCCAAGTTGACTCAACAAACATTATTTAATGCTTTTATTGCTGACATACAGAATTTTCGTGTAAAATATTTTGTCTGTCGACACTTTACTACAAGTATATGTGGCAGGTGGGGAAATTGCTATAGGGCCCGGGTCTAAAAAGGGGGCCCACCACCTTGATTAGGGACCCGAACAGAGTAAGAAGGGCTTTTAGCCATCAACTGTATTTTTGAAGAAAAAATGCTGGAAAATTTTTTATTGTGCCCGTCATTTCTCTCTCCGGTCCTGCAGTGACATAGGTTAAATATTAAATAACTACTTTATATTAACTAAAGTTCAAAAAACTAATTAATTATTCTAAAACTGATATAGATATGAAAAAATATAAATATAACGTTTACATCAACCTTAACAACAAAAAATACTAAATGCCCATTGTTATCATTTTTATTTTTTATTTTAATGAATAGCTAGGAAAATTATGTTATCTAATAGCCCCAATTAAAATTGTTGTAGTTCAAGTAACAGAAGATAATATTGTTTTTTGTTTATTCCATCAAAGAAATAATAATTTTGCAAGCGTGAATTTCATAATTTAGTAAAAGTAATCTCTTTTAAGTAGTTTGCTAAAATATTTTGCCCCTATTTTCTTATCATAAGCTCACTCATCAATCCTCTTTATTTTTAATTTCTCCCTTTGGCTAGTTATCTAGGAACAATTAAAAATTTTCAAAAACTATATTGGTCATTTCTTCAAGCATATTACATAGACTAAAAATCTAAAGTAAGCCTATTAAGAAGGTGTCAACGAATTTGGTATAGAAATAAAAAAAGTATGTTGATTTAAAATTCTCAAGTTTTATATATTTTTAAAATACCTAATATTTTGTGGACTTTATTTTAAATAAGTATCCTCTCTATTCCTATTGGAAAATTTAAATCCCTACGCCTACATCCCCTATAAGCATTATACTTGAACATTTCCTAAAGTAACTGATTCATTGTTGGAGACGCTAGAATAGTAGGCGTTGAAAATGTAAGCTTTGACCTCTCCCCGATTTTTTTGCGTTCATTCCCTATTTTACTCTCTACAGGATAATTTTCAAAAAGTGTTGAAGCATGTATTCATTAATTTATTTTTGACCTCCTTCGACTATGCCCTCTAGTTTCATTCGTGTAAAATTATCCTAACTGTGAGTAAAGCTACTTTAAATCAGTTATTCCGAAACAAATCGGGCAAATTTAATTTTAAACCAATTCTTTAAAGTACTTCGCTTCGCTCGCTAACCAGTTTAAAATTCTATAAAAGGTTAATTCCATGTAATGTTTCGCTCCGCCGGCCAAACGACTTGAAAGTAACCATATTAATATATCTAATTTCCACACTTTGAGATCTTTTCATAGATTTCCATATTGATGGTTTTAAAATTATTCCCATTTTAGATCCTTTCCAGGATCCGAAAATCCTGGCGGATTTTTTGAAAATTGTATTCAGTTCCTCCGTAATTAAACTTTACTACTATCCTTTTCTAAAGTGAAATGTTAGTAAAAAAGTTTTGGAGTTAACTTTTTAAATATTGAAATATTATTTTTATCGTAACCTAGGTAATCTTTTGTTTTTCTTTCTTTTGTTTCCGTTTATTGTTAAATTGGTAATTTTGATATATCAACTTTTGTCTTGAATATATTAATCCCGTCTAAAGACTATTGTGATAATTTTGACTGAGGATGTTGTCGATGTTGAGATGATGAAGCGTCTAAGGAATAAATTAATAATGTTTCACTGAAATCTGTCCCGTGGTTTTTGTATCAGCCGTGCCCATAGAAAATCTAACTGATAATTTTATTATATAAATTCTATGTAACTTCCAAAATATCAGTTTTAGATATTAGGATATCTTATAGAAATAGGTTAACTTTACATTTTTCTACATAATTATGATAAAAAATACAGGTGATTCATTTGAAAAAAAAAAAAAATTTGCACAATAAACAAAAAATATTTAAAAAAATGCTTTATGTGACCAGCTTGTATCAAATCAAAAAGCTGAAATGTCACTGTCACATAGAATATTAGTAACAATTTCCAGCGAATTAAAATCTGCTGTCAAAAACAATTCAAATAACAAATTTGGTTTCAACTTCCGGTATAACCGAAAGTGGCAGCAAGTTAAAAATATTTTAATTAAAATCTTCATAATTGAAAACTTCTATAACCAAATTTTCAAAAATCTAATTTATTTATATCATAAACTTTTAATGAAGATTCTATTTGAATTATCCTCATTTGGGAGATTAGATTAAAATGTTGCTAAGATTGATCGGGAGGTGAATATCTATATTTCCTGTAAATTTCAACTCAATAGCTTTAATCGTTTTTGAGTTAAATCGATTTGTACAAACAGACAGACAGACAGAAATTTTTTTAAAGTTTAATTTGCTGTATATGTCGAATTTGCTAACTGAAAAACATATACTAATACGTAAAAATTCGAAAATCACAGACAGACCCTTCTATTTTATTTATAGGTATTGATTAAAAGCAAACTTACCATATGCTGGGATGCTAATTCTTGAAATTCGTAGACAACTATGATAAAATGGACGATCAGGTAAAAATTACACCACGTTGGAATTTTAACATCGTACTTGACTCTTCCTCGAACCTGAATTAAAAAGAAGATATTTCTAAAAAATGAAAATATTTACTAAAGTACCCCCTGTCGCAACACCTTGCATAACATTACGAATTTTCGTTCACAAAAATTAGTTTTTCTCAGAAACTAGTCGACATAGAAAATTGTTCAAGAACTTTTTGATGTAATTTTTTCGCCCCTTTTCTATGGTGTAAAAAAAATGTCGCAAAAAACTTCTAAGCTTGGGAAAACTTTGACAAAAAAAGTTTTTGTTCAGGAAAAATGCCTGAAAATTCATGCTTTTATTCACACCGTGATTTCGATTCAATCATTTTTGACTTCTAGGAATCTCAAAACAAATTTCTAACGTAGCCCTGGACTTAAGTCGCGCCATGACAGTGACTAATAGTTGAATTACAAAACTGAAAATTCGCTAATAATTGTTTTGTCATAAAGTATACTTACATCAATGTAATCCTCGTCCCATCCCAGTCGAGGTTTGCCAGGTTCCCAACTTGGTCCATAGAAGAATGCGGCTAGTTTATGTCGCCAGTTGGTCATCGATTTTGCTTTGTTGATTACATATCGTGTGTAAAATGTCTGAAATTATAAAAGAAATTGTGAGTGTGTTCAAGACACCACGACTAAAATGAAAACTCCTATGGCGATCTTGTAACCGATTCGAAGTAATATAAATATTTTTATAGATAGAGCTTTATTAAATGAGTCGCGGTTATTAACTGAACGTGTGAAGCCAATGACTAAATTCGGAATGGAAATAAAAAATAAATTATTTTCAAACCAAGTTCACGACTAAACTTAATGGCACCAGTTAAAACTAGAATCCATTAGAAGTCAAAGTATGTCTTAATTTAATAATTCGGTTGAACTATACATAATAGATATATCTATAAATAGGACAGAAAGGTTAATTTAGTTATTGCTTATTGTAAAATAATTTACATAATATACATAGGTATAATTATGTCAGGCTGGCTTTGAAATAATACAAATAATAGCATATTATGCAATAAGTGCGGGAAATTGTCGATTGCCCACGAAAGCGAAGTTGAGTGGGCAAGCTCATTCGTTTGAGTGGGCAATCGACAATCCTGCACGAGTTGCACATACTATTTTTTATTACGAATTTCACATACTTTTTTCTATTATTATTACTATTTTTGACATTTTTATTACTTTTTAAAATAATATTTTTGAGTGTTCGTCCTTTTTTTCTGAATTAAATATTGTTTAAATTACTTTGTCGATGGTTTCTAAAGAAATAATTATAAAATATTTATTAAATGAAAAATCAAGGCGGCTTTGCGTGTTTTGATTAAATTTTGCGTGTTTTATTGTCAATTTGCCTGCGGAAAGTAAACTTTCCGCACGCAAAAAGTATGTGGGAAGAGTACAGTGGGCAAACAGCTATTTTGCGTACAGACATGTGTGCGCCAAGTTAGCACTTCTCTCGCATGAGTAATAAAAAAATATTTGATATCAATTTAATGCATATTAAATGCAGTGATTTTAATTATTTCAATTTTAAAAATTATATATTTTTATTCCGGTCTCTATGGATTTGTTGAATTTTAGTGGTCTGACAGGCAGAAATTAATTGATAGGTAATAATAATGGAAGTAATGTTATGTAAGTTATTTTTATCTAATTTTTATTGAATAGCAATAATGAAAGGAAAGAAAACATGAATATTTGTTTTTATTATAATTAAAGAAAAAATTCATTAAAAATAAGATTTCTCGGTAGTGACATGCTACTGCATTCTTAATATTACATATATACTGAGCTAAAATTAATTTAAATAATCTTACTAATAAACTAATTTAAGAATAATCTTACTAATAAATAATCTTACAAATAAACTAATTTAAGAATGTCGTGGATAAATTAAATAATTTGAACAATTTTTTTCTATATTTACCTGTAGGAAGAGAGGATTGAATGATGGTTCCTGGATGATCAAACCATATACGATTTCCTCTCCTTGTTTCTCTTCGGCAAACGTGCCAAATATTCGATCCCAGATGATCAAAACACCGCCATAATTTTTATCCAAACACCAAATATTGCTGCCTATCGATAAATAGAAACAAATATTTTTTATTATTAATTATTCACATTTTATGGTAATATCAATTTTAACAATAATAATTAGGTAAAACAGTAAATAAAAATTATATTTGCATTTTTTTGACTTATATAAACATGTAATTGTTACTATGGGCGTATATGAAGGTTCAAAACAGTGAAAAATAGTAAGAAATAATTGTCACTATTACAATTAGCTAAGCATTAGAAGTGAGCATATAAAATATTAACGTATGTTTAAATATAATTTGTTCATTTTGTTTGGAATATGAACACCATATTTCTTTCTCTGTTTTGCAGATTTTTTCTATTCTGTAAAACAGAGAAGGAAATATGGTGTTCATATTCCAAACAAAATAAACAAATTATACGAACAAAAGCTCACCATGCTTATACATAATTATAATAATGCTTATAAGCACATCGGTAATATTGAAACCAAAATGAAGTCATTGTAGAACAAGGGATCAGTGGCCTAGAGAGAAGGCGCTTGAGTGGTTGGTTATCACGAGATCTTGGGTTCAATTCCCAGTCGATCCAGTTTGATAATTTTTTTAATTACTATGTAAATTTTAATTAAGTAAGAAATAAGCAGCTAACTGTGATTGATACATTAACTTACAAGGTAAAGTTGTAATATCAGGGCTTTAAATAATTTGAGCGTGCAATGTAGTAATTAAACCTGTAAGATAGTCTTGTGGCATTGATAGGAAAATTTAGTTTTCGACAGTCTTTGTAATCTTTTACTTTTTACAATAAATTTTTACACTATGTAATGTATAAAATGATTTTAGTTTATTAGACGACAGCTGACTCATTTAGGAGATAAGAACACAGAAAAAGATATCAAAATTAATTAAAAACAAATATTAATACATAATATTATGTAGAAGCAAACAAATAATCTAATTAGTCACCTTTACTAGGATTATATAATCGTTAAAAAAAAAAAAAAACTAAATAAACACACATTGAATTACAGGGTCGTGTTCGATTCGTGATATAAAAAATTCTCGGGCATGTACACTATTAAATCGCGCAAACACATACTAACAAAAATTCAAATTATTTGAGATCTACTACCATATTTGGAAATTTGTAAACCAGGGGTGGCCAACTCAAACGATATTGCGAGCCACTTTGGAAGCGCATCATATTATATGTATTTTTTTTTTTTAATATAATTGTTTTCACTACCTTAGTCATTATAAAATTATTATATTTTATATAAGTGTGATGAATCTCACGGGCCAAAAAAAGTTCAAGGTGGGCCGCGGGTTGGCCATCTCTGTTGTAGACATTACATATTTAAATTTTTGCTAATATTGTTTGCGCGGTTTAGTAATGCACATGCGTAAATACCCGAGAATTTTTGATACCACGAATCGAACACAGTTCGCGAAAAACTTATTGGATGCTTTTAAATTAAATTATAGCATTATAGGATCAGAGGCGGAGCAAGATTAGAATGGAAGGTGAACAAGATGGTTTTTGTTAAAGCAAAAAAAAAAAACTCAACAACTATCTCAATCACTTTTGCGAGGCCACTTTTCCTTTTAAAAATTAGAAATGTCTAGCACGCACTTGGTGATTTTTTCTGGCAAAATCAAAAGGTAATAAAATCCAAAACTTGTAAAAAAATAATAATCAAACCTTACCATGATGAACGCGATGATGCTTGGGACAATTAAAGATGTATTCGAGGGGTCCAATTGTACGAATGGCTTCGGTATGTGTCCAAAATTGGAATAATAAATTGAATTGATGGTGCGTTAGGTACTGCGTGGGTGGAATGAAAAATGCCAATGGTAAATAAAAGAACTGTAGACAAGAAATATCCCCAAATTAATATTTAGCCTTTTGTTACATTGTCTGACGTAAAAAATAAATATTTACCGATCCAAAAGCATTTTGAAAGAGTGATTGTCGTACCCCAATGCTCATATTAAAATCCTCGGAAGTGTGGTGAACTTGATGTAAGGCCCAGAGTATATGTATTTCTAAATCAAACAAAAAATTTCCAATTAACCACCTATTTTTTTCGGAGCAGAAGAGCCCCATCACGGGAATAGAAACCCCCCCCCCCCCACATCTTCGATATTTTTAAGATATCTTTTTTGTTTAAAAAGGACCTTAAAAATAATCGGATTTGAAGTCTTTTTTCTTTCCAAAAAACTCAAACAAAATTTATATTTTATTAAGTGACATTAAAAAGTGTAAAAAGTGACTTTTATAAAGTGACATTAATAATATTTTTTTTTTTTGCAATTACGGGACTAGAATACATGATTTAGTCTCTCATAATAGGGAATGAAGTGTCACTTATAGTTCTAAGGGACTAAAAATACTTTTGCTCCCGTTCTTAAGCCAATCAACAGGCAGAAATTACAGAGTATCAACAATCAACAAACGAAATTTAATTTAAATTAAATAAATAAAAGACAACATACAATTTGATTGATTTATCCAAAGTATACTTGATACTAGTCCCTTGGTGTATAGCATACCATTAAAAGTATTAAATTACTTGTTTATATCAACAGCTCGCTATAAAAAACATTTTGGAATGTGAGACAGAATCATACTTCTTACTCTTTTTAAACAATAAAATACCCGTATACTTATATACCGGGTGGTTCACGTAATTAATATCGTATGATAAAAAACGTGAAATCTAATCTTTGCCTTAAACTTAACAATAAAAATAACAATTTTCAGAAAGAATTCTGGAAATTCAGCTTTTTTCAGAATGTACCAATTTTATTTTTACTAAAAATTCATTACTAATCTATGCTTATATTTTAAGTCTATGCTTGTATTTTGTCGTAGAGTGAGTAATCTGTATATTGTTGATTTATTACTTAAAAAAAGTAGGAAGTATAATTCTATCTCACATTCCAAAGTGTTCTTTATAGCGAGCTGTTGCTGTAAGCTGTATTACATTTGTGGTAACAATTAATTCAAAATTTTTTTTAATATTTACAATGTTTACTTGGTACACGAAAGTTCCATGAAATTGAGGTGTAAAAGGGGGGGAGTAGGGCAAGAGAACGTGGAATCCCTAAAAGGCACACTCTGAATACTGACTCAGTACGTATACAAAATTTCAGTTCCCTAGCTCAATTCTGGGAGTTGTAGGCGTGTCAGACCCAAAATTTACCCCCAATTTTATGATGTTTTTGTGCACCGGAAACAAATCCACTTACCAAATTTCATTCTGTCTATGGAGGGGGGGGGGAGGGGTTGACCATGGATACAGTGTAATAGTCTAAATATTCGGTGAAAATTCGATTAACTATTGAAGACATTTACGTACCATGACCAGCTCGATGAACCCAATAATAGCAGAAATCGACACCGATTGCCGCTAGATACCAAGTGACGGGGGAATCCCATGGAAGATCACAGATACGATATTTATCATATATGTAAATATATAGTGCACCTTCAGTTCCACGAAATAGTAACCTACGTATCAAAATATAAGATTTTAGTTTGCTGAAATGTAAGAAAATGTTTTCATTAAAACGTCAGGGAATCTTTGAGATTTCTCCGAAAGAATAATCAGTACGAAAAATTGACCACAAACTGTGGGTTATTATTAGTTTGTACCAACTTTTCTTATCCAATTTAAATCTTGCATGCAGAATAAACGTGTTAAGTGCATATTTTTTTTCTTGTTGTAATGAGGATCAAAAGAGTCCAGTCATATATTGTCAAAGGGACAAAAGTCAATTCCACCCTTAAGAGGTGCACTTGATATAGGGTTGCACTTGTTACAAGTGGAAAGAAAATTTTTTATATTTACTGATGCTAATATTATCAGAACATTGATTATTAAATAGTTTCAAATTACAACAGAAATCAGATACAAATTAAGAAATACTTATTCATTACTTCAGATTCAAATTAAGAAATATTCTAAGTCTATTCTATGCACCCAGCGTTAACTTACTGTCGATGCATGCACAGTAACTATCATTATTCTGTCTGTATTGAAATTTAAAATCGGCCAAACACCTTCAAAATTTGAGCAAAATGAGACTCAGTTGTAAGAAAGATAACGATATTTAATGGAATTTCATGATAGTGCCGTGGCTACGACTGCGACGTAATTCGCAGAGACTCATCTAAGAACAAAACCAAAGAATTTTTAAAAATCTTCAAAAATAATCAAATAGTTTCGAAGTTATGCCACTTGGTGGGATTATCGGACACACAGATGGATCGAAAGACAGACACGAAACCAAAATTGTCCAAGAAGCTCTTACTTCAAAAGTGATCACAATGTTTTCGCAACTTTAATAGTTTTGGAAGCAAAAACGTATCGTGAAGAATAGTTTTAGTGGCATTTAAAACCAAAGAAAATATAATACTAATGCTTATTTGCTATATCTCGGTATTAATAGGTATATTGAAAACTGGCAAAAGCTTCATTTTGCTGTCAAACTTCAACGAAACTTCCAATTTGATAAGATATTAGTTCTTTTTTAGAAGTTTAGAAGTTGAAACAAATGGCAGACCATACGATGGTAATACCAGCCAAATATGTAACGTTTTAAAAATGCAGACAATTATTATCAATTTTCTTTGAAATACTTTTGCAAATATCTGCAAATAGTTTAACCGAAATGCATCGGAAAATTTTTTTATATTTTGTAAAAAATTATTCACTAACCGTACACATTCTTGGAAGATACCATGCGAGAATGAAGTTATGGTATCGTTGATGCGTAACGATGGACGTCTTTCCACTAAGCGTATGATATTTTCTATCAGGATGAAAATTAAAAAATATGGCCATGCCTGTAAGAAAAAAGAAAAGATACACGTTTAGATTAAAAATACTCTGCATAATTTAAAATTCAAATATTGTGTGACTTCATTTACAAATAAAATGAATCGTCATAGTTTATTTTTCTTACAACAAACCGTTACTTAAATTTAAAAAAAAAAAAAAACACGATGGTGGAAGCGCAGTGAAGCGAATAGTTTAATAACTGCCAATTCTTTTACTTATGACTCAAGTTATGAATAAATCTGTACCTGAGAAGCAGGGCCGGATTAACCCTGAGTCCGCCCCTAGGCATCTTGAAAAATGCCGCCCCTACCTTTTATTTGAAAATTTTAAAAATTTGCTAAAAGTTTTAAAAATTTGCCGCACCTTTTCCTACTTTTTTTACAAACTTTCTCTTAGAAAAAATAAGTGACGAGCAAAAAAAAAATTATTTTTCCGCCCTATTTTAAAAATTTACCGCCCCTAAAAATCTCCCGCCCTTAAAAATCTCCCGCCCCTAGGGTGGCCTATTGGCTAAACTGGCCCTGCTGAGAAGCATAACACCATAATTCTATTTTGCACAGTTTTTAGATTTTCACACTATTCTATAGCATGTGGTTCGCCTCTATAAATTATAATACCGTATTTCTGAAAAAATTTATAAGTGGAACAGTGTAAATGACCAAAAAATTAATATCCTGTAAACTTGGCGATTTGGCACTTACAGTTTTATGCTTCTCAGGTACAGAAATTGCCCATTGTAAACCGATTTGTTATATTTTTTACAAAAAGAAAAATATTTACAGTAAGGATTCTTTTTATAATACACCCTGATCAGATAGAAATGCACCCTGATAATACACCCTGATCAGATCACAAATTCAGAATATCGCTTTCCTAGAATGAAAGTGGAATATCTGGGAATTTTCCGATTTTCATTTTTAGTACCACGTAATAGATAAATCAATTAGTTTTCGAATTGTATATTTCACAAGTTCGTAGGATATATAATTTTTGAAAAGCATTATTTTAAATATCAAGGTCAGCTAATGTATTATTAAGACTTAAAATGCAGTTAACTCAAAGCTAACATTTCCCAGATATTTCACTTTCATACTAGGAAGGCGATATACAGGTTGATAACTATGACTTGCGATTTCGATTTGTATAGAATACAATTAATGTATATGATAATTGTTTGCAATACATTTTTGTGCAAAATATTTAATAATCAGTTAAAAATTTATACTTTTATAAAAAATAAATGTATTTCGTATTAAAAATGCATTTCATATTTAATATATAAAGCACCCTGTATACAAATTATATATTCGTAGTACTTGTTTAAATGAATAAAAAATATATTTCTTTCTTTCTCGCACGTGTATTATAAAAAGAATCCTTGCTTTATCAAAAACATTTAAAGTTATAATTATTTTGTCAAATTCACTACACGAATAATAATTTACTTAACGCGTTTTCAGTCTTATGATCATCTTCAGAGTATGCTGAGAAATGAAATTATTCGTATAGTGAATTTGACAAAGTAACTATAACTTTAAATATTTTTAATATTTAAGATGAAATTTCACAAAGTAGATCTGTCAACAGCGAATTATTGAAAAATATTTAGTTTAAAAGATATTTTAATTTTTTGGTGCAATACAATTTTAGAGATTTTTAGAAAATAATACTTAACATTATGTTGAGAATACAAAATTTTTTACTCATTTATCTGTAAATGTAACTTTTATGATTCTATCAACGCAAATAAATAAATAAATAAATAAATAAATAAATAAATAAATACAACAAAAGGTCCAAAATTTTGTTTTTGTTTTTTAAACATATAATTCTGATGTTACGACATATTTCTAAATATTTGGTTATTTTAACAGCAAAAAGTGAAAGTTTACATGCAAATTGCCCTAATTTAATCAATCAGTCTAATTCAAATCACTTCCATAAAGTTTATTTTGAGGGAAAATTTTTTAAATTTAGTTTTCTTCATATAAATTTTATATTTTATAACTATTAAACATATTTTATAGTTGTGGCAGATATTATCATCTGCAAAAAATATCTGAATTATGGGTTCAATTATTCTTAAATCAGATATTTTGAAATTCTGTATGAAATGTTAGGTGGGATTCAGTAGCTGATGGGAGATTGATATATAAGTATTTATGAATATTACAAAAAAAAAAAAAAAAACGCAATGAAAACATTTCGCTCAAATCATCAAATTTATTTTGTGATTTTGCTACCCAGTGGTCCATAATCACTGTGACCTTACTACTCAGTGGCTTATAATCACTCCGTGGCCCACAATCACTATGATATTATCATCCAGTGGTCCAAAATCACTATGATCTTGTTACCCAAGTTTAGCTGTTTATTTTAAGCTCTTTTTGGGTTTGTAATACCTTAACGGACAATTTTGACTTCACGTTAACTTCTCCCATAATTCAATAGTGTTTGAGAAGAATTTTCTCTAGAACCTGTGTCAGCCTGGAATTTTTTAGTTTTCTAACAATAAAAAAAATTTAAAAATCATTTGTGTAGTTAATTTTGGAGCAGTTGGAGTCCACAAGACCCATGGCCGACCTTATAAAACATAGTTAATGTCAATTTGATACAGTTTAATTTTGTAAGAGTGAAAAATTTTCAAGATTGATTTAGTAGTTCACTTTAGATTTTTTTGGGCCACTAGGATCCAGGAGATCTCATAATCTCATATAACATGGTCTGTGTCAATCTAGAATAGTTTAACTTTCTAACAGTGGAAAAATTTTCA
Source organism: Brachynemurus nebulosus (assembly GCA_035578155.1). Classification (NCBI taxonomy): domain Eukaryota; kingdom Metazoa; phylum Arthropoda; class Insecta; order Neuroptera; family Myrmeleontidae; genus Brachynemurus; species Brachynemurus nebulosus. Next base: position 10,750,618 of record JAPWDM010000003.1, read on the forward strand.
AAATTGGTTGGATAGTTTATTTTTGATGCATTTCGGGTCCCAGAACCTTGTAGAATCTCATAATCTCATATAGTCTATCTTAATTTGGAATATTTTGACTACCGAACAGTGAAAAAATTTTCAAAGGACCCTTCGGAGTAAAGAGGAGTAAAAGTCCCTAAATGGGAAATTTAAAAACTATTAGCAGCATTAAATGCACAATGTGACAGTTAGTCATATATCAATATTAGGGCATTAAACGTAATAGTTTTCGGGTAAAATCACTTTAAGTGAAATTCGAATAACTTTCGAATTTATTTCGAAGTTTTTCCTTAATGCGTAATACCATGCATATTATAATACAATTTAATTGTTAAATTTTTTGACTTTTCGTGCTTCAGATTTTGTTTAAGACTTGAGCTACACTTTAATTTATTAATTTTTTAATTTTTATTTTACTTTATTTTATTTTATTTTTATTTTATAATAGATATTAGGTAAATTTATGTTGATTTTTATTTTTTCATCGTTTTTAGATTATCAATTGCATAAAGGGTATTATGGGATAAGAATGGCCGGTTGGCCCCCAGACGAAATTTTCAACGGCACTTTGGCTACTATAAGGACAGTTGATAAGAAGTCTTGCGTGCAAGTTTTAGCCTCATATCTTGGGTAGTTTAGAAGTTATTTGTGATAATATGTATTAAGGCCATGATTTTTTAAACCTTTATATCTCCTAAACTATTACTGATATTGAGATAAACTAAAAACCATTGAGTAGGTCTAAGTTAGTACTATAATATATATTTCTTTAAAATTTTTCCGTTAGTAAACAGTCATAGAAAATTCGAGAAGAAAAATAGAAAAACATTTAATACTAGACAGGTTTACTTTGTGAAAATCCATATTAAATATGGTGTCGTTGCTTTGTCACTTTTCACAGCAAAATAACAGAAAAACACGAGTCGACTTTCGGCTTTTACACCATCATCAATGATGATGGTGTAAAAGCCGAAAGTCGACTCGTGTTTTTCTGTTATTTTGCTGTGAAAAGTGACAAAGCAACGACACCATATTTAGAAAAACATTTTTTTAGTGGTTCCTTCAGAGAAATAGAAAAATAGAAAAATATTTTTTTAGTGGTTCCTTCAGAGTGACAATCACGAAAAAAGTCTCAAATATCCATCCCATATTGACGATCAACTCCATCTATGAATTTAGCCTACAACTTGACGTAAACAGTTACAATACCAAATAGCAGCTCTATCGTTCAAGAAATATGGCCGTTATCCAACCAACAATATTTTTTACATATTATATATTGGCCTCACATGACCTTGAACACACTGTATATTTGGAAGTCATGATAGGTATATCGGTACATATCGTTAAAACATCACCAGGTTCTTAATTAATCTTGTGCGCACGGCATAAAAACATAACGGAATGATGAAATTCACCTTTCCGATGGTGGCTTCGATCGAGGTTTCTACTTTTTGACCCTGTTCCACCCCTTTGTTTTTAACGAAACTTGCAGTACTTAAACAGGACCTAGTGTACAATATTTGAGACTTTTTTCGTGATTGTCACTCTGAAGGAACCACTAAAAAAATGTTTTTCTATTTTTTCTTCTCGAATTTTCTATGACTGTTTACTAACGGAAAAATTTTAAAGAAATATATATTATAGTACTAACTTAGACCTACTCAGTGGTTTTTAGTTTATCTCAATATCAGTAATAGTTTACGAGATATAAAAGTTTAAAAAATCATGGCCTTAATACATATTATCACAAATAACTTCTAAACTACCCAAGATATGAGGCTAAAACTTGCACGCAAGACTTCTTATCAACTGTCCTTATAGTAGCCAAAGTGCCGTTGAAAATCTCGTCTGGGGGCCAACCGGCCATTCTTATCCCGTAATACCCTTTAATACTGAATATCATAAATTTAATACTGAATACCTATGAATCTGCTGGAATACTAAATAAAAACAATGGGTATGAGTTCGCTTCAGCAAAAATAAAATATTAAGCTTATGTCTCAATACGCTCGCAAACCTAATAAAAAGAATTTAAGAAATTTCCAACTTGGGTACTTCAAAAAATATTGTTTTAAATAAGTGCCTGGGACCCTTGATGGAAAAAAAATCTATGAAAACAATTATGACAAATTATGAAAAACTAGGAAAAACATATCCAAATTTGGACACCTTTATAATCATAATTCATTATCATATTTTCTCAAAAGGATTCATCGTTTATCAGAAATTATCGTTAAAAATCAGAGATTTTAATAGATTTTCAGACATTCAAATGTAATAGATATTCATATTTTTTCGTAGTTATTCATAACTCATAATCATAATGTTTAAGAATAATGCATAATTTTTCAGTAAAGCTACGGTCATTTTTTATGATTTGCTATGAAAAAATATGATTTTTTAATAATTTACTGTTTCATAGAGTTTCATAACTTTTTTCCACCAGAGACTATCTGTCAGAAAATCATGGTCTCATTCTAATTCCGTGGTGTTTTCATCATCATTTTATAGGACATCAAGTACAGTTTCCTATATCCTTTTAGCGAATTTCCAGAAAGAATTCTGGAAATTCAGCTATTATGGTGTAAGCCATAGTCGAAGTTCAGCCCGAAAATATGGCAGAAATTTGTTTTGAGGTCCCTAGAGCCCAAAAATAACATTCACTAAAATTTATATATATATATATATATATATATATATATATATATATATATATATATATATATATATATATATATATGTATATATGTATTTATGTATTTATGTATCAGCACGATAGCTCTTCAGGAAAAACTGCTAGTTTTACGAAATTTGGTGACAACGTTGGAAGTCCAAAAATCTTGGATGAGTTCTTCAGCCAAAAACGTCGGAGCTCAGGAACATGGTTTTTTAGCATTTTTCGTGAAAATGAGTTTTTGGCCAAAATTTGCTATAATTTAAAAGTTTTTGCCACATTTTTTTACATCATTGCGAAGACGGGAAAAAATCACATAAAAAATGTTTTTAAACTTTTATTCTACGTTTGCTAGTTTTTGAGAAAATAAGAAAAAAAATCAATTTATTTTCTATAATTTTAGTGTGTTTACAACTATGTTGTATGTGTATAATCATATAATGTGTATGTATGTATGTATATAACTGCAATAGTGAGATATACGTATGTGGATATACATACCTACTTATATTGGTTAAAAGATGTCGTCTGCATCTGAATGTATTGGTGAAACAAAATCTTTATAGGATGAATGTACCAAAAGTTGGTCAGTAAAGCCTTTTGGTACTTTTAAAATACAAAATCAATTATATATACAACTATATATTTCAATTAATAGAGGATCTACGGATTACTTATCAATTTTATTGTAGAATCGTTTCCAGGTAGTTCAATTCAAGTGAAATCTTGAAATAAGTAATTAAATTATAAGACTGATTAATAAACCTGTTTACATTTTCCCTAAATCGGTCACACGTGTCATGTTGCTAGTCTTGGATATTCTTGACCTTAAGATTGACCTACGCTAAAAAAAGTTAACGTTTATTAGTTGCATAATATGAATACTAACATGAGTATACTACTAATTGATGGCAATCAATAAACAATAATTTAATTTCTTTGAAAGAATTGGTTTAATTTTTGCCGTAAAAAGTGAACAATCCTCAAATAAAATATTGATCTGGAGACGAAAAATACTTTCTAGACGTATTTAATGTTAATAATATAAATCTACAAAATTATTCAAAATAATCTGAAAAAGCCGAAATAAACCAGTTAGTGCTTATAATGTATCAAATTGAGGATTCTTTTAATAAAATCATCTGCTTTCAAACATGTACACATTTATAGAAAATAAATTTCTTATTTATAAGTTCTTTTAAACCGAAGTTCTCAATTTTTATGGACTAATATCCTTTGGAAACTAGTCCATAAAAATAGGGAACTTCGGTTTAAAAAACATATACGTAATTGTATTATCCTAAGAAACTTAATGGAAAGTTTATAAATTTATTATTATTTAAAGAAAAACTATAGATCCAGTTTAGGTACGTCTACCCCATAGGCTAAGAAACACTACCATAAAAAAAAAAATAGATATTTTGTTTAAATGCATTATTTGTGTCATTGATGATAGGTATATTATATACAAATTCATTGGGTATATTGATATGGAACCAATTTAACGCCTTATATAGTACAAAATGTATATATACGTATATCTATGTGTGTGAATGTATTTGTACCTCTAATACACATATTTTTCAAATAAGTACATGACTGTTGACAATTTTTGGCGAATGGAATTCAGCTATTACAGCCACTGTCATGACGCGACTTGAGCCCGGGACTATGGCAGAAAATTTGTTTTGAGGTCCTTAGAAACCGAAAAAAAATAGTCACTAAAATTTATATATATATATATATATATATATATATATATATATATATATATATATATATAAATATATATTTATATATATATGTGTATACATATATATATATATATATATATATATATATATATATATATATATATATATATATATATATATGTGTGTGTGTGTGTGTGTGTCCGCGCGATAATTCTCGAACGAAATGTCTTACGTTTATGAAATTTGGTGAAAATATTGGAAGTCCAAAACCGTTGGACGATGCCTGCAACATGTCTTTTTTAGCAATTTTCGTGAAAAAAATTAACTTTTTGCCAAAATTTCCTCTTATTCAAAAATTTTTGTAAAAATTTTGTACACTATTGGAAAGAAGAGAAAAAATCACATAAAAAAGGTCTTCAAACTATTATGCTATGTCAACTAGTTTCCAAGAAAAACTAACTTTTATAAACGGAAATTCGCTATGTTATGCAGGATGCTGCGACAGGAGTATTTCTACACATGACCTTGAAATAACCTTAATATAGACCAAAAATTAGGAAGCCCACTGTTGTATACGCAAGTCGATTTTGAAAAAGATTTGAGCAAGCATTGAGGGAAAACTTTGGAATATTCAAATTTCACTTAACGTCGTTTTACCCGAAAATTATTACGTTTAAAATCTTAATATTGATGAATGAGACTAACTGTTACATTAAGCATTTAATGCTAATATTAATTTTTTTATTTCCCAGTTAAGCACTTTTACTCCTCTTTACCCCGAAGGGTACTTAATTGGGTAGTTCATTTTAGGTACATTTTGGGTTTCTTAGAGTTCAGGAGACCTCATATAATATATCCTATGTTAATCTAGGATAGTTTAGCCTTCTAACAATGAAAAAATTTTCAAAATCGGTTCAGTACGTTTTGAGTTTACCTCAGACATATAAATCTTCTGTCCTTATTGTTTTACAAGGAGATACACCCAGAGTGAAATTCGAAATTTTGATGAAACTTCGCTGGTGTGTAGAATAGGCAAAAATAAGAGACCCGTTTTTTTTTTTACCGGCCACCTTTCACGTTTACGGAGTGAAACCAGCCCTATTATGATCATAAAAATTTGATACATTGAACCACTCAGGCTGTACAATAAAATTTACCTCCATTTTCACTCCTTCCATCCCTCTTATGAACCCATCCTTGGTTTAACTTATATACAGGTGAATAGGTCTTTCGCAGCAGAATTTCGTCAATTTAAAGTTTTCTTCTATCACTTATAGTTTTCGAGATATCTTAAGAAATACGATTTGAACCCCAAACTTTATACTCATCTATTATTTTTGCCTACTCTACACAGCAGCGAAGTTTCATCAGAATTGCGAATTTCACTGTGGCTTAATCTCCTTGTTAGTATAGATTAGAACAGGGGTGGCCAACCCAAATGATCTTGCGGGCCACTTTGGAAGCGCATCATAACTCCACGGGCCGCATATAAGACTATGTGTTCCCGCATATATTATGTATTTTTTTAATACATTGATTTTCACTACCTTCATCATTATAAAATAAAATATTTTGTATAAGTGTGATGAATCTTGCGGGCCAGAAAAAGTTCAAGGCGTGCCTCACATGTGCCCGCGAGCCGCGGGTTGGCCACCCCCGGATTAGAATAAGTATTAAATGTTATGTACCTGTTGGAAAATTGTAGGAGCTTTTGATTTATAAAAATGATCAAACGGATTCACTAAATAAAAAAAATTGTCCAATTCCTTTCAGAAAATTTATTAAAATCGATGAATAGTCAACATGATCTTCGTGTAATAATTGATCGAATATAGTAATATTGTGACCAATTGAATTTGTTGAAAAATTCATTATATTTATTGAAAAAATATTTTTATAACCAGCCATTGTAATAATAAAATTGGTAATTGTCGAAATAACACTTATCACAAATTTTTGAAAAACACTCTAGTCTTAAATTTTGATTCAGTGCATTTTTTTGAAAAAATATCTGTAAGTCACTTATTTTAACATTATTTTATCTTTTTGAAATTAGTTCAAGTCCTATTTTAACGACGCGACAGCAAAATTATTATCATTTAACTTGTTGTTAGTCTGCGACTGTTGTGTTACTTATGTGTGTTGTTCTTTAAAAATATATATATACAGTGTATGTAAATGGTATGTATTTGCATAATTACTGCATAATATATATTTTAAATGTAATGTAATATGTAAAACTAAATAGGTAAAGATAATATGTTAATCAACGATCCACAAATTATTTTGAAGTCACATTCTTTTTAGTGTTCCGTATCAAAATGGGCAAAACGGAACACTTATGCAATCAGGCAATCACAGGCAATTTCCTCTGAAACCACTCAACCAGAAAATTTGAAACAGCACGGAAATGTGAAGTTGAGTTTCGATTCTGAGGATTAATTTTAGGGGATAACCTGAAAAGTGAAATCATTTCTCAAGAGCACCGAGTAGGGTATCAAACCAAAGCCTATTAAAGCCCGAATCCAGTAATATATAAAACTGCATACTTATGTCCATTTTTTTTCTTTTTTGTTAGAAAAACATCATAAAAATTGCTGTTCCCGGGCCTTATTACCAGAAGGATTGTTATGAAACATCTGAAAAAATTCACGAACATTAAGAATGGGGTCTTTATTGAGCGAAAATTATCAAACCCGAATTTCCTTGCACACCTTCCTTGATATGCAAAAAGTTGATGACATACTTTGCTTTGATTAAGATGTTGTTAATCAATAATAGTCAATAATTTGTTAAACGGGTATTTTACTAATTTTTATACAGTGAGTTTTAAAAATTAAAGAAGAACATTTAGCAAATATTTTAGAAGACTTAGAATGATTAAAACAGTGAGAAAAAAATATTATCTGCCTTACACAATCACAAAAATTTTTTTTGTAACGTATATTTTTTTTTTTAATTTCAAAAAGGGTATTTCATGCTTAAAAAAGAAATAAAATATTTTTGTGTATTTTTCTAATGGCTTAGAGGCCTTGCATAATCACAAAAATTTTTCCGTAGTATCTTTAAATACTGTTCTTTAACTAAAATATACATATTTTCCAAATTGAACTTGCTGAAATTATATATTTTCAACTTGCTGAAATCACTAGATTCACTCATCAAGTCATAACAATCTAACAAAAATAAACAGGAAATGATACGCGTGGGGTAAATTTCTCTTTTCTTACTGGACAATGACTTTTTGAAATTTTTCAAATTTTCCCGAAAATCGGGGTTGGCGAGCAAAAAAACTTATCCTTTATATTTTCTTCTAATTTATCAATTTTGTGGAGGTTACGTACCATTTTCGAGATATTTGCAAAACTAAATTTTTTTTCTCAATTTTTGAAGGGCAATTCACCCCTTTAGACCGGTTTTCCGTAGATAAAAAAATTCGGATCTCTTAGATTTCGACAAAGAATAACATGTCAGGGTATAATCGAAATCGGAGAGGGACACCTTGGAATGTTTCTTTGTGAGATGAATAGACACGATATCTTGTGTAATGTTTTTATATTTTTTATTCAATTCTTGACGAAATTTCGATCGTTAGTATTTGCTGTTACTTTGTTGCCATGTTATTTCTTTACCGGAGTATTTTGATAAAACAAACATTTAAACCAAGACGTTTTAGATACAACGTGTCCTAACCGATTTGTGTTAGTTAATAGAAGAATCGTTTGCGTATTCGTGTATTATCCACGACATTCGCATAATGCGCGTATTATCCGGTTAATACGCGTATTTTCCATTTCATGCGTGTTAGCCGTAACATATACACAAAATAGTATATTATTCAACGAGCTAGTAATGATAGCTATTACTATGAAGATGAAATTGCGATACGAGCCGAGCTTACGAAGCGAGTGTTGTAATGCATCTGAGTGAGTAATAGCCATTGCATGCGAGTAGAATACGATATTCTTTCTACGACTTTTTTCCTTTTTTATTTAAATAAAATTGAATATAAAGAGTCTGGAACCATTACCATAGGTGAATTTGCCCAAGAAATGAAATTCAACGATATGTATGCGATTGTGTAGCTTAGTGAAAGAGTAAACCATACGTATGGATTTTTCCTCAATATCTTTACATTTTGCGGAGTTATAATACCAAATACCAAAAAATAGTTTTCTTATTCAAACTTTTTTTTCTCGTAAACTATTACAGATAAAACGATGAAACAAAATCCATATTGTTTGCTATGTCCAGTACTATATTATATATTTTTTTCATTTAAAATGGACATTAAATACCCTTTATAAAATACGAAAAAAAAATTCATTAAATTTTTTTAGCTACTTGTACAAGAGTGACCACTTTCTTATTACTACCAAAAGAAAGCTCGCAAGCACTTCCCTCATCTCCCTAAATTTTATTTTTGTCAAAAGGGTGGAACATATTGAAAAAAAATAAGAACATATATATTTGGTGATGTTCATGGTACGTGTATGTACAGGTACAGGTCAACAAATCTGACTTTACCTCTTCAAGGTCATTAAAAATGCATTCTTAAAGAAGTGAGATAGTACTTAATATACAGAAAAAATGACCTTGAAGCGACAAAGTCAGATTTGTTGAACTGTACCTACTGCCGTGTCACACTAATCTCACGTATCTCAGAAATTATAGTTTTGAGAAAACTTGATTTGAATAAAATATCGTATTATCTTAATTCGCTCAAATATTATTAAATATCTAAGATAATTGATTTTTATTATGCGTTATTGATTCAATGTTGCAGTATTGATTTAATAACATATAAATATACCATTTGAAAATATAAGAAATAAGGAATGTGATACAATCAAAATAAAAATTTAAAAATACAATAGATTAATTATTATATTATTATTAACAAATTAATTAATTTTATTGTCAATATATATACTAGGGACTGAGTATAATCCTTTAAACGTTTTTACGCGAAATTGCTGTATCTAAAGATACCCGACATACGTGTCACACGGCAGCCTACTTGTTTTTGAATTGCGTTTTTAAGAAATATTTTGAATGAATAAATGAATCATTGAATGTTTTTTTTTTTTTTTTTTTTTTTATTACATGATAATCTGATGCCTGCTCTACACTCCCGATCGCAGTTCCTCGACGAAGTAAGCGCTAAAGTTAGCTAAAGTCGGAATACCGTTATAACACCAGCCAGGAAGAACCATGAAATGACCTTTTACAGTCTCGTACTCGGTTCACTTTGCGAGAATTGAGAGTAGGCATAAGGAATCTAATATGTTTTATCTTCAAAATGTAGACTTTTTTCATATCGGAGTTCTAAAATACAATTAGTTACGAAAAAAGAACTAACTTCTCTTATTGTTTTTAACGTATTACTCAGTTCTACAATTATTTCGCAAGTAAATCCAACTAACATTTTTATTTACCCGTTAGGTAAACTAAAACTGTTTACTTGATCATTTAGTGATGTATTTAACTTCATGAGTGAATTTAAAATTGTAGACTTGAGAAGTATGTTAAAAGCAATGAAAAAAATTAGTTCTTGATTCGTAGCTGATTATTTTTTAAAACTCCTTTGTGGAATGAGTCTACATTTTGAACATAAAACATATTAGATTCCTTATGCCTACTCTCAATTCTCGCAAAGTGAACCGAGTACGAGACTGTAAAAGGTCATTTCATGGTTCTTCCTGGCTGGTGTTATAACGGTATTCCGACTTTAGCTATAACTTTAGCGCTTACTTCGTCGAGGAACTTCGATCGAGAGTGTAGAGCAGGCATCAGATTATCATGTAATAATAAAAAAAAAAAAAACATTCAATGATTCATTTATTCATTCAAAATATTTCTTAAAAACGCAATTCAAAAACAAGTAGGCTGCCGTGTGACACGTATGTCGGGTATCTTTAGATACAGCAATTTCGCGTAACAACGTTTAAAGGATTATACTCAATCCCTAGTATATATATTGACAATAAAATTAATTAATTTGTTAATAATAATATAATAATTAATCTATTGTATTTTTAAATTTTTATTTTGATTGTATCACATTCCTTATTTCTTATATTTTCAAATGGTATATTTATATGTTATTAAATCAATACTGCAACATTGAATCAATAACGCATAATAAAAATCAATTATCTTAGATATTTAATAATATTTGAGCGAATTAAGATAATACGATATTTTATTCAAATCAAGTTTTCTCAAAACTATAATTTCTGAGATACGTGAGATTAGTGTGACACGGCAGTAGGTACAATTCAACAAATCTGACTTTGTCGCTTCAAGGTCATTTTTTCTGTATATTAAGTACTATCTCACTTCTTTAAGAATGCATTTTTAATGACCTTGAAGCGGTAAAGTCAGATTTGTTGACCTGTACCTGTACATACACGTACCATGAACATCACCAAATATATATGTTCTTATTTTTTTTCAATATGTTCCACCCTTTTGACAAAAATAAAATTTAGGGAGATGAGGGAAGTGCTTGCGAGCTTTCTTTTGGTAGTAATAAGAAAGTGGTCACTCTTGTACAAGTAGCTAAAAAAATTTAATGAATTTTTTTTTCGTATTTTATAAAGGGTATTTAATGTCCATTTTAAATGAAAAAAATATATAATAAAGTACTGGACATAGCAAACAATATGGATTTTGTTTCATCGTTTTATCTGTAATAGTTTACGAGAAAAAAAAGTTTGAATAAGACCACTATTTTTTGGTATTTGGTATTATAACTCCGCAAAATGTTAAGATATTGAGGAAAAATCCATACGTATGGTTTACTCTTTCACTAAGCTACACAATCGCATACATATCGTTGAATTTCATTTCTTGGGCAAATTCACCTATGGTAATGGTTCCAGACTCTTTTAAATCAAATTTTTAATCTATTTCTAATTTCATTAAATGTTTGTATAGGGTGAATGCGGGAGAGACGCCGCACATTTTGAAAACACTTGATAATTCTTAAGGTATGCATTCAATTGATTTGAAATTTGGTACACATTAAATGTAAACATTGTTCTTTAAAATTATTTATAAATAATTTTAAATTTTAAGTCATAAAGGATTCATAATTAACATTTTTGTAGATCCTGCAAAGCGGGAGAGATGCCGCACCTATGGGAGAGATGCCGCATCAAAGAAGGAGAGGCGCCGCATATTTCATATTAAAAATTTTGTATTTTATACACATCTCCATACATGATGCATGCCATGCATCATGTATGCATATGTAACCATTTTTGGCACTTTATACATCTTAACCAGTCAATTTTCTTTTGTTTCTGAGTACTCTTCAAAACAGTCAATACACAGGCAATCATCATTATTTTCGTTATCTTCACCAATATGAGAGCTCTTTCTGATCCATTAATGGATCTTTTATATTTACGTGGCATAGTTTACAGTCAAAAAAAAAAAAAAATTACATGCGGCATCTCTCCTTTTTGTTGGGGTAGATACCGCATGTTGCTATAGCAAGCATAGTGCGGAATTCTAACCTAAAATTTTATACAGTACTTTTAAAATATACCTAAATTAATAACAAAACTCATTTTCATTAAAACAATGAAATATACATTCTTAAATTCTAATGAATTAAATGTTTGATAAAATATTATGTTAAAAAGCTTACCTTTCAATAATAAAAAGTTGGATAATTACTAAACTGACGGACTAATCATAAATATTACCATATACAGCTTAAATAAGTAACTTATTCTAAACATATAATCCATTAATAGCGCTATCTGTCAATCAACGGACGAACTATGGCTACTGCGGCATCTCTCCCGACGCGGCGTCTCTCCCGCACTTACCCTAATATGTATAAAACGATCAAAACAAAATATAAACTATTTTGTTTACTTGAACGTTACTACGCAACATATATTAAATTAAAATTTGATACATACATTATTCACAAAACAATCGCAAACCCATTGAATAATGATTAATACTGTGATTTCATTGGTAAAAAAGGTATTGAGTAATGATCAGTTCTCCACACCTTTGAATAATGCCTAACTTTCTCAACAATTAACAGATATATAACGAGTGCGTTCTTCAACAGGAGTAGAAAAATATATTATTTATATTATCTGAATATTATCTAATAATATTTGCGAAATTATGTTAGGTATCGATAGAAATAATAAAATTCAAGCTATTCAAAAAATTGACAATATTTTAATAATTTTCTGTCCTAATATTATCTGATACAATTTTTATAACAGATAGTAGAGGTAAGTGTGATAAAAGTGCGAAACTTTCTCTTGGAGCTCCGTTGATTGAACAAAAGTGATTATTTTTCCATGTTTAAAATTTCTATAGTAAAGAGAATAAGCCTGTTGGTATCTCTTGCCTAAGATACCAACTAAAAATATTGATTTTTTTTTGAGTTACCGAGCTTTGATCGACCATGTGCAAAAGGGCCAAAATTGAAAATCGTGAGGTAAAGTGGGAAACTTTAAAAAACTGTACAGACTCAACGCAAATCTTGTAGCAAAGTTATTCTATCTATATTTCAAGGCAAAAAAGGTTCAAAGAATACAGAATACATAGTAAATATAGAAAAAAATTATTTTTTGCTTAAAAAAAAAAAACAAATATGACTTAATTGATTTTCGAGCTTCGATGCGTTTATTTGCCAAAAGTTTTTCAGCTGCTTCTTGCAACTTGATTTAGATTTGCGAATGATTAAAAAATTTTGTTTTCACGCCGTGCGTACGATATTTTATATTCCGGTAAGCGAAAAAACCGAGATGAAGTCGAAATTTTGGGTTTAGAGGGACATAAATACACTCACAACACTCTTTTAAATCATAAACAATGAATCGACAACATTTGAATGCAAAACGACGCCTCAATAGTGATTTTTGACATTTCCCACTTTATCCCATACTAAATTTCCCACTTTATCCAAACACCACATTTTGAAAATATCTAAGCGTAATTTTGTTACAATGTATAAATTACACGAATCGCTTATGTATTATCAAAATCAAGACTACAAAGAATACTTTGAGTGTACTTATAATCTCTTTATCTCTAAAACGAGTGAAAAAAACGATATTGAAACGATGGGAAATGAAATTTACGATTTGCTTGAAAACTTTGACAAGTGTCAAAGAGCACATGAACACATATGCATGGGTGGATATACCATAAAGATTAGTTTGTGGTCATTACTAACAGATGTAAGTAGTGCATGACATTAGTACTTTGACAGTTTACCCTGAAACTGCCATTTCCCACTTTACCTCACTTACCGCTACTGCTAATAATTTATTATTATTGAAAAAAAGATGACTCTTAATACACTTACTTCATTCATTAAATATCACTGTTCGTTTGTGGTAAACGTAAACAGAACAAGATAACTATACGATCTTTTGAAATTGAAAATATGGTTTACTTTAGGAATAAAATTTATTCATTAAGAAAAATATTTCATTCACTTTCATATCCTGTTACAAAAAATTCTTAAATCCAACTGATTCTACCGAACACTGTTAGCGCAAGTACAACTTGTACTTGACGACTTGTTTTCTTCTTTTTTTTTAAAAAGGTAATTAAATATTTTATTCGTTTTTCAAACACATTATAATTTTTGATTATGTTAAGACGTTACATCACTTTAGGCAAAATATTTTCTCTATTATTTTAATTTATTTATTTATCGTTTTGAATTCGATCTCTGAAACTTCGAGTGGTTGAAAATGTTTAAATAAAAACGCCGCCCCGCTACGTGTAACATTTTGTAATCTCTCAGCATAGTCAATAACTTTTTATTGCGGGAGAAGCACTAACTTGGCGCACACATTTCTGTACGCAAAATAGCTGTTTTCCCACTGTACTTTTCCCACATACTTTTTTGCGTGCGGAAAGTAACTTTCCACACGCAAATTAACAATAAAACACGCAAAATTTAATCAAAACACGCAAAGCCGCCTCTTGATTTTTCATTTAATAATTATTTCATAACTATTTCTATAGAAACTACCAACAAAGTAATTTAAACAATAATTAATTCAGAAAAAGAAGACGAACACTTAAAAATATTATTTTAAAAAGTAATAAAAATGTCAAAAATAGTAATAATAATAGAAAAAACTATGTGAAATTCGTAATAAAAAATAGTATGTGCAACTCGTGCGGGATTGTCGATTGCCCACTCAAGCGAATGAGCGCACTCACTATGTCCGTGCGCTCAACTTCGCTTTCGTGGGCAATCGAAAATTTCCCGCATTCATTGCACAATATACTATTTTCCCACTGCTTTATTCCATTACTTTATTTCGTTACTTTTGTTATATTTTCATAAATAACTCAAAAATGATAGGTCGAGACACATAAAACGATAAACACATTTTGAAACTTACATGGGTTTTTCTCAAAACCCCAAAACGGTGGCAAGATAACTCCAGCAATTTTCATCCGATTGACTTGAAATTTAATCGGCAGTTCCATGGATAGATTATCTAGGGCGGTGTCTAAGATTTTGAAATTGGTTAACAAATATATCATTACTAGCATTTACCCGCGGCTTCGCTTGCGTAGCTTTTCAAATTATGACATCGAGTTAAAACGTATAAAGTTTACTTTCATCGCGTCCCTATTGAGTTACTTTTTGTTACCCAACTGCTAATTTTTTCTTGGAAATTTTCTCCTGGAAATAAAATGTTTTCCCCGGTTAAAAAGTAGACTATAACATTCTTTTTAACAGTATGCAGAGTTCGAATGAAGTCAACGATTCTTTGTTTATATCGTTTTAAACATATTTTCCCACGAGACTAAGATTTTCTACAGGACTTAGATATTTTCCTGGGGCTATTTTCTGCTAACGATATGCAAAGTTCGAACAAACTCAATGATATGCTAAGTTCGAACAACAGAATCTTTTTTTTCATTTAAAATTTATCTTTCCACAGGAATAGATTTCCCACGGTAATGAGGTATTTTCCCGGGGTAAAAAGTAGTCTGTGTTCTTCATTTCTTTTGTTAACAATATAATGACAATGGTTGAAATCAATTGTCCGTTTTAACGAATTTCCTAAACTTCAACTCTTATCCCCGTTCTCATGACGCAACCTGAGGCCGAGGGTATGACAGAAATATGTTTTGAGGTCCCTAGAATACGACAATGACATTAACTAAAATTTATATATATATATATATATATATATATATATATATATATATATATATATATATATATATATATATATATATTATGTATTGCTCGGCTAAGTTCGTTAGCTAGACACGTCGGATGCCCAGAAGTAGGTTTTCTGGCCATTTTTATCATTTTAGCGAATTTCGAAAACTCGAAATTCAGCTATTACAGTAGGTGTCATGACGCAATCTGAGTCCGGGACTATGGCAGAAATCTGTTTTGAGGTCCCTAGAATACGAAAATGATATTCACTAAAATTTATATATATATATATATATATATATATATATATATATATATATATATATATATATATATGTGTCGCCACGATAACTCTCGAACGAAACGTCTAATGCTTATGAAATTTTGTGTGCGGACTGGATTCTGAATTCGCTCGGCTAAGTTCGTTAGCCAGACACGTCGGATGCCCAGAAGTAGGTTTTCTGGCCATTTTTTATCATTCGATCCTATCATAAGGCAGTTCAATTTTTACATCGTTGAAAAGGAAAAAAAAAATTATGAAGAAAATATTCTTATAATTTTCTTTCTATTTTAAGTATTTTTCGAGAAAATGTAAATTTTCACTTTTATTCTTTCTTTGTTAGTCTAATAAGTAATTTATATTTATATCTCAGTTCTTTATTAAGTATAAAAATATTTCACTTTTTTATTAAAGAATTTTGTGAGAACAAGTGAAAACTATTCACATATATTTGATATAACACACATACATGTATAGAGTTTTGTTTCTCATTTATTGCATTATAATTAGCATGGTTCTATCCCATGTTAAAAAATGTAAATTAAACAGATTTTCTAAGCTAATGTAATGAAGAATTTTTTTTTTTTTATTGAATTTTTAAGTAAACAAGAAATTGAAGATTATGTTATGATATAATATTATTAAATATATGAAACAAAACAAAGTATGTATAATGTACATATGTATGCACGGAAAAATATTTTGAATCGATTTTGAAAATTTTTTCACTAATAATTAATAATGTTAAAGAATTAAACCATTTCAAATGTATTTAAGGTATTTTATGTGAGGTCAAGGTTTTCGGGACCTAAAACGGCCAGAAATTAATTAACCAATCGATTTTAAAAATTTTTTCACAGTTAGTAAGTTAAAGTATTTGAATTAATTAATTAAATGATGTCCGCAAGAAGCGTACGGACTGCCATAGATTATATGAGATCCTTAGAACCCTTTTCTTACTGTTAGAGTACTAGACTTGTATGAGTTTCGCCAGGATTTACTGATCCCATAATTGTAAAAAATAAACTAAACGACCAATTTTAAAAATTTCTTCACTGTTACAGAGCTAAACTATTTTAGATAGATTTAGAATACATTATGTAAGGTCCGCCAGGGTCCACAGGACCCAAAAGTGTCAAAAATAAACTAACTGACCGATTTTGAAAATTTTTTCACTGTTACAGAGCTAAACTATTTTAGATAAATATCGATTACGTTATGTAAGGTCCGCCTCGGTCCATAGGACCCAAAAGTGTCAAAAATAAACTGCCTGATCGATTTTGAAAATTTTTTCACTGTTACAGAGCTAAACTGTTTTAGATAAATATAGATTCCGTTATGTAAGGTCTGCCAAGGTCCATAGGATCCAGAAGTGTCAAAAATAAACTAACTGACCGATTTTGAAAATTTTTTCACTGTTACAGAGCTAAACTATTTTAGATAAATATAAATTACGTTATGTAAGGTCCACCAAGGTCCATAGAACCCAAAAGTGTCAAAAATAAACTAACTGACCGATTTTGAAAATTTTTTCACTGTCACAGAGCTAAACTATTTTAGCTAATATAGATTACGTTATATAAGGTCTGCCAGGGTCCATGGGATCCAAAAGTGTCAAAAATAAACTAACCGACCGATTTTGAAAATTTTTTCACTGTTACAGAGCTAAACTATTTTAGATAAATATAGATTACGTTATGTAAGGTCTGCCAAGGTCCATGGATCCAAAAGTGTCAAAAATAAACTAACCGACCGATTTTGAAAATTTTTTCACTGTTGGGGAACTAACTATTTTAGATAGACATACATTACGTTATTTAGGGTCCGCCAGGGTCCATGGGACCCAAAAGTGGTAAAAATAAACTAACCGACCGATTTTGAAAATTTTTTCACTCTTACAGAGCTAAACTATTTTAGATAAATATAGATTACGTTATGTAAAGTCTGCCAGGGTCCATCGGATCCAAAAGCGTCAAAAATAAACTAGCCGACCGATTTTTAAAATTTTTTCACTGTTGGGGAGCTAAGCTATTTTAGATACATATAGATTACGTTATGTAAGGTCTGAAATGTCAGTAGGACCTAAAAGTGTCAAAAATAAAATAACTGACCGATTTTGAAACCCTTTTACTATTACCAAGGTAAACTATTTTAGATAGGTACAGGTTGTGTTATCTGAGATCCACAACTGTCCTGCGGATGCAAATGCGGCGTAGAATGCTACACAACGGGTTTTGAATATATATATATATATATATATATATATATATATATATATATATATATATATATATATATATATATATATTACATAAAGTCCGCCTAGAATATACGGTCGAGCTGATTTTTTAATGAGGTCCACCGGGATCTTGCAGATCCGAAAACGCCAGTAATAAGCTATCGAACCGATGCTAAAAAATTTCTCACTGCTAGAGAATTAAATTATTTTAGATGGATACAACTATGCTGCACAAAATTCGTTCGGGTTCTTGGGTCCCCAAAACTACCAAAACTAATTACCCAGCTGATTTTAAAAATTCTTTTACTCTTAGAAAGCTAAACTATTTTAAATAGGTACAGGTCTTAGATGAGATCCGCCAGTGCCCAAGATTTGGAAATTCGCTATGTTATGCAGATGCTGCGACAGGGGTATTTTATCATTCGATCGTTAGATAGTTCGATTTTTGCATTGTTGAAAAGGAAAAAAATTATGAAGAAAATGTTCTTATAATTTTCTTTCTATGTTTTCGAGAAAATTGTAATTTTTCACTTTTGGGTCACTTTGCTCTTTTTGTCAGTGTAGTAAGTAATTTCTATTTCTGTCTCAATTGGTTATAAAATATAGAAAACTAGCATTTTTTTACGATTTTTTACGTAATATCTTCTGTTTCAAGTTGAAAAATTAAAATTAACCAGATTTTTTATGCTTACGTACTGGATATATTTTGTTTTTATTGAATTTTATGATTAAGATACTGAAAATTATGTCATTGAATAATATTATTAAGTATTATAAAAAAATAACATTATATGTTTGTAAGCATGGAAAAGATTTTTAAATGGATCGATTTTGAAAATTTTTTCACTAATAATAATTAATGTTAGAAAGTTAAACAATTTTAAATAGATTTAAGGTATCTTATGTGAGATCCGTCAGGGTATTGTGGACCTAAAAACGCCAAAAATTAACTACAGAATCGACTTTGAAAATTTTTTACCGTTAGTAACTTAAAGTATTTGAATTAAGTAATTAAATGATGTCCACAAGAACCTTACGGACTGCCATAAATTATATGAGATCCCTAGTACCCTTTTTTTACTGTTAGAGAAATGAACTTTTTACTAAAATTATTTTAGATGAATAAAGATTATGTTGTATGAGTTTCGCCATGGTTCGCTCTTCCCATAATTGTAAAAAATAAACTAACCGGCCAATTTTGAAATTTTTTTCACAGTTATACGAGTACAGCTAAACTATTTTAGGTAGATAAAGATTACGTCACGTAAGGTCCGCCAGTGTCCATAAGACCCAAAAGTGTCAAAAAATAAACTAACCGACCGATTTTGAAAATTTTTTCACTGTTAGGGAGTTAAGCTATTTTAGATAGTTATAGATTATGTTATGTAGGATTCCCCAGGGTTCATTTTGATAATATACTTCAATTTTGATATAAAACTAGGTGGTGAGGTTAGTTAAGGTTTCGTTAGTTTAGTTAGTTTTGACAATATACTTTAATCTATTTATTAATAAACTGGTATAATCTATTTATTAATATAATCTATTTAGTAATAACTATAAATAAATTCACCAAGTGCGTGTTTGACACGCATTCAATTAGGGTTGTTGTTGTTGTTTTAACCCACAACTCCTCGTCCTAAAAAAAATTTACTAATTGTTGACTGGTGATATATATCCGTATCATGAAGATCTAACATTATATCAAATTTTAAATTTCTGTGCATGATGAATCCGCAAAATTTGGATTTTGTAATCGTTTCAAAGAAAATTATGAGAATGATGAATAAACAAATATACTTAAATTTCTTATACTTTACTTATAGTATATTTTATCCTAAGAATTGTGATAAACTCTGGCTATTGACTGCGAAACGCTGAGATAATGCGTGTTTACCATGCACTTGACGAATTTTATATTTTTGGGAATATTTACTTTCTAATTTAACTTAAATTATGAGGGTGTTCGATGACGGGAATTTTCATACCATTCGCTCTTGGTCTATGTGGTTAGTATTTTTATTTGTACATACCTACTATTTCTCTATTTGCTGTTATCGGTTCTGTAAATCATAATTCCTATTTACTGTTACCAAAAAAAAAAAAAAAAAAAAAAAAAAACAAAAACAAAGTCAATGTAAGTTTAAGGCCTAGGTACTATTTTTATATTATTACAAAAAATACGTTTTCAGATACATAATTAGAATATCGAAGATATAATTACATTAAAATTTGATCCGGTACTAAAGAAGCAGCCGCAAAACAAGAAAAAATATTAGGTAGCATTAGAACTAGAGTTAATAGTATAGTTCTGGTGTAATCTTATGTTTAAATAAAAACGAAATATGGACTGTATTTATCCGTTCCCAATTGTTTCAAGAAAACGGCAGTATATATCAAAAAAATGAAGAAAGAAAACTATAAGTAAAACTGGCATACGAATTGAAAGAAAAATATCAGAATTAAGTCAAAGTTACCCCGCAAGACTGTAGGACTTCAAAAAAAGCTTAAAGTAAACGACTGGACGTATCGTTACCAAATTTTGCGAGAATACTACTTTTTTGGAAAAATTAAATGTTACATTATAACTGATCCTTAAGATCCTAAGGTCTCAAAACGAACTCAAAATAATTGGCTGGACGAATTTTGACTAAAGGACTCTTCGGGGTAAAAAGGGTTAAAAGTGCCTAAATGGAAAATTAAAGAACTAATCGTAGCATTAAGTGCGCTATGTGATAGTAAGTCTTATGTACCACTATTAGGGCTTTAAACGTAATCGTCTTCGGATAAAACCACATTAAGTCAAATTCGAATATTTCCAAGTTCTTCCTCAATGCGTGCTCTGATCTTTTTCAAAATCGACTTGCATATAGAACAGAGAGAGAGCTAATTTTTGGTGTATATTGAAGGTCATTCCAAGGTCACGTGCAGAAAAAGGGTGCAAGAAACTGTACTTGATATGCTGTAAAAATATGAAAACGCCACGGAACAAGAATGAGACCATGATTTTCTAACAGAACGTGGTAAAATTAGTATAAAAACGGATTTTCGCAAAATTCGAGAGAGTCCAAGACACTCCTTTAAAACAATATTTTTTTGGATTGCTCGAGTTGTCATTTTCTTAAATTCTTTTTATTTTATTAAATAATAAAAGTCAACACGAATTTAATTAATCTTATAAATATTGTACAACGGGTATGGGTTCGCTTCAGGAAAAATACGATACTGAGCTGACGTCTCAGTAACCCTGTTTACCCCGAAGGGTTCTTTTTTACTCTAATCATACTAAGATTCTGAGAAAAATAAACATTTTAAAATTGCCCTCTAGGGTTCTGGGGACTCAAAAACACTCAAAATAAACGACTGTATGGATCTTAACTTGTGCTCTAATATTATTAAGAATCCGAAACAAATTAACGCAAGTTCGGAAATATTCTCCAGAGCCCTGGATAGTCGAAATGTCTCGCAAATTAAACTATTCTTAATATTATCAACGTGAGTATTTCAAGGTATGAAAATTTGATACGCTATTGAAATATGAATATCGCAGAGTATTTCAGTATATTTGATTTAAAACAGGCCTTCAAGCCGAATTTTTTTTCGTTCAGTTCCATTTCAACGCAAAAAAGAATAAAGATTTCGGTTCTAGTTTCGGTTTTCGGTATTTGATTTCCGTTTTAAAAAAGTTTAAATGTTTTGGCGAGTTGTGAATATATGTGTATTATCTATTTTATAGAAATTACTTTTATAAAACATAAATCAACGTTTGAAATACTCAGTCTTAATATTTTTCAAAATGCTTGAATTTATGGAAACACCATTTTCCCGTAGTAGGTGGATATACCTTAGATCTGAGAAAGCTCTTTCGACACTCAATTGATTAGTGGATACGCTAAGCACAACCTCCGAAATTAGAAAAACCGGGAATATAAACGTTCATTTCTAATCTAGCAACCTGTTCCTTTTCTATCTAATCTAGAAATATCGTCGAAATACTTATACATAATTACCGTATTTTCCGGCGTATAATGCGCAACTTGAGCACCAAAAATATCATACAAATTTCGTGGTGCGCGTATCAAAATGGACTTTTCCATTGGTGACAGTGAAATAACTTACAATAACGAATTTATCAATTCTAATAATAACGAATTTCTCGGGTACCACCGATTGAATTTTGCATAATCTTTTTAGCTTAAGAAGTTATCCCTTAAACGGATTTTTGCGACGCGAACCGGAAGTTGCCTAATCTGAGGGTTTAAATTAGCAAAAATTAGTATATAAGAGATATAAATAGGCAAATGTACTATCGGATACCCTCTGACTTAACTAAATGTTTTTCTTATATACTCTTTTTCACTTAACAATAAGAAATTATTTTCTAAATTAATTTTTAGAAACGTTGATCGAAAGTGTATTTTTTAATCCATTGAATACAGACACAACTAAAAAAAGGTTTCCGTTATTATGGTGATAAAAACTAGAGGCAGATTCTTATAGAATTTGATTAGTAGAATAAAAAAGGAAGAACAAAGTTTTTCGATACCCGGTTTAGTTTTCGAGATAATAGGTGTCTTATTTCTAAAACTTACTATAATGAGATAATGAATTGTATATTATAAACATACACATATACATAGCATCAATTTTTATGAATTTAATTAAAATATTTTGATTTTTATTCACAGAAATAAGTGAAAAATGAACGGAACATCACCAATGAAGCCTCATTCTTAGGCAAAGGGTAATTATTTACAAATAAGCCTCGGCGTGTAATCGCTTCAAAATCATTTAATTACCCTTTGCCTGAAAATGAAGTGTCAATGATGCCGTCCGGTCCATTTTCCACTTACTTCTATCAATAAATGCCGTAATATACCTACTGTAATTGTCTATTCAATATAGTAAGTTTTACAAATTTGACACGTAATATCACTAAGGAAAATATCGAAACAATTCATTCTTTCTTTTTTGTACTAGTCACCAAGTTCCATAAGAATCTGTTTTTAATTTTTGTTGCTACGGTAACGGAAAACTTTTAGTAACCCCTAAACTTAGACATTCGAAGGGTTGAAAAATACGCTACCGGTCCGCATCGCCAAAAATCCGTTTAGAGGATAACTTCTTAAGCCAAAAAGATTATGTAAAAAAAAAAAAAAAATCAACTCAATCGGAGGTATTAGATTATTATAATGGTGTAGTTATTATAAAAATTAATTGTAGTAATAGCTCATTCAGTCAGTATGTATAATTAGCCAACTGCGTATACATACTTCATGTTTAAATAGTCAATTCAGTATACTTATCATAATTATGATAATTATTTGTCATAATTATCATAATTATTTATCATAATTATATAAATATTATGTATAAGTAGCCAATTTCGTATACGTACTGTATGTATAAATAAACAATTGCGTATACATACTGTATGTATAAATAGCCAATTGATTATACATACTGTATTGTATGTATAAATAGCCACTTCCAAAAAAAAAAAAAATAAAAATAAAAATATTTTTTAACGACCATATATACGAACGTTAAAAGTTTATTGGTTACTATCTCTGTAAAATTTTATATTTAGATTCATGAGAACTTTTCAAATGTTATTGTAAATCAGTTCGTTAAATTGAAGTTTATTCTTGAAAATTATAGAATAAAATTAAATATTGAATTTCAAGTATAAACCGGAACGAAAATAATAACGGTTTCGTTTCGGTTAAAGGTTTTTGAAAAAAATTATTTTGTCCGGTTAACGGTTACTCTCCGGCAAAATCAATCGATTTTACCGATTTTCGGTTACGGATACGGTTTGGTTCGAAGCCCTGTTTAAAAGATAATATTGAAATTGATTCGCAGGACTATCGAATACGACTTTAATTAAACAGCTGAACCAATCGTAATAAAATTTTATCAAAATATGTTATTGAATTATGAATAAGTCTACTTTAGAGTCGTTGAGCGAGCCAAGCGATGTACTATAAGAAACTGATTTTGTATAAAATTTCAGAACATCAAATTTAAATGGATATGTGATCAGAATTGTGCATCAGTGACACCAAATAGATTTCAAATTAAAAGGCTGAAGGAATTTTTGACAAATATTGTTGAAAGCTCTGGCAAAAATGAAAGTTAAGTAAAATTGTCCCCTAT
The DNA here is from genome assembly GCA_035578155.1 of Brachynemurus nebulosus. Lineage (NCBI taxonomy): Eukaryota > Metazoa > Arthropoda > Insecta > Neuroptera > Myrmeleontidae > Brachynemurus > Brachynemurus nebulosus. The sequence goes on from JAPWDM010000003.1 coordinate 10,774,870, forward strand.
TAGGGTCTTAGTGCCCCAAGAAAGATCTACAATAGAAATACTTCTAAAACTATTGGGTATCTACATGACGGTGCGGAAATTAGCCATCCTTTGGAATTTGAAGATGGTTACTTTAAGATCGTTTGACAAGCGGGGCCAGGCAAAATAAATAATTGATTATGTACAGAATTTACGAATATCTAATTTAATATTTATCCAATAATTTGAGTCATAATTTAGATAATTTTAGGCGGGTGGTTGAGTCATAATTTAGATAATTTTATGACGAGTTAATCAGTAAAAGAAAAATGTTACACAATAGTCAATACTTTTTAATTAGATTTTAAATAATAAAATGCAATAAAATAAACTTGTTAACTGCGTACATAAATAAATAAATATATGATTATAATGAAAATGATAGGTACATCATTAAATGATTATATATGTACCTAAGTCCAATACTGTTTACAGATACATTATACGCACATAGAATAATTATATTAATTATGAATATCCATGCTTATGCATATATTAAACGTAAACCACTAGAGCTTTGTTAAAATGTTATATAAATAGTAATTTAAATTTTTAAGTTACGTTATTATTTTTAGACCTTCTTACTTGTTTTGAAGCTCCTGAAAAATTTTTAATTTTGACAGAATCATAAATTATTGAACTCCACTCCACTATAAATCCAGACGTAAAAAAATTTTATTTTTCCAGCATTTCTTGGAAAAGCTGTTTCCCTTCTTTCATTCTATTGAGAAGGATACTATATATATATATATATATATATATATATATATATATATATATATATATATATATATATATATATATATATATATATATATATAGTATCCTTCTCAATAGAATGAAAGAAGGGGAACAGCTTTTCCAGCGGGTAATAAGGCCCATTAGCTATATTTCTTACCAAGAAAAGTTCTCTAACTTATCAACAAGTTTAAAATGAACTTTCAATCATTTCAAAACCAGATACAAAAGTTGAGCTACTCAGAGTAACAAACTCATGTCATATTTTAACAAACAAATTTAGAGGATACATTTTCGTTCGTTGATATAAAAATTGTGCACATTGTGAGTGTTATATTAATGATTTTTTAAAGGTATGTTTCTTTCAAATTGTTATCAAAATTGAAAAAAATTAATATTCTTTACGTTTTACATCAATTAATTCAGTTTATTTCTAAAGTATTTATATAAAATGTATATAAGCATAAATATTGACATGTTGATAATAAGGCCCATGCAAATTTTGTTTGGGCTTTATTACCAACACAATTAAAATCAAACAATACAAAGTCAAATCAATTAAAACAGGTCTGAAGTCATTAACAAATGAAGCAAAATTAGACGCACAACCTTAAATTACTATAGTTACTCTAATATAAAAATAACAAAAAGGAAAAAGGACAAAAAACTAAGTACATTTAATTTTGATTTATTTGTTGCATTTGTTTAATGATACCAGATCAGTTTTAGTTCGTTTGGTCGACTTTTTATTTTTATTCCTTAGTGTTTGGAAGTATGACTGATAAAAAGAAGAGAGCGTTGTGGTCTGAGGAAGCACTGGCATCAGCCTTAAGCTATGTCACTCGACATGGGAATTAAAGAAAGGTTGCAAGGAGATTCGGAGTTCCAATAAGAACTCTTAGATTTAATATTTATTTATTTAGATTTAATATATTCATACACCTAGTACTTAACTTATTCGAAAAATATGATAAAAAAATTAAAAATTAAAAATAATGACTTAGGTAATTTTTTTATTGTTGTTTTCAATAACAGTCACGCAGTCAAGCGGGATTCAAGGATTTTCAAAACTTTTTTGAACGTGTAAAAATAACAAAATATTTTGATATATAAGTTCAAGTTATTCTTAAAGTATTTTCAAGTTCAACTTATTCTTAAAGTAATTAAATTCCCCCAATTAATTTAAAAAAAAAAATAATAAATGTACTATTTCAGGCAGTTGTAATAGGTGGGCCTTATTTTCTACACCAGTCGGAAATAAGGCCCAATTGCAGACACTTTTTAAAATCAAATTTTTAACTTGTATAATTACAAATTCATTAATTTTTTTAGGAATTTTTATCAAAAAATAAGTAAATTTTTATAATTAAATACTATATTTTTGATATTTTATAAGATATATAAATAATAAGCATATTTTGCTTAGGTGGGCCTTAATTGCCTTAGGTACCTTATATATATATATATATATATATATATATATATATATATATATATATATATTTATATATATATATATATATATATATATATATATTTTTTTTTTTTTTCTTTTTTGATCGTCATTTTCGGGTCCCAGAGGCTCCAAAACAAATTTCTGTCATAGTCCTGGGCTCAAGCTTTGCCATGAGAGCTGTTATTATAAAACACTTAAGAATGAATAATTTGAATGTGTATCCCCTTAATATGTGTGTAGATTTTAATTATTTTTTTTTTTTTTTTTTTTTGTAAATTAAATTTAACACCTGTACCATTCCATATAATAAAATATATTGTTGTCAATAAATACAACTCTCTTGAGTAATTTTATATTTTTAAAAGTAATATAAGAATCTTAATTAATTATACTATCAAATTACCTACGCTTTGACCATGAAACATGGTTATATAATCATACGAAACTTGAAATATTAAAAATATTTGTAGTTACACCCACAAGCTAATGTAACGTTAATAGAAAGAACACTTAAAAATTTTCGAAGTTTCCAACTGATTTCAGTTAATTATTCAATTAGTGTACTACTTATTTTCTTTTTAATAGAAAGTTAAGTACCTATTTATAAATTTTTATTACTCATGCGGGATAAATACCTGCTATCTTAGCATACGCATGTGTACGACAAATAGCTATTTGCCCATTCTACTGTTGCCACTTAAAACACCCAAATTTAATGAAAACATGCAAAGACAATTTTTGATTTTTCATTTAATAAATGTCTTATTATTTCTATAGAAACCACTAAAAAGTAATTTAAACAATATTCAATTAAAACAAAAAAAAAAAAAATACTCCGTTATGATTTTTAAAAAGTAATAAAAAATATTAGTAATAATTATAAAAACGTATGGGCAACTCGCCAACTCGTAATAAAAAATAATATGTGCAACTCGTGCGATATTGTCGATTACCCACTCGATCAAATGAGCGGACGATGGAAGTGAGTGCGCTCAACTTCGCTCTCGTGGATTTTTGACAATTTCACAGTAGCATAATTCCTTAGAAAAGATATAACATCCGAAATTCACTACACCCATTATTCATAAGTTAATTAATTTGAGGTTACATGAGAGATGATTATACAGAAAATTTCCAATTGGCCATTCACATATCAAATTTATTACTGACTAGCCGTATACCCACCCAATGGCATTTACCATCGGCAACATTTCAGGATGTCAGTCAGTGTTGAAGATTTAATAAATAAGATATTATTTACTTTAATAGCCATAGTAACATATTTTTACATAATATCTCTAACTTCAAAAGTGTCAAATTTCCATACAAATTTTCATCCCGTATTTAAGCCACTTAGGGGACGAATTTTCAAAAATCCTTTCTTAGTGCTCACCTATATTATATAAGGAACTCTTGTGCAAAATTTGATGCTTGTAAACCCAGCGGTTTAAGCTGTGCGTTATCTATCAGTCAATCAGTCAGTGTTAGAGATTTATTAAGTAGATACTACTGGTTTTCGTTTTATGGTTGCCCGAAATGACAATTAAACGATGTAATAAAAATCATACAGAATCAATTTATAAAGTACCCGATTAAAAATGATTATTTACATTTTTCTAGATAAAATCAAGACATTATAATCGATTTATTTATTACAAAATAGAAACTTTTTTACAGACATAAAAAAAAAATTTTACACATTCACATGCAGGATGCGTATACTTTTTCGGTTTTTATTGTCAAATGTCAAATGACTAGGAAAATGTTGATAATTTATAATTCGTTTTATTTAAATCATATTATTTAATAGTAAAGCTGTTATTCAAGATAATTTATGTAAATAAGATTAGTAGTTGTTTTATTCTGTAGGGATAACAATTAACCATTCATTCATTTATAATGAGGTCTTGGCATTCAAATCTTTCCAAAAAATCAATTTGTTTTAGATGTTTCATCAAATAATTTTACTTTTACTTTTTACTGTTCGCAAATTGATCAATTCCTATTTTTGAAAGTGAAAAATAAGAATTTGTAATTTTACGTATACATGCAACAGATACATGCATCAAAAATTTTCGATAGGACTGTGAGAAACTCTATTGAATTTTTTTCCTGATTTTCATAGTGATTATTGAGAAACTGATGGCTGAGGATCTGAAATGTTGAAGAGATAGTGTGTTTTATTCTATACTAGTCATATCTAAAAGCAAAATAAATAATGAAAAAAATATCCCCGTAAAGCATTAACTCAAAAGGAATAGTATGAATTAATAGAAATAAGCGAAATTCTTAAAATAATAACTCAGCCATTCTTTTGAAACATACCCTTTGCAGTTCGCTCCCGCATACTAGTTCGCTCCCGCGGCCAGATTTTAATCTTATCTTGAAAAAGGGTCGTAGGTTATTAGTTCGCTCCCGATTTGTTATCTACTGACAGGTAAAATTAATTACTTAAAAATATTCAAACTGATAAATATACAGCCATTTTTTAGTTACGGACATGACATTCTCACGCACATATTCACGCCATCTCATAAGAAAAAAATAGAAGTTATTGTTTTCTTATAAATTTTCAATACTAAGCAGATAGACAAATGTGTACACAATATTTGTACTAAATATAAAATACATAACATTATTAATTTTAATGCTAGAGATATGTTACGGACGCGATAAAAAGGTACTTTTTTGTCACGTCCGTAACACAAACTCTATTAGCTCTAGCTTTAAAACTAATAATGTTATGTATTTTATATTCAGTACAAATATTGTGTACACATTTTTCTATCTGCTTAGTATTGAAAATTTATAAGAAAAAAATAACTTCTATTTTTTTTTCTTATGAGAAGGCGTGTAAAGTGCGAGAAAATGTCATGTCCGTAACAAAAGAATGGCTGAACTAATGCTATTACCACTGCTATGCTTATCTAGATAATGTTATCTGAAATTTGATCTAGATAACGTTTTTGTTGCCTATTATCTTTTATTAAGGTATTTTTAAAAGAAGTAATCTCCTATAGATATTACTTTTTTACTAAGCGAAGAAAAAAAATAATAACAAAAAATACCTATATATATCTTTATGTTTTCCGAAAAACTAGAATTAAAACTAAAGTCATATCTCTTTATTTGCTAGGTACTTGATATGATTTTTCACTTTTGTGTATTTATGGTATTTAGGTGATATTATTATATTTCTAGAAATGTAAATAATAAAGTTCCCATTAAAGTGCGAATTTAACAAATTATTATTTCAATAAAATATAACTTTTCTGAATTTAAATAGATAAGTTGTAAAGTAGAAAGTTCATATCATGGAATGCAAGATATAGAGAAACCAACGACAACTGCAAATGACTCATTCTCATAAATTTATGTTTTAGACAAACTCGTAATATAGCTATCTCTCATAAGATATACTATCTAATTATTGAAAAGGGATAGTATAGAAATTATAATGTATTTTATATGTGGCAAAACTTTATTTTTGAAATGAGTCATTTTCTTTATACATAAATTTGACACTATTTGCTAGAAAGGTAGGCCAGTTACATGTTATTGTCCTATACCACAGACCAATGAACACTATTATATTATACTACTAGACAAAGCTTAAAGCCAGTTTCTAGGAATTTTTCTTGAAGTGGGTAACAGGGTGAGACGAAGGAATATAATATAATGTCAATTTTCGAGCAAATGCAACTATAATTATTGCAAGATATAATTTGTATACGTACGTATTGTTGAAATAAAGCGAATACTGTACCGGCGCAAGATACAGGTTGCCGTGTAAAATATAAAAATTAAAGATTATAACTGTCGATTGAGTTTTCCTAGCAACTAAAATAATAAAATAAAAATCAGTCTAGTACTGACCTTCAAAGGAGATATAGTTGTGTTTTTATTTCATAACGATATCTGGAGTCATTTTCGTAATAAGTGGTGACACACCGACATTGCCAGGTCAGTCCATTTATTTTAAAAATTTATTTTATTTTGCTTCTTTTTGAAAATATTTGTTTTCAAAACAAAACAAAAATACCACGAACAAGTCAAAATGTTCAATTTTAAACTACATCAGAACGGATACTGACGGATTTTGTAAATGAAAAGCCACCGTTCGATAAAAATGATATAGAATATTAGATACTATAATGCGAAATATTTTTTGTAATAAAAAACATTTCAAATGATGAGAACAAATATTTTTAATTAATGTACCAGCCAACGTTTTGCCTTTTTTTGTGTGCATTGGATAAACTACCTGTTGACGATTTGGGTAGAACAGCTGATGATATATTAGATTCCTTAAAAAAAGATCAGATAAATGAAATTAATAATGAAGATCAAAAATTTGATCAAATTTTACAAGAAATTAATGTCATTAAAGAAAATTTTGGAAAATCCAATAAAAATCATAATTTCCATGGTAACAAAAATAAGAAAAGGAATTATGAGAGATCAAAGAATTTTTTCAATTCAAAATATCATCAGAAAATTTGTTCATACCATTTGAAGTATGGAGTGCACGCAAGAAAGTGCATTAAGCCATTGTGCTGGCAAACATTGACTAGAGAGGTTTAATATGTTTTTGCTATGCCAAAATGATCAATCGTGTTGTTAAATCATGCGATAAATGTCAGAAGAACAGAATTATTGGATACGATGTGGCACAATTGAAACCCATAATCGAACCAGATGATAGATATTCATCAATCCATCTGGACATAATTGAACTCTTCCTTTATTCTATCAATCGTTAATAGATTTTCAAGGTGGGTTGAAGCTATTCCTTTAAAGGATAGTTACGCTCTAACTATAAATCAAAACTTCTTCACAAATTTTATACGGTAATCCATTAAGGTTACCATACCATTTTTTTTTTTATTGCTTAGATGCGCCACAGCTAAGGTGATATGCATCGTTTGGTATATGTTGTACTATTGCTTTTTGGTGTTGATGTGCTTATAGATGATTGGTGCGGTATGGTAGTTTGATGTTGATGTATCTCCCCCGGCCGGTTCCGAACTCACGATCTTATCAGTCAAGAGCGGAGTTGCTAACCACTAGACCAGCTCGGGGTCACCATACCAATTGATATTATATTGTAACTCAAATGATAATAAATTGAGCCAATATGATTTTGCGAATGCTTTATCAAATAGCATTCAAAATACAAAATATTTCTTTACGAAATATTATAAAAATAAAAGTTTCGTAGATGCGAATCTATCGCCTGTCAAATTTGTATATATTAGGGACGATAGAGTTAAATCTTCACTGGTTCCTAATTATTTGGGACCCTTTGAAGTAATTGAAAGGAAAGATAAATATCTTAAGATTAAAATAAATAACAGACTGGATAATGTATCGATCGATCGATTAAAAACGGCATATGTGATTTAATTTTATATAATATTTAATTACATACAGGCTTGTAAATATTTATTTGTACATATAAAATAAGCTTGTAAATAGGTATTTTTTTGTACATATATTGTTGGGATTGTTTTCTGCCGTTGTTTTGGTTTTGTAATAGGTTCGGATATCTACAGTCTGGAATGATTTCTGGAAAAAGAGAAAACATCCGAATTATGGGGTATGTAGATATGCATATCTATACCTGAATTTTCTATATATATACATATTTTTTCATTTTTAATTCATTATTTACATGAATTGTAATTATTTACCATTGTATTTTGGGGAGTTTTTATCTATTCAGGATAAAGTTGTTTCCTGGAAACTTTGCTCCTCAAAAGGAATTTTTTTTTTGTTGTTGCTCAGAAAATTTATTTTTTGCGATGGGGGCGTACATACCGGCACAAGATTGCTGTGAAAATGTAAATTTCCTAATTTTGGAAATTCATACAGGTTGCCGTGTAAAATATAAAAATTAAACATTATAACTATTGATTGAATAGTTAAAAATTTGATGACACCACTGAATTTAATTGTGAGGATTTTTGGAGTTAGGTCATCGGTTTTAAAAAAGGAGAAGTGAAAAATAAATAACAAAATTTTTTTTAAAATTTGGCGCTACCATGGTTTCATGCAACAGCACATCTTCAGGCGCTCTATATTAATTAAAAAGATAAACAAAAAAATGTCAAATAGTCAGATACATAAAAACATTAGAACAATATATAAAAATAAATTAAATTAAGTTACAAAAGTTGAAAATTAGAGAAAATTTGAATAATAAATTTGTGTACTTACAAGTATTAAAATCAGAAAAGATGATGTAAGATCTATTTATATTGTTACATGGTTATAATAATTATTTTTTAATAAAAATAGACAAAATTTTTTTAAAAAAAGAGGTTGTAATTTAGTACAATATTAAAGTTTCTTTTTATACCTAAGATCATATGAATATCAAAATTTTTAGCAAATAATTTTATCGTTACCTCTGATAAAGCAGAAACAATTTTTGTGCTCAATAAAAATAATTTTTTTGTGTAAAAATTACAAATAACATGGTATAAAAGTCAAAAATAATAAAATTGTAAAAAAGTAGGTAAATTTGAACGACTGTATCTCAGCCGGTTTTTATCGAAAATATTTTGATCGGTCACCATTCTGACGGGAATTACATCAGCTTTCTTTTTTGTGAACCAATCCCTATATCTAAATTCACTCAGAAAAAAGTACTACTCAAAAATTTAAAAAAAAAAAGAAAAATTGAAAAATTTGAGCTTTTTTTAAATAATTGTTTTGACTTATTTTGTTGAGAAAAAAGCTTTTTGAGTTCATAAAGTGCCATTTCGATAGGAAATTTAATTCTCTACAAAAACTCATATTATGTGTATTTACGAAAAATGCATAGTTTTTGAGTTATAGTTAAAAAACGTAAGCGTCGATAAGTTTACGCCGTTCGTAAAAACGCACGCCTAAATTTAATAGCACTTTGTGAATTTATCATCTTTGGGGTACAACTGAACATATGAAACAATAAAACACCTGTTACGAATTAGTTCCTTATTCAACTACATAGTCAATAGCCTATACGTTTTGTTTGGAAATGTAAATGTATGAGAATGGACAATATTATTGTATAAAATCCATAATTATTTTAAATTTTATAAAAAATTTTGAATATTGTGAAGGTTAATTTTTTTGGGGAGACACGGTCTCCCTTGTCTACTCCCACGCGTCGCCACTGATTATTTGTAACTCCGTTACCTACGTCATTTTATTTTGAAATTTTCAAAAAAATATTATAAAAATTACCTTTTATGCTTTTTCTTGGTTAATTATTAAAAAATATTTTATTTTCAGACATTTTTTAGATAACATGAGCAGATGTACCTATGCCCTTTATTAAACAAATTTCAGTTTTTTAATATATTTTCCATTCATTTAAATAGTAATATGTCCTGATAAATTGTTAAATAATCATTTGATATAAGTGGCTATACTTTCGGCTCAGAGCAACCCATTTTTCTTACTACAACTTACTACGGGCAAGCCATCTCGGTAGTTATAAAAGTAAACAAACCTTTAATTACCATAGTAAATACCACAACTATACAAAAATTCTGTAATTTGCATATATTTTACCAGTGGCATTCAACTAATTAAAAAGTATAATTTAAAAATGAAAACCCGATTTTGTATTTAAATTATGTAAATATTCGCCAATCCACCTTCATCAAGACGAAGTTAATTATTTTCGATTTCCGAAAGCACACGTTTTTAAACATTTTTCTCTTATACGTACGTATATCATATAAACCTATTTAGTTTAAAATTTTTTAATAATTCTATATCATTGAGTTATACGTAAGATGCGTCAAAAGTTCTCGGCCTGAGTATGAAAAAATACAGACAGAACAGTGAAAAGAATTTATTTTTCTATATAACTGCCCTCTATTTCAATACAATTATTATAAGGTGGAATAAGCATCTCTATGCCTTTACAATAATAAGCAAATTCTTTGTAGCGATTCTTCAAGAGCGATGTTTTCGGAACTGATCGAATCTGCCGGACGTCCAGAACGATCATCGTCGTTGAGGGACTCGTACCGCAAACGAAACCTTTGGCACCGCTTTACCGTATACACCATCCAATCTGTCCTTAATTTCTTCTGGAGTTTGTCCTCATTTTGTCAGAAATTTTATGACTACACGATATTAAATTTTTGAAACGGTCAATATATTGAGTTTATACTTTTACAACAGAATAAATAAAACACATGTAAACTCGTCCACTGCGTTTATGATTACTAGCGACTTAACACTTTCTGTGAGTATAAATTACATCACCATTAAATAAATTTATTCATGTTAGGCCGAGAACTTTTGGCGCTCCCCACGTATATGTATTTAAAAATTGGGACTAAAAAACTAGCGAAACTGGCTAACCTGTATAGTATAATATACTAATCAATCAAATGATCTTGCATGGAATGTATCTAGAATTAGGTGTAATTATTAAAATAGTAAACCTGGCGTATTATTTCTGTAAATGTTATCTTACCTGTTATCTAAAATTTTATCTAGAAAACGGATAAATTATCTAACATCTTTATCTAAACATTTTAAACTAGGTTATCCTATTATGTTATCCAGATAATAAAATTCGATATTTTGCCCAATACTGTATTCTTACTATATAATTTTATTATTCAAAAAATAATTGGGTACCAAGCATGATTTTTTAAACAATTATATACCTACAAGACAAAAGTGAGGATACTACTTCCCGTTAGAACATAATTTTCATCGTTCCTGTAGCCGGCGTTATTCGCAGAGAGTACTATAATTAAAAATGCATGTTACCTACATGAGATAAAAAGATATTATGTTGTACAACGTCTCCAGTTTTTTATTTATTTATTTATAATCATTAATTATGTCATATACCTAATTGTTGTTTTTTTTTTTTTTTTTTTTTTTTTTTTACTTAAAATTGGGTTACTGCTGCCGGTGAATGGCGCGGTCAGCAGCACCCGGCGGCATCGCCATCTATGGGCATGCGCCGCCAAAACGAGAAAAAAACGATAAAAACAACACATAAAGACAGGAACACATAAATGCAATAGACAAAGGACAAACATACACATAATAAAATTCAACGATGGACCCTGCCATCCCAGGGCTTCATAACGAGCGGACAGTCCTTGGTGGCGGTACGCTAAGTACTAGCCAGAACGTCCGGTCACCAAGGACTGAAAACCAACGATGAAACTCCGAGGTGTAAAGGGCCTCGGAGTGGAGAAATCTGAGTAAAAATATCACAATAAAACAACATCACAATAATATTACAAAAAAAGAAAATAAGAGGAAAATCTTATTACGTCACTAGGAAGCCACAGGCCGACCAGTGCCGCAATAAGTAGTTAAAAACAACACCGCTGAGGGGCCACAACGGCAAGCCCACAGCGGCACAATAAAATATCACAGATAAGAATAGAAAGAAATGATGTACCACCTCGGGTGGAAAAGGCCCTCGGTGGTACATCGTTAAAACAAAACAGATTAAAACAATCTTATTAAAAAATAAAAACAACAATATCACAGATATAAAAAAAAAATTTCTTGTTCTGTGGCACGATTCCGCTCCCCATAGTCTCAACAATTCCGAAATGGCTTCGTCAACACCTAGGAACTCACACGTGTAGGGACAGTGACATCTGATTACTGAGCAACATGTACTGTTCTGTCAGATAACTGATTACTGGGTACATGTGCCGTTCTGTCAGATGTCGGGGTCAACCTACACGGGAGACCGGTACGATGACTAGGCCACGTTCGTCCGAGTCGAGACTACAGAGAACGGGACAATGCCACAGAGTATCACAAAGTCAACATCTGACCTGTGTTCGTATCACTTCGACGGGGCGGAAGCCGCCATATCAACGCTCACGAACGCATCCGTACGAGGGACGACGACGTCTCCTTACTGGGCGAGCTTGCTCAAGCTGTTCGGGCAGACGTCGACTCGTACGTGTGGCCGATGAGAACGAGTGCGTCGGGAGCCGCATTCCTACCCATCGAAATGACAAGAACAAGGCCAGGGAAATATCACAGGAAGAGCAATACCACCGCAGGCATGAAAACCCAGGGTGGCATAACAAGGATCACAGATTCGTCACAGCTTCGTTAAAACAAAATCACAGATAAAATATCACTTTTCGACTCGTCTGACGCGATTCACGAGACTGGTAAACATGCCCATACCAGCTACTACATTCACTTTCGTCAGTCAGTTGAGCAGCGTCAGCCCCAATTTCCAACTACGCACAATCTAGACTATCGGTGAAGTTTCGCTCAATACGAGAATGCCACACTGTCGATCCTACGACAATCATCCTTGTCGACAAAAATACCCTAGCCTCGTTTGCCTGCTAGACGAAGCTAACAGTTGCTCGCCGGGCACGAACGGGGACGTGAGGTTGGATTTTAGCCTAGCCCTAATTGTTGTTATTTTAATTACTATATGTTTATTGTACTTGAAAGTTACATTGATAAATTATTTAATTATAATAGGGTAAAAGCCCCCTTTGTGGAACGGTATCTAACACTGGAACAGTTTTGACATTTACATATTTACTTCTTTAATTAAGTAAGGAAACTTTAAATGCGAGGTGAATTTAAATTGAAAAACAATCATTCTATTAATAATAATTTCTGTTATCAGACGTTTCTTTCAGAAATAACTTCATTAATATGTAAATGTTCATAATTAGATACCGTTCCACAAAGGGGGCTTTTACCCTATATAATATTATAAATTACAATATAACAATATACTGTTACAAAAAAAAAATGAATTTATTTTTAAAATTTGAAAATAGAATAAAAGATCGGAAATGAGAAATTTATCTGAAAATAAATTCTTTCAATTTTATGTTTATATTTAATATTATTTGCTATTGCACAATTAATGTTTAAATGTCTGCAAGTGTGTACATGTTTGAAAGCAGATGATTTGATGATTTTATTAAAAAATCCTCAGTTTGACACATTATAAGCTTTAACTGGTTTATTTTGGCTTTTTCAAATTATTTTGAATAATTTTGTATATTTATATTATTAATATTAAATACGTCTAGAAAGTATTTTTTGTCTCCAGATCAATATTTTACTTACGGATGGATCACATTTTACGGCAAAAATTAAACCAATTCTATCAAAGGAATTAAATTATTCTTTATTGATTGCCATTAATTAGTACTCATGTTAGTATTCATATTATGCAACTAATAAACATTAACTTTTTTTTAGCGTAGGTCAATCTTAAGATCAAGAATATCCAAAACTAGCAACATGTGGCCGATTCAGGGAAAAAGTAAACAGGTTTATTAATCAATCTCATAATTTAATTACTTATTTAAGGATTTTACTTGAATTTTAACTACCTGGAAACGATCCTACAGTAAAATTGGTAAGTAATCCGTAGATCCTCTATTAGTTCAAATATATAGTTGTTTATATAATCGATTTTGTATTTTAAAAGTACAAAAATGCCTTACTGATCAATTTTTGGTACATTCATCCTACAAAGATTTTGTTTTACTAATACATTCAGTTGGAGAGATCTTTTGGCCGAGATCTATAAGTAAATATATCTCACTACTGCAGTGAGATACATAAATACACATTATACACATCATATAACATACTTGTAAACACACTAAAATTATAGAATAATAAATTGACTTTTTTTTTTCTTATTTTCTCATAAACTAGCTAACCTAGAACAATAGTTCAAAAACCTTTCTTATGTGATTTTTTCCCGTCTTTGCAATGGTGTAAAAAAATCTGGTAAAAACTTTTAAATTATAGCAAATTTTGGCCAAAAACTCATTTTCACGAAAAATGCTCAAGAAAATCATGTTCCTGGAATCCCAAGTGTCTGGTTGAAGAACTCATCCAAGATTTTTGGACGTCCAACGTTTTCACCAAATTTCGTAAACCTAGAAGGTTTTGCTAGAGAATTATCGTGCTGATATATATATATATATATATATATATATATATATATATATATATATATATATATATATATATATATATATATATATATCGAAACTTAATACGAGAATTTTGACTTTTGAACGAAAAAAAAATATACCGCCCTTAAAATTCATCAAGAATTATATAGAAACTCTTTATAGAGAGTTTCTCGAGTTTCGAATTATCACAGGTAACAGTTTTAATTTTTTAAGCATTTGCGATGAATGAACTTGAACTTGTCTTAAAATATACTTACAATCTTTCTGTCTCTTTCTCTCTGCAATTACAAAAATGTATTTTTTTAGTTCGAAATACAAAGAGATTTTTAAGGGACCTCGTGATACCTTTGAATTATAGAGAGTTTCGAATATCTGCCATAGTCTCGGGCTAAGTTGCATCATGAGTTGGTTGTAATAGCAAGTTTCCATTCTGGAAATTCGCTTAAAGTATCTTTTCAAACTATAGTCAAACTAAAGTCAAACATAGAACGTAGTTGGAAAAAAAATATAAGAACGATGTGCCGGCAAGTGCCACTTTTAAAGAATGGTGTTAAGAATTTAAATTTATTTGAGCTAAAATTTTTGAGCCTTACTGATTTTATAATTCAAAAGGTATAAATATTTTTTTACAAACAAATACTTTATTTAAATAATAATAATAATAGTAATATACATATATATATAATATATAATATAAAAGTATGTAAATAAATATATATTATTTATAAAATAATATTTTAAATATATACAAAATATTTTTTTCAAAAATATGTCACTAATTAAAGCACTTTGACTGTTTTTGTTTTATCAACAATTTGTATCACTTTAATTGTTTGTAATGACCAAAATATGCTGGACAAAATGAAGAAGATCTTAAATACAGGTACTAACTCAAAATCAAGTAGTGAATATTCCGGTTTATTTTGTAGAATGGCCAACATAAATACGCAACGGATTAATTCAAATACGCCTGCGTACAAATGATTATCGAATAACATTCCAATTACTGTGAGTGAGAGAATGATATAGGTGATGAAACCGATTACAGTCACTGGATGTAATCCCTGTAAAACAAAGAAAAATTTATTACAAGGTTATGTTACAATAAAAGATATTTAGAAATGCGTTATAGGTATACAGGCGAAATCAAATGGTGGAAGTGCTGAATAATTCAAAAAATTGAAATAACCATTGTGACGTCATTAAATATATGTATCAAAATATTTAAGACTCGAACAATCGCTACTTCAAAGTTCGTTCATATCTATACGCACCGAACGTAACGGACACATATCCTGCTAGAAATGACAAACATTCATTAATACTTTTAGTGCTCATATAAGGCCCGAGGAGAGAGGGGGCAGCCGGGATTGTAGCCCCGGGGCCAGGGCCTGAAGAGGAGACCCGAAGGATAGTAAAAGGAACTTTTTCTTGCTCGTCACTTATTTTTTAAATAAGTGGTTTATTTCCGGAGTTCGCTATTTTTTTCCATGGTCCTGCTCGTATTCAGAATTTTGGTGATAAATATTTTGTCTGTGCTTGTCTGTTGACACTTTACGACAAGTATGAAATGTGTTTTCCAAAACGTACTGACAATTCCTCGTTTTCTTTAGAAATTTTCATTGTATGAAGTGTGAACAACGAAAAATTAATCGAATCTTTTACGGAATATACATTTTTATGTGATTTTATAAGAGATAAGAGATTTAGCGGTAATATAAAATACCCCTGTCGCAGCATCCTGTATAACATAGCGAATTTCCGTTAATAAAAGTTAGTTTTTCTTGGAAACTAGTTGACATAGAATAATAGTTTAACGACCTTTTTTGTCTCCTTATTTTTTCTCCTCATTTCAATGGTGTAAAAAAATTTTACAAAAATTTTTGAACAAGGGGAAATTTTGGCGAAAAACTACTTTTTTTCACGAAAATTGCCAAAAAAAACCATGTTCCGAGCATCGGACGTGTCTAATTAACGAACTCGTCCACCGGTTTGGGACTTTTCACCAAATTTCGTAAACGTAAGACATTTAGTTCGAGAGTTATCGCGCGGACACACACACACACACACACACACACACACACATATATATATATATATATATATATATATATATATATATATATATATATATATATATATATATATATATATATATAAATTTTAATGAGTATTATTTTAGTATTATTCTAGGGACCTCAAAACAAATTTCTACTCTAGTCCCGGGCTAGAGTCGCGTCATGACAGTGGCTGTAATAGCTGAATTCCATTCTGAAAATTCGCTAAAAAGGATGCATACAGAGGAAATTTTCCTTCTCTTTCAATAATAATGCTATTACGGACAAATCTCCATTGCATAAATCGCTAAATATTGTCAGATTTATCCAGAAATTGATTTTTATAAATCTTTGATATATACTGTACATATGTACTAAACGTATCTACACCCATTGCTTGTGACTGAAAATGTCGTGTCTGTCACGATGCATGTCTGTTACGTTCAATGCCTGTATAGATGTGAAGGAAAGGAACTTTTAGAAACAGAAGTCTGTAGAGGTAATCACAAGTTTTTAGGGAGGAAAATTTTATTTTGTCAAAATTAGGAATTTAAAGCTTCCGAACAAATAACTTACACTATTTAACAGCTGAAATAATCCTATTATGTATAATGTTTTGGCTGCTTTAAACTACGGGTTTCCCTATTGTTATTTTTATTTTTGAGAAAAAACTTTGTTGAGAAAGACAAAACAATAGGACTAGATTTCTTTGTTAAAAAAAAATTATTTTTGCCCGTCAGCACTTATATACAAACACAGTCAAACCTGGATAAGGGAGAACTGGATAAGCGAAAAAACTCTGTAAGTGAGAGTAATTGTCAGGTCCCATAACTTTACCACTCTAAAACCTCTATGATTGAGAAACAAAAACCTGTATAAGTGAGAGTCGTTTTTCGCTTGTGGACCTCTATAACTGAGACTGCTAATTGCCTGAACCTCTATAAGCGATAGTTAAACGTACTTAACATTTGCTATTTATGACTCATTCTTAAATTTCAAAGAACTTATACATATTTTATTAGAATGCCTGAATGTGCTTATGTTCTTGTTTTCTTATAATTCGAAGAACTCATTTTCTATTCAAATAGCCAAAATGCATTTTTTTTTTTTTTTGTAAGCTTATCTATGTCCAAATATGTATATGTTAGTGTATTATTCTAATAAGTAGTATACATACAATACATGCATGTTACTGAATACATATTCGTTGTATTTTTTCTAGACCTCTATAAGTGAGATAAACTTCTCCAGTACCTCTGTAAGCTAGAAACTCGGGTTAGTGAGAAACCTGTATAAGAGAAAAATAGATAGCGGTCCCTTTAACTCTCGCTTATCCAGGTTTGACTGTATTAGAATAACTGGTTTATATTAGTTACGGTTCAAAAATTGTATTTTAAACTAATTATTCTAAAATTGATAATTTGAAAAATATACAATAATAACCCTCTAATTAACTTTAATAATAGAAAATCATTTATGCCTTTTGTTATCATTTTTTTTTAACTAATTAATATTTAATGACCTCAATTAAAATTTTTGTGGCTCAAGTAACAGAAGATAATAACTACTTTTCGTTTATTTCATTAAGGAAATAATAATTTTTATTATAAAATTAGAAATCATCAACTTACCATATGCTGTGATGCTAATTCTTGAAATTCGTAGACAACAATGATGAAATGGGCGATCAGGTACAAATTACACCACGTTGGAATTTTGACATCGTATTTGACTCTTGCTTGAACCTGAATTCAAAAGAAATTATTGGCAAAAAATCGATCAAGAGCGAGTCGTGCTCACATTATTAAGGTTCTATCCAATACGCAGTCAATAGATAAAATTAGCATAATATATGTGTATTTAATTTTTTAATAATTAGTCCAATAGCACTAATTTTAAGCCCTATCTCACTAAAGATTAATTTTAGAATAGATATAAAAAATGTTTAAAAAGAGATTCTTGTAGGGATTATCGAGGAGAACATTTGTGCAAAATGTGAACTCCCGGAAATGTTTTTTTATATTGTTTAAACAATATTGAAAATTCATAAATAGCGTTTTTTGACCTTTCACCGCTTACGTAGCGAAAACAGTGATAGATACATTAAAAAGTGTTAAGACCTTTTTTGTAAAGGTCAAGTCAAAAAGTCAGCGAGAGCACCTGTCTATCTTGTACAGGCGAAAAGATACAGCGCTCCAAATGCGCACTCAAAAATCCACTTTTTCTAGCATTCCGGCAGGGTGTGCCGACCGGAACTTTACCGGAACGCTAGAAAAAGTGAATTTTTGAGTGCGCGTTTGGAGCGCTGTATCTTTTCACCTGTATAAGATAGACAGGTGCTCTCGCGAACTTTTTTGTAGAGAATTCGATTCTCTACAAAAAAGGTCTTAACACTTTTTAATGTATCTATCACTGTTTTCGCTACGTAAGCGGTGAAAGATAAAAAAACGCTATTCATGATATAAAAAAACATTTCCGGGAGTTAACATTTTGCACAAATGTTCTCCAAGGCAATCCCTACAAGAATCTCTTTTTAAAAAATTTTTATGTCTATTCTAAAATTAATGTATAGATAAAATTTAGTGCTATTCGACTAAATAGGTATATATGACTTGATATCTGCTAACCTCATTAAAATTACAATTTTAGCAGAATCACATTTTAGCAGAGAAATATTCTTAAAATCCTTAGTGGTAGCTTTACCTCACACGATTTATTAATAAAAACTATTTTTTTTCTTTTGGGACCAAACTCTCTATCCCAAAAATTTTTTTCTAATCATTATGCCAAATTTCAAATTTCTACGCTACGCAGTTTCCAAAAAAAAAAACTCTGTGACAGACAGGCGGACACGAGAGTATTATTATAAAGTTTTCGTTTTTCCTTTTAAGGTAAGGAACCCTACAGATATACTTACGTTAATTTTATCCTCGTCGCATCCCAGTCGAGGTTTCCCAGGTTCCCAACTTGGTCCATAGAAGAATGCGGCTAGTTTATGTCGCCAGTTAGTCATAGATTTTGCTTTTTCGATTACATATCGTGTGTAAAATGTCTGAAATGATAAAGAAAGAAACATTATTGTTTATCTCTTCCAAAAGACTAGACTCATGTTTAATAAATTTTTATTGCGTATTACTTGGCTAGCACAGACTTAAATATCTAAAGAAAGGTAAGTAAAGTTTTTTTCTATATGTGTTTACCTGTAAAAAGAGAGGGTTGAACGATGGTTGCTGTATGACCAAACCATAAACGATTTCTTCTCCTTGTTTCTCTTCAGCAAACGTGCCAAATATTCGATCCCAGATGATCAAAACTCCGCCATAATTTTTATCCAAACACCAAATATTGCTTCCTGTTAATAAATAGAAACAAATATTTTTATTATAATGGTTACATTCATATAACTTCTAGTTAAACTGTAAAAAAATTGGACATTAAAAAAAAAATAATAATTGGAAAATCATAATATGAATACTGACGCGTCCGTCACGTCCATTACTTATTATGGTTCATTTCAATTAAATTTAACCATGCTTCGTCACTTTGAATTTAAATAATTTCCGTTTTCTTGGCTTTATCTCTTTCATTATTGTATTTACGTCAATTTTAAATTTGCAATTTGTTTTTAGAAAAGAATTGAAGATTGATTTGTATCGAATATAAGAATTATTTTTTAATTTTTTAATGAAAACTCATGATCAATTGTATCTGAAATGAGGTATAACAAAATGCATAAACATTTATGGTAATATCAATTTGAATAATAATAAATAATTAATTAAAACAGCAAATAAAAATTCTATTTGCATTTTTTTTTACTTATATAAACATGTAGTTGTTACTATGGACGTATATGAAGGTTCAAAATAGTGAAAAATAGTATAAGAAATAATTTGAATATTACTGTTGAATTCAGTTTAGCAGAGCATTAAAAATGAACATATAAAATATTAACGTAGGTATGCTTAAATAGGAAAAAAATTTCGTATCGATAATACTGAAGTCAAAGTGGCGTCTCTGTTGGACAGGAGATTGGTGGCCTAGAGGAAAGATGCTTGACTGATTATGAAGAGACCCTGGAGTTCAATTGACAGTTTACAATTTTTCAATTATGCAAGAAATAAGTATCTAATTTTGATTGATATATTAACTTACAGGATAAAGTTAAATAAATATCAGAAAAAAGAAAAAATATGAGAACTGTAATTTGATCATGTAATTTGATCATGTAATGTTACTTTAATATTTTGTTAATTTATATATGTAAATGACTTTGGTTTATCAGACGACAGCTTACTTAATTAGAAGATAAGAACACAGAAAAAGATATCAAAATTAATTAAAAACAAATATTAATATGAGGAGTAGTCGAACAGAAGGTAACATTTTCATCGTTGGTTTTTTTTTCAGAAATCACTAAAATGTGATTAAAGAGTAAGCATTTATTTTCAAAAATATTCTGTTTATGCAGAAATATACATTGAAAAAAGTTACCTTACGTCACTGTTTTGTCAATTTAAAAACTTTCATATTACAGGAAATAACTGAGTTTGAATTTTGGAAATGTTACCTTTTGTCAGTAAAACTTGAAAATGTCACTTTGTGATAATCATTGAATGGAAATGTTACCTTTTGTTACAGATAGTGGTAATGAATGATGATAAAACAGTCGTTCAAAGAAACTTTGATTAACTTTCTCTAGTGTTTTCAGCTACTAAATCTAATAATCTAAATCTAAATCTAATATTACATAAGAAAATGTCAGTTTTTGTTAGAACTAAAATAATACTTTTATAATGAAATGGATACGTTCCTTTTTGTTCAAAAACCGAGATTGGAACTCGTTTTTAGGAGAAAATTATTTCTATTTAACACACCAAATTCAACTAGGATGTGTAGTTTATAGATATAAGTACGATTCTACAAAAAAAAGCAAAAAGCCAATAAAAAGTGGAAATGTTACCTTCTGTTTGACTACTCTTCATGTAGAAGCAAGCAAATAATGAAATTAGTCATGTTCACCCAAAGTTACATAATGTTAAAATAAAATTTTTTTTTGAACTAAATAAACACACATTGAATAACAGGAAAAACTTGTAAGATGCTTTTAAATTAATTTATAGCATAAAGTTAAAATATTATTAAATTAAAATAATTTATGTAAATAAGCATCTTTTAATAGGTGATAGGTATTACCGTATCATTTCATAGGTAAGAACAGAACCGTATTAACGATCTGTAGATCTCTAGGCTGAGTCTTAAGACAAGATTTTCTGTTTTTATTTATTTAACCGAAGCAAAATAATCCTCACAGTATCATAGTACGAAAGCTTAAATATGAGACATTTTTTTATTTCAAAAAATTAACAAACAATTTTTTTGGTGGTGCGAGCTCATTGGCTGCAGTCTGGAAGACTTACGAAAAAATACGCCCCTGGATAAGAAAACGGATGTCGTTAGTATATTAAATAAAATTAGAATTAAAATATAAAAAATTTTTAGATAACAACAATTCATTTATTATTAAAAGCATTGACATTTAAATCAAGATTAGAAATTTAAACAAAAAAAAGGAAAAAGAAAAAACAGGGAAAAAGGAAAAAAAATTGTGAGATATAAAATCTATTTAGGGATCTAAGTGTCGACGCACACATGCGTATTTTTACCGTGCGGTGCCGTTGCGTGCACGCAGCGGACCGCACTAGAAATTTAAACAAAAAAAAAAGAAAAAAGAAAAAAAAAGAAAAAGGAAAAAAAATTGTGAGATATAAAATCTATTTTGAGACCTAAGTGTCGATGCACACATGCATTTTTTTACCGCTGCGTGCACGCAGCGGATCGCAAAATGTGACACACACATACGGATTTTTCACGTTGCGTGCACGGTGCGGCGCCGCTGCGTGCACGCAACGGCACCGCACGTTTAACCGGTTGTCACAGTTGTAAAACTAGTGGCGTTGTTGTAAGTTTGGGCAACGTAATACATAAAGTATAATTTTTATATTATAAATTAACGTGAAAATTAATACAAAACTAATTTCTTACTACTATCTATCTCTTCACGTTAATGCAGTTTTAGGATTTTTTTGAAGTAAAAATTATCATCAGGTTTACCAAATTACCAAATTAAAGTATATCGTGAGAAACTGTAATACAATCCAATATTACAGTTGAGTAAATAAAATAAAGGATTTTTTTTCGACAAAGCAAAAGATGAAAATTTTTTGAAAAAAAGAACATACTATAAGCAAAAACCCAAAACAATAATAAACTGTAAACAAAATATAAAATTAAAAAAAAATTTCCAAAATACAATTCCAAACAATCGAAAAATGATTTATTTTTTTTAGATTTTATAAATAAATTTTACAATTATATAATTAAAACTAGTAAAGTTACACAGTAAAATTCATAAAATTGGTATGTTAAAACTGATATTACTACATTGTTGATAAATGAATAACCAAATCAGTTGCTGTTTGTGCTGTTTGTTATCATTCTCGAGAATTTGTTGTACAGTAATTTTTACAAATGACAGAAAAAAATTAAAACCAAAATTTTTAATGGAATTTACAAAATATAAATAAAAAATGAATCGTTTTCAGATGCAAAATGAAAGTTTTTTAATAATTTATGTATTAGGATTCAACCATTTGATGAGTTTTGTGTAAATAATAGGGAGGAAATTAAATCCAAATATATATTTTTTTACCTCCACTGGAATTATTAGCTATAACCCTGTAACATTCAACATTCCATCTATTAAAATAAACAACAGTTCAAGGTCCTTTTTTCAACAGTTGTATATTTTCTGCGTGAAAAAGACATATGTGTGCATTGACTAATTGAAAACAATGTACTAGAAGAACGCAGTTGCGGCAGTTTATCGTTGCGTTGCCGCTGCGGTGCTGTAGGGAACTGCCGCACAAAATGCACGCAGCGGTGCCGTGCGGCACCGCAACTGTGTGTGCATCACACAATTTCACTCAATGTACTTTCGACCGCAGTTGCGTGCACGCAGTGGTATAACAACACGTGAGAGACATAAAATCCTTTCATCTTTACTGCAGGACTGTTAAACAGGCATTAACAGTATATCTCCGAATATAACGGATATGATTCAAACTTAATCGATAAATTAACAGCTAAGAAAGAATTTAAACAAATCTTAAAAGAAATTTACCCCTCCGTTAAACCAGAACCAAAAACTAACTTTAAAACCATAACATATTTTGGTAAAATATCAGATAAAATTAAAAAAATTCTAGCAAAATCAAATATAAATATATCATTCAAATCAAGCTTTAATCTAGGAAACTTAATATATAATATAAAACAAAAATTGATAAACTTAAAAAACCGGGTATCTTAAAATTAAACTGCCAGGATTGTAATGGTTTTTACATCGGTCAAACTGGCCGAAATTTTGAAACCCGGAGAGCAGAGCATTTCAGGTCGTATAGAAATAAGAAATTCGACTCTGCTTTTGCGAGGCATTTGATAGACACCGGACACACACCAGAACGGGAAATTACAGTGTTACACGAGGCAAGCAAAGGACAGATGTTAACAATCCTAGAAATAATAGAAATAAATAAACATAACTCCCTTTTAAATGATTACACCGATATTTACAGTTCAACTTTATTTTCAATATTATAACTTATTTAAATTTTAATTTCTGTTTAAAACTCAATTCACTGTAATATTGTCGTTTTGTCATTTTCAAGTTCAATCTTTCGTCACGTGTTTGTTTGCCTCTTGTCACATGTAATGTAATCTTGTTTTTCTTAATTTTTGGATTCTTCTACTACTCCCACCCTTTCCACTTCCACATCACTTACCACTCCCCCTCCATAAGTATAGGTAGATAAAATTAGTATATAAGGCATGTATCGAATGTAATTATTATTCTGTTTGAAAATGAACTGACATGACGGTTCGAAACAATATTGTCACAGTTTCAAAATAAAAATGGTATTTTTGCGAAATAAAATATTTGTTTATTATTTACAAATATGGAATACCATAATGTAACGCTCAAATTTATTGATAATATATCTCCCCTTTTTGTTGGATGTTGGTTGATCGAGAATCTGGTGTTTAGTTATGTTATTGTCGTGAGCAGCGTAAGCTAATATATAATCTTGTAATAGGCATAACGCGCACCTCAAAATTTTGAAATTTTTTTTTGTTTTTTTTGTATTCCCCGTAGAACGCGCACCACAACTTTGATAATAAAATAATGAATTATAATTATACCTAACTAAAATAATTTTAATACATAAACATTTTTATTTATTTTCACATTAATATTTTATATTATTTTTATGTTTTTATATATTTTACTTTTTCATTCTTTCCTATTAAATTTGTATTATTATTAAATTTTCTTTTATTTTTTATTTATTTGATAACCCACTTACTATTGACAAAAGACGAAGAATGTATATTTAAATATAAACCGTCATAATTTTTACAGAACTTACAATTAGTTATATATCCGGCGTTATAACGTGCACCATGTTTGGACAATATTTTTGGTGATCAAGGTACGCGTTATACGTCGGAAAATACGGTATAATTACGGTATTTTCCGACGTATAACGCGTACCTTGAACACCAAAAATATTGTCCAAATTTCATGGTCCACGTTATATACGCCGGATACATAAGCAATTGTAAGTTCTGTAAAAATTATGACGGTTTATATTTAAATATAGAATTCTTCATTTTCTGTCAATAGTAAGTGGGTTATCAAATAAATAAAAAAAAATTTGGGGAACAGATCAACCCACACTGTCAACTTCCCATTGGGTGTCCTCAAAGACTAGAGACTACTGTACATAAATAATTCTTTTTTCATTTTAGGCGACTCCTCCCCTGGGCTCCCGATAGAGGCTTTGCCCCTTGAACCATACCGGGGGCTTCGCCTTCCGTACCTAAGAGTAGGGGCTCCACCCTTATGAAACATATGATAACATTATATTTTGGCAAAAAACTAATTTTTTCAAGTTTCTTAGTTCGTTTTTTTTTTTTTTTAAATTTTATAATAATATACTGTCGTTTTTAACATCAAGGAAGGTTCTTAGGCCATTATATAAAAATGTTATAGTAAAAAATCCATATAATCTATGTTAAGTTAATAAAGTTAATTCCGTTTTTTTTTATCACAAAAAACAAACCGCTAATCCGAATTTGCTGAAAACTTTATCCGGTCTTCATTTTTTGATTACGCATCTAATGAAATTAGTCCGGAGTTGATATCACCATTGAGATATGCGAGACGAAAAAAAATTCACGAGCGAACGAACGAACTAACGAACGAACGAACTAACGAACGCACACACAGACATCACGCTAAAAACGATAGATTCGGATTCTAGTAACCTTGAAACGTGGAGATATGTCAAAATTAGCAATTCGTAAAATCGGACCCATTACAATAACTTCCTATGAGAAGTTAATAAAAGAAAATTTAATAATAATACAAATTTAATAGGATAGAATAAAAAAGTAAAATATATAAAAACATAAAAATAATATATAAAATTAATGTATACCGTAATTTCTTATCCATACAACTCTGAGGGCCATTGAAAACTGGATTATATTATTTTGGGAAAAACTACCTTAAGGACGCTCCACATTCTCGCTGAGGTTGGACGAGGTTCCTCGCCGAGTTCCTCGCTGAGGTTGGCTGAGGCATATCGTTGCTATACAAGAGAAAGTGACCAAGTCCAGAATTTACTTTTTGAGTTAACTGCATTTAAATATGTCATGAATATTATAAAAATTCAATCAATCCACTTAAATTATTTTTAAATGGATTTGGTGGACTATTTAGTATATTATAATTAATATTTAATTATTGAAAATGAATATTCTGTTACATTTTATGGGCTTAGAAACTTAAATATCAAAAAATAAAAGATTCGGACTTGGTCACTTTCTCCTGTATACCAATGATATGAATAGTATTAAAACACCAACCGCGAGGCACAACGAAGGGACCCTCTACATTCTTAACTCGTCCAACCTCGGCGAGAATGCGGAGGGGCCTTTACAAAGAGTTAACGAATTTTTTCACATTTTTTTTTGAAATATCTGTTATTTACATCAAATAATTATCGTTGAAAGTCCTCTATTTGATCTTGTATTATATTATGAATTTAAAAAATAACAACATTGATTTGAAACAAGTCTCTAGTTTTGATTGACAGTAATTATAGAAGCAGATACTTGCAAAACCGCATTTTAATTACACTAGTAGTCTCATAATATGTATATGTACACGTATCTCTTATTTATTCCATTCTGTTGCAACATTATAAAAATAAATTTATAAATCATAATTAATAATAATAATTAATAATTTTGTAATAAAGTGGATGAATAATTAGTAAGAAATTAATCTTAATTGAATAAAAACATTAATCGCCGTTTCGTTGTTAATATGTAAATATTTTTTAATAAAAAATAAATTAGTTTTAATTCTACTTTGTTACACTACACTGTAGCGATTAAGGAACTTCTAGAAGTTTTAAGAAGATCGAGTAACATCTAATTGTCGAACGACTGACAATAAAATGATTGAACACTTATTTATTTTGTTATTAAAGAGTTTTACTTCTAAAAATTTCTTAAATTTTAAATAATTAATTATGAAAATAAAGAAAATATTTAATATACAAAATATAGGCAGGGTCCGCTCCAAGGGGGGGGGGGCAACCCAGGCATTTGCCCGGGCGGGAAATTTTAAGGGCGGAATTTTTGACAATTTATAACTTTTGAAAAAAAAAGATTGCCAGTTTCACTCCGGGGCGGAATTTTTCCTTTTTGCCCGGGCCGGCGTAAACGCTAGAGCGGGCGCTGATATAGGGCAAAAGCCCCTATACCCGAACGCGTTCAATACTCGAACAGTTTTGATATTTTATATATTAATGAAGTTATTTCTGAAAAACAAAAACCAAAATATTAAAACTGTTCGGGTACTGAACGCATTCCAGTATAGGGGCTTTTACGTTACATGTGTTCAATAATTTATGAATATTCTTTTATGTTACTTTGTATTTTTTACCCTACTTTTATATTTTTTCGTTTTTGGTCTCGATTTAAGAACATGAAATTTTGCATGTGCATTGTGCATGCTACCAACAGTTGGTAATTTGCGAATTGCCAACCTTCAGAGTGTGGTTTTTGCCTCGTCCTTCCCCCCTAACATTTCAACCGTGCGTCGGTACTACGGATACTAACACGCAACTAAAGCTGTTTCGATAATTTTCGGATATATAAAAAACCAAATTTTTGCCAGTCAAATTACGAAAAATGAAATGACAGAGAGTGGCCCATTTGGGAAAAGGAATAAAATTTTCCTTTTTGATTATTACCTGTTTTGCAGTGTTAGCTAGTATTTGATGCCATTAATAAACATAAGTGTTTGTTCGCTTGCCTATATTCAAGGGTGGTATAGGCAACTAAATTATCACGCAATTAATTCTCATAATCTACTTGATAAATCTCTAACACTGACTGACTGACTAACTGACAGACAATGCACAGCCTAAACCTTTGGGTTTAGAAGACTGAAATTTTGCACGGGTGTTGCGCATGTAAGGTAAGTGAGCACTAAGAAAAAATTTTTGAAAATTCATCCCCTAAGTGGGTTTAATAAGGAATGAGCATTTGTATAGAAATTCCTCATATTTTTGAAGTTAGAGATATTATTGTAAAATATGTTACTATGGCTATTAAAATAAATAATATCTTATTTAATAAATCTTTAACACTGACTGACATCCTTAGATGTTGCCGATGGTAAATCCCATCGGGTGGTTCTACGGCTAGTAATATAATAAACTAATAATAGTAGCAATAGAGGGTGGTCCTTAAAAATCTAATATTTAAAAATTACTAGGGGCACCCACTCATTTTGTTCCACAATATGAAACAGGACTTCCATAAGAATTTTAGATTTTTAAAAAATGTTTTAGGGGTCGCTACCAAGTTTTGAATTTTCAAACTAATCGAAGATATTTCAAAATTTCTATAAAATTTCATCAAGTTTGTGAGCACCAAAGTGACATTGATTATGAATTTAATAAATTAGGACACTACATTAACTTTTAATTACATATCATTTATTCATAGCTCATTAAATAAATGTTCCCAGACATGCGCTTTGGAGTGTCATCCAGGCTCTGGGAACATCTATTTAATGAGCTATGAGTGAGTGATATCTAATTAAAAGTTAATGTAGTGTCCTAATTTATTATTTAGTTCATAATCAATGTCACTTTGGTGCTCACAAACTTGATGAATACTTTTAATTTCAAATGTTATCGAGTGCCTGTGAAACATTATTAGTGTATGGCGGATTTTTATCCGTATTTAAACATACACCAATATTCATATGTTCACTCAATGTTCAGCTTTGGCTGATACTTGAACACTAGATTTACTTTGGCAAATGGCCAATTCATTATGTTAATTAAAATTGACATAGTGTTTGAAAAATTACCAAACTGGATCGGCTGGGACTCGAACCCGGATCTCTTGGTTACCAGCCAAGCGCCTTACCAACTAGGCCACCGATCACTTGTTCGAGTGCCACTCCAATTCAGTAATCAATCAAACACAACTTCTCTCTAATGCGAGACGCAGTTTTTTATACTTTTAATTTCAAATGTTATCGAGTGCCTGTGAAACATTATTAGTGTATGGCGGATTTTTATCCGTATTTAAACATACACCAATATTCATATGTTCACTCAATGTTCAGCTTTGGCTGATACTTGAACACTCGATGTACTTTGGCAAATGGCCAATTCATTATGTTAATTAAAATTGACATAGTGTTTGAAAAATTACCAAACTGGATCGGCTGGGACTCGAACCCGGATCTCTTGGTTACCAGCCAAGCGCCTTACCAACTAGGCCACCGATCACTTGTTCGAGTGCCACTCCAATTCAGTAATCAATCAAACACAACTTCTCTCTAATGCGAGACGCAGTTTTTTATACTTTTAATTTCAAATTCAAATTTCAAACACTATGTTAATTTTAATTAACATAATGAATTGGCCATTTGCCAAAGTACATCGAGTGTTCAAGTATCAGCCAAAGCTGAACATTGAGTGAACATATGAATATTGGTGTATGTTTAAATACGGATAAAAATCCGCCATACACTAATAATGTTTCACAGGCACTCGCGATAACATTTGAAATTAAAAGTATAAAAAACTGCGTCTCGCATTAGAGAGAAGTTGTGTTTGATTGATTACTGAATTGGAGTGGCACTCGAACAAGTGATCGGTGGCCTAGTTGGTAAGGCGCTTGGCTGGTAACCAAGAGATCCGGGTTCGAGTCCCAGCCGATCCAGTTTGGTAATTTTTCAAACACTATGTCAATTTTAATTAAACTTGATGAAATTTTATAGAAAATTTGAAAAAAATTCGACTATTTTGAAAATTCAAAACTTGGTAGCGACCCCTAAAATATTTTTTAAAAATTTAAAATTTTTATGGAAGTCTTTTTTCATATTGTAGAACAAAATGAACGGGTGCCCATTGTAATTTTATGTCACCGAAGGATGACATATTAATATCGTTGTGTGATCATAGTGGGAGAAACATTATTATAGAGTTGTACATGCATATTGAATAAACGCAAGAGGGCTGTATTCTCACTGTACTTAAGAAACGAGCCAAAAAATCATAAATTAACACTTTCACTGAGGTGACATTACTTAGTGCGTGCCAAAAACACGCACTTGACGAATTTTTTAAATATTAGTTTCTTAATGACCACCCTAGCCGCCAACACATTACACACCTACAACACACGTATGTACAAGTAAGATTTTTATAATAAATGCCCTATATTTTATCTCAAAAGCTGTGAAATACTCTAGTCACCGAGGAATCCTGATTTTATGCATAGCTGACACGTGCTTGGTGATTTTTCTCACAGAATAAAAAGGTAACGGAATTCAAAGCCTCTTGCAAAAAAACAAAAAATATCAAACTTACCATGATGAACGCGATGATGCTTGGGACAATTAAAAATGTATTCGAGCGGTCCAATTGTACGAATGACTTCGGTATGGATCCAAAATTGGAACAATAAATTGAATTGATGGTGCGTTAGGTACTGCGTGGGTGGAACGAAGAACGCCAATGGCAAATAAAAGAACTGTAGAAAAGGAATATCCCAAAATTAATATTTAGCTTTTTGTAACGTAATTCAACATAAAAAATAAATATTTACCGATCCAAAAGCATTTTGGAATAGTGATTGTCGTAAACCAATGCTCAGATTGAAATCCTCCGAACTGTGATGAACTTGATGCTGGGCCCAAAGTATATGTATTTCTAAATAAAACAAAAAATTTCTAAATAGCCAAACCATTTTATTTTTTTTATATTTTTGGACCAAAAATTGAAATTATTGAAAATGTTTTCTTACCATGACTAGCTCGATGGACCCAATAATAACAGAAATCGACACCGATTGCCGCTAGATACCAAGTGATCGGGGAATCCCATGGTAAATCACAGATACGATATTTATCATAAATGTATATATATAGTGCGCCTTCAGTTCCACGAAACAGTAGCCTGCGAATCAAAATATGAAAATTTAGTTTCTTAAAAAGTAAGAAAATGTTTTCATTAAAACGTCACGGGACCTTCAAGATTTATCCGGAAAAATAATCAGTATGAAAAAATTTACCACCATAAATTGTGGGTTATTTTTAGTTTATACCAATTTTTCTTATCTAATTTAATTAAGGAGGTCAAGTGTTAAAATAAAGACACGCACAAAATCTTGATCTGGTAATTTTTTGCGTAAAAATTAAGCATAAAAAATACAATAAATAACTGAAGGATAGTATTATTATATATTTTTTTTGAAAATATTTATAAGCATTGTCTCGTCTTTTTGAAATTCCTGAATTAATATACTTTAGATCCTTGCATTTTACATCATTATCATAGGGCGTAAAATATCACTTTTATCCACATATAGCGGAAGCAAACAATACCTTTGCTCCCGTTTTGATATCTACTTAATGAATTTCTAACACTGACTGACTGACAGTTAATGCACAGCCTAAGCCGTTGGGTTTAGAAGAATGAAATTTTGCATAGGAGTTCCCTATGTAACAAAGGATTTTCGAAAATTCGTCCCCTGAGTGGATTTAATCGGGGATGAAAATTTGTATGTAAATTCGTTATTTTTGAAGTTAGTGGTATATAAAAATATGTTACTATGGCTATTAAAATAAAAAATATCTTATTTAATGAATCTTTAACTTTGACTGACAGACAACGCACAAGCTCAACTGTTGGATTTAGAAGGACGAAATTAAGCACAGGAGTTATAAAAATTGACGTTTAGGTTTCTGTTTATAAATAAAAGTCAGTTGTTTCTGGAAATTTATTCCTTAGGGCGTTAAAACAGAAAATTAATATTTGTGCTTATTTGTGGCTCTATACAAAAATTTAAGAGGTATAAGAATTTTCTTGATCACAGATTCGCACTCCCCAGAGTCGAAAAATGCATAAAAATGCCATAGCCAGCCATCCAAAAAACGACCTTGGATTTTTTCGTGGGGGTGTCTTATTGTTACTTAACCTGAATTTATATTTTTTTAAAACATCTTCCACCAATCTGACCTTGCTGTAATTTCTACACACGATAACTATGTTAGAGCCAAATAACATATATTCTTTTGGTAGGTGTCACTCAAGGGGTTGATCTAAAACACGCACCCTCAAAAATTTAATTATTATTTTAGTGTAGTAAATGACGTCATACGAATATAAAAAAAATTGTATAATATAAAGCTACTTTATGTCAATATTCCCTGTTAATTTCATCTAATTATCTTCAATAGTTTTAAAGAAAAAAAATTTTAAAACTAAGGGTTGTTACCCCCATATCTCTGACAATATAGGGAGCAGAGGTCTAATACCTATATTTTCGAACATTACTCACCATAAGCAACATTCGTGAAAAAGAATAGCTGAAAAAGCCGCTAGGCCGAAATCACATATGCTTACCCGGCGAGACCCTTTACAAAAAGATCCTATATTGTAAAACTTTAAACTACTTTTTGTTTTGTTACTTTTGCTATTAATCTATATACACATAATAAAATTGTAACGAGACCATTTCTGTACATGGAATATTTTTTGAAAATTGTACTGGTACTGTAAACAGTTTTCGATGTAGATACCAAAACAGCGATTTTTAGAATTTTTGTCTGTCTGTCTGTTCACGCATCACACAAAAACTATTTGACGGATTTTAATAAAATTTGGTGTGGTGATAACTTATTACCTAGGGCAAAATTTAAGATACTTTTTACTCCGGGAAAATTCCTCATTACCAGGGGAAAATAGGAAAACCATTTTGAGAATGTGCATGCATTACACAAAAATTATTAATCTTTGCAAGTTCTGTATAATTATTACACTTACATACTTCTCATTGAGTTTATAACAATACTTTGCGCAAACGACGTCGTGGGTACGGCTAGTACAGTAGTAAATTAAAACTTAATTTTAAAAAAAAAATGATAGTAGAAAATTGATAGTTGAGTAATTAAATATTTATATTTTTCTTGAAACATATACACAGATATAATACTTAATACAAGAAATTAGTAATTATACATAATATTCGATTACCATAATAGTTACAGCATTGCGTATACCCTGTATAGGCAAAGCAAGTGTATTATTACCCGATGTGGAAATGTAATTGAATAAGCCGACCAGTGTGGAAGCCAATGACATACTTACGTTTAATAACGTATAAATAACAATGTAAATAAATAATAAATCATATATCGGCTGATTATAAAGTCACAATACAAAATTTTATACATATAATAGGGGAGACTGGGGCTAAATGGTAAATTGTCAAAACCATTTTTTTGCATTATCTTTTGAATGTCAACAGTTACAAAGCTGAAATTTTGACCTTAGAGGGCTTTCTTAACTAGAAAGCAAATGACGTTAGTAATGTGAAGTTCATCTGAGCCTTATGGTGCACATATCCTTAAATGTGTTTCGATAATGCCAAAGTAATTTTCTTTGCTGCCATACTTTTCATCCGAAACGGAGTTTTTTCAGACATATTATCATCAAAGTAAGTATATTAGTTCATTTATGTATTGTGAATACGAATATTTAAAAAAAAATTGTATATTTATCGTCATCATTTGTGTGATCGTTGTCAAAGCTCAAAACGTACCTTGGGGCTAAGTGTTAAAACATTGGTGGGGCTAAATGTTAAATGGTTTTTCTTTATTTTCTTCTATTTTCTCTTCTTATTTGTCGGCTTATCGGGTTAAGTTGTAGGTACAACATATTGCAACTGTTAAAACCTGGTTTTCGTTATCGAAAATTATCGACACCGAGTTATTTTTCATCAATTGATTATAACGGCTTAATTTATACTTCAATGTCCCACTGATCTGGTCAGTAATAGAATATTTTCAAAAAAAAAATGGTTTTCGATACCTTTCGTAAACGTTAACTTTTGATCGTAAATATCTCTTAAACGGTGCATCGTAGCTCAAAATTAATGAAATTTTTGAAGGCTTAAGCGAAGCAAGTTGTGGGTATTCCAAACAGATTTGGACTGTCAAAACCTACTTTTCGTTATCGAAAATTATCGATATCGAAAATAACGATATTTTTAAAATTTAAATATCTAAATTTCTACATATTCGTTATCTGTTGTATTATAAAATTCTCTAAATTTTTTAGTAGCTTTTATTTCCAGAAAAAATAAGTCAAGCTGATAATTTTTCATTTTCCTTCTTGTAAAAGTTGTACTTTTCAATAAATGGGCGTTTTTCTTTATATCACTCATCGTTTTCATATCCTTTTACATATTTACTTCGTTGTACAACTCAGAAAGTGGTTTCAGTAGGCTAGAAATATGTTGAAACACTCAATTTCACCCATTTACCATTTAGCCCCACCATGGGGCTAAATGGTAAAAAAAATTAGGTTTAGAAAAAAGGAAAAAACATCCATTTTTCGTGGAAAAATCACAAACTTCATTATGAACAGTTGTCGAGAACTAAATTCTCTACAATATAATTGTGTTCATTTATATATGTTTGAGGATTTAGTGACCCAAAAAAAATATTTGTTAAAAATTTACCATTTAGCCCCCTCTCCCCTAACGTTGTAGAAAACATTTTTTTTTTTTTTTTTGGCGACGGAATTGCAAAATGACGGCAGTACAGACGTTTGAATCAGCATGTGTTTTTTTGGAGGAGGTTTGGGGCATGACAAACAAAATTTTTTCATTTGCACCTAGGACAAAAAAAAATTTTTTTTCGTAATTTACATAACATTTTTTTTTTTTTAAAAGTTTACATTTAAACATTTATTAAAAACATAATTGTGTATCAATCATTAAAATCGTACGTACTTCTCTTTAAAAGTATCCAAGGAGCTACGGTTCAAATTTCAAGCCGATCCGATGAAAATTGCAAAAGTTACTGTACTGCCGCCATTTTTCAATTTCGCCGGCAAAAAAAGTTTGTTTTCTACACCTCATTATACGTATAACAAACCCTCAAAATTGCAATTTGAATGCTTTATTACTTTATGAGAAAAATCGATCATTCAAATAAATGTAACCCCGTAAGTTAAACTGACTGATTAGTAACGTTCTATAAATTCTGTTCACTGATTAAAAGCGAGAGCAAAAGTATTTTTAGTACCTTGGGACTAAAAGTTGCACTTAACTTCCTATTATGAGCGACTAAAGAATGTAATTTAGTCTCGGAATTGCAAAAAAATAATAAATTATTGACGTAAATAACGCCGTGGTTGATATAAAAATCTTTTTATTACGAAATTTTTTTTCGATAATTAAGAAATAATAATTTTGCGTTTAACACAAAAATTAAACGCTACAATCCAAACTTTCTCGTCTTTAAAATTTATGATGTTAATTTATGAATAAATCAAATTTTGATTCTCCTAATATTTTTATTGACACACGAAATAGTTTATTATTACGCTAATTAAATTTTTGAAGTACCTAAATAAAAAAAATTAAAGAAAAGTATCCAATTTATCATATTAACGATCTATTAATCAATTATGTAAAATGTTTTTTTTCTTTTAATTTTTTTCTAAATTTACTATATATAAAAAAATGCCGGTAGCCAATATAAAACGTCAATAGATTTTAAGTCACGTGTGCAAAAGCATGTGGAGGACAATGCAGCAGGAGAGGGTCAATTAATTCCAAATTATAATTGTAAACATTTTAATTATTGATAAATTTTTAACATATGTAGACCTTGAGACAACAACGTTTTAGCGTATACATATTTTTGTTAACTATTGTGCAATGATTTCTTTCTATTTTAGATAATGTTATGCGAAGGCTTAAAAGTGAGTAACATTTAATTAGGTTAGTCATTGCTATTTTAAGATTTTTATCAAAATATTAGCTTCAAGTGTGGAAAAAAGTTCGGTACTTCTATAGTTGGTCAGTTTACCGAATTTTTATATTCAGAACTTAAAAAAAATACTGCTTATGGGAGGTGGCACACTCTTAACTACATCTTATATTTTCTGTATTATGATATTATCAATGTCATGCTTGGAACAAGAATAACTTAACTCAAAAAAAGGGTGAACTACTTCTTAACTTTTTCTAATCGGCTGTATAACTTTGGAAATTTCGAAAATAACTGACGGCGGGCGTAGCTTTTTTCTAATGTCGAGTCGATTCGTGGCTTCACATTATTTCATGTTTCAAACCGTCAAATAGTTACAAAAATTTAAAATTAAAACTTTTAGGTTTGCGTACACTATCATTACTCTGATTGTGTTAAAATTTATAAAGGACTAAATATGGCCCCTTCTTCTAAAAACTTCTAAGTCCCCTCAAAAATTGAACGAAATGGGACTAGTAGTGAGTAAGAAGTCAACATATAGTTAATGGGATTAGGGGCCATCTAAGAACAAAATCGTACGATTTCTAAAACTTTTATCAAAATATGATCAGATAGTTTCCAAATTAGTGGTATCTTCGGACACCCAGATGGACAGATACACGAACCGATAGATAGCCACAAAACCAAAATTGTCCAAGAAGCAGGGCCATAACTAGGCTGGGGCAGACGGGGCACTGCTCCAAGGCCCCCAAGAGAATATAAGAAATTTCAAATTTCTAAATTTCTCGGTAAATTTTAAGGGCGGTATTTCTGTCAAATTAGGGCACCAAACGAGCAAACGACTGACAAGCAAAAAAAAGGTTGCAGTTTTTTGCCAGGGGCGGCGTAGGGGCCTGGAATGTACTTTCTGCCCCGGGGCCCCTGAAAAACTCGGTCCTGCCAAAAAACTCTAAAACGTAAAATGCGCATAAAAATTTTCAAATTTCTAGAGTGATCACTTCCAGTAAACTAATTTGATAAAGAATTAATTCTTTCGGAATAAACTGGAACAAATAACAAGGCATACTATAGTAATACCAACCATTTTGGATATTTGCAAATTCAAAATAAATGTGGGTAGTGATCTTTATTTATTATTTAACCCAACAAAAAAATTATTGCCGCATTAAAATATCATAAATATATAAAAGTTTTAAATGCAGACAAATTTTGTCAATTTCCTTCAAAATACTTTTTCAACAATTTAACGGAAATGCATTGTAAAAATTATAAAAGATTATTCACTTACCGTACACATTCTTGAAAGATTCCATGCGAGAATGAAGTTATGGTATCGTTGATGCGTAACGATGGACGACTTTCCACTAAGCGTATAATGTTTTCTATCAGGATGAAAATTAAAAAATATGGCCATGCCTGTAAGAAAAAAGAAAAGATGTATTTAGATTAAAAATATTATTTTGTATTATTAAGATTCGATTACTGTGTGACTCAGCATTTACAAGTAAAGTACATTATTAATAATTTAGTTTTTTAACTAATATTAATCCTTACTTTAAATATATGATGGTAGAAGCGCGGTGAAGTAAGTCTGCCAATCTTTTTTCCCAAAATTCAATCTTAAAGTCTTTTATTTGTAAATGTAATTTTTGTGTTCTTATAAATACCAAAGAAAAATCAGAAAGTGTAAAATATGTAATTTTGCGCCGTATTTGGGTAATATTTTTAAATGGAATTTGGTCATTTTGATAAAAAAATTAAAAGTTTACATCCAGATCCCAAATTTGGTTTGATCGAATAATATTTTTTAATTTATAAATAATAGAGGGAGGAAATCGGAAGCGAATTTTACCAATACAAGTTGTAGTACTAGTGGGAACGCTGGGAACGTTACAAAAACTTTCGATATTTTTCTATTATATAACAAAATATATGTATAAAATCCAACAAACGGTGGAAGTGCTGTGCATAATGTTTTTTAAACGTTATACACGATGCTCCCATGATTTTAAATATTATTTGAGATTTTTCTTAAAATTTTCATATTATAAGATTTTTGTTATACCTCTTTTCAGATAAAATTGATCATGAGTTTTCGTTAAAAAATTAAATAATTCTTATATTCGAAACAAATCGATCTTCTATTCTTTTCTAAAAATAAACTGCAAATTTAAAATTTACATAAATGCAATAATAAAAGAGATAAAGCCAAGAAAACGGAAATTATTTAAATTCAAAGTTACGAAGCATGGTTAAATTTAACTGAAATAGACCATAGCATGATTGAAGAACACTTAATTTACACCTAATTTTCGAGACTTTAAATTACCAAAAACACTTTGTTTTTACCTTGAGACGGCTAGGTTTACGTAAACGTAACCGTTTCGTTTGTTCTTCATGTTTTCTCAAAAACGGTAAGTACACTTATTTTTTTATTAGAACACCTAAATAACACCCATTTTTTTTTATCTAGTAGTTTGGATTTTTTCCAATTTTTATTTTAGGGATAACTAGCTTTGTGGAAGTGCGAATTTTAAATTTTCGAAGTTGTCTTTTCATTTTTGATAAAATCAAGTACGTATATGACCATTATAAACAATAATTCTGTCAAATCAGTCATTTTTTTTTTAAAGAAAGTTCATTTTAGTGATAAAAATTAGAAATTTACAACCTATAGTCGCTTTAATTAAACAAATCATCCTAATTCAAATTACTTCCGCCAACCTTGATCTGAGGAAAAAAAATTTTGAAACTGATGACTTTATGTTTATTAAAATTTTCAGTATTTTAGAAACCATAAATAAAACGTTAGATATGGAAACGAATTACAAGTTTTCGAAGTTTTCCTAATTTAAATTTTCGCCAAAACCATAAGTAAAACGTTAGAACTGGAAATGAATTACAGATTTTTGAAGTTATCCCTTCCATTTTTGACAAAATTGGGTGTTAATCGTAGTAAACGATAAAGTCCCTAGAGTATATTTTACAAAATTAGTGACGTTACATAATAAAAGGTGTAAAGGTCAGGCAACTAATTGCTAATCTTGTTCACAAAACATCTATAATTTTTTATTTATTTTACAATTTTGTCGCAAGAATAGATAAATAGTTCCTATTTGCTCAATTAACGGATTCATCAACAAATAAAGGTTAGAACACCAATTAGTATACAAATTACACTTACGTTTACTAATAAGAACAATCAACATTTAATTTCGATTTAAATACTTGAAAGGCTACAACGACAACCAACTCTTGAATACAAATTGTTATATTAACCCTGACTTGAGTGACTACTGATAAAAAAAATGGGGTTATGTTTATATTATTGACCTTTTCATCATTTCAATTCTTGTCAGTAAAATCAATTACAATTATTTCAATATTTCGTTGTTTTAAAATGTCAAGTTTACTTTTTTACCGGTATACACCGCGTACATTGATAATGACACAAGGTTACATAAAAAAAAGTAAAAAATTTCTTTAATGAAAGTTTATAACGTTTTACTTATTTTACGTAATTATAATGATTGTTGGAAATTTGAATTTAAAAAAAAAAAAGAACGTGTGCGCATGTTATCATGCGCAAAATGCTGTAAAGAGTTCGTTAAACAGATTTTTAAATACCGGAAAAACACTGATATATTAATATGTAAAAAACAATTTTTATTTACATCGTGAAATACAGGAAAGAATACATTAACCACAGTAACCAGAGTCCTTGGACATTTTTGAATACAAAAAATAAACAGTGGGCAAATTCAGTTCCGGATCATCAACCAACTCGACTTAAAAATTTCTACAAGCCATAAACAAAGTGATAAAAAACTATAACAAAAAACAAATTAACCTTCAGAAATATGACTATTACATTTGGATAGACCAAAATAACACGACACGACGTAAGGTCAATAGTCTAAAAATAATGTAAATATGAAAACAATTTTTCATATTTAATAGTTTTAAAAAGTAAAAAACAAAAATAATATTTTACAAGCCAAAGATCAATTTTACATACTTCTAATCAAAGTTAAAATTGGTAAATTGTAACAATTTTGGTAAATTATGTCTTCAGTGTTATTCCCCTGGGTCTGGGTTATTTCGATTTTAACTCCCTTGTCGCTCTCGTGTCTTAAAAAACTTTTTCAGGATCTTCCAAGACAAATGATTTTTCTCGGTTTTTTCTATAGCATGTGACACAATATAGTTTAGTAACTACTGTTTTGAAATACATCTTAAGCCGTACGTTTTGACTAGGCAAAAATTTTTTTTGAGTACGTGGCCCGGCTTGACTATGTGCTGGCGTTTAGTAATTTTTACAAAAATTAAAATATATCCGATAAATAATGATTATCGTATGACCATAATTTCATGGATAAATCAACTTTTAAAATTCCTTTCTAAAAAACCATGAAAGTAAACACAAAACCTATTCTGTATCATAGATTCTCAACGGGGGCGATATCCAGGGAGGCGGTAGCGGATAAGGTTGTCAAGAGTGGTGGTCAAATAAGTAAGGCATTTTACAGCCGACAAGCCAAAAAAAAGGTCACCAGTTGTGAAAAATAAAAAATTGACGAGTAAAAAAAAGCCTGCGGCGTTGAAATTTCT
Source organism: Brachynemurus nebulosus (assembly GCA_035578155.1). Classification (NCBI taxonomy): domain Eukaryota; kingdom Metazoa; phylum Arthropoda; class Insecta; order Neuroptera; family Myrmeleontidae; genus Brachynemurus; species Brachynemurus nebulosus. Next base: position 10,815,160 of record JAPWDM010000003.1, read on the forward strand.
GTTCTATACCAAAAGGGCGCGGTGGTTCAGAAAAGGTTGGGAATCTATGCTTTAATACAACTGATCAGGTGATTAAAAATAAAAATCTCGAAAATATTCAACCTATATAATATTTTAACGATTTTCATACAAACAATCGGTGTTAAAGGTATTAAAACGTCAATTTTATGGTCATCATGATTATAATTTAGAATTAGTAAAGCCTTGAAAAATATCGATTTTGTGGAAAGTCAAACAAAAAATTTTATGCGTATTTGTAATTTTAATTCAATAAAGAGCAAAAGAAAAGAGTTCATTTAGTACCTACATAAAACATTACAATTACCGTAGGTACAGTAAGCTTTCGATTCACCGCAGTTTCAAGGTAAAAACAAAAAGTACTTTTACTTTAGCTGAAATTGTTTTTAATTTTACTTGCAAAGATGACATTTGCATAATGTAAGTATTTTTTGCAATGTAAATGTGTTGCCTAGCAAAACAGAGAGGCACCTATCTGCGAGATTTTATATGGACTGCATTTGTATTTCAGACATGAGTCTGGTGAAGTATTAGAGCTAATTTATTAAAATTTAAAAAAAAAAAAGAAATGATTCAGAGTAGCAGGTGTCCAAGTACTTACTACAAGCTTGCCAGAAAAACACTAAAAAAGAAAATGCGACAAATCGATATTTATGCATCGTATCTAACGTATCTAAGTCAAAATTATGTCTCTGTTTGCCAAGCATATACGAATGTTTGGAGGAACCTTTAAATAGCATATACGTATACAATGTATCTGATAACTGATAAGAATAGGGTAAATGAATCAGCAAATTCAACGCTATATTTATTTGAAATAGTGTTAATTTAGAAGCATTTTTCTAGAGTATGATAATTAAATTTTGCATTTTTAAATACTTAATATAATATACTTCAGTAATATAATAATTACCGGTTAAAAAAACTAACGCTAAAAAAAAAACTAGTAAACAAATAGTAGTATTTTATTTAACCAGCCAAGACAGTAAAACTCCTTTTCTGTGGTACTGAAATATATAATTTTTTTAAATTTAATCATTCAAATTAATTTTAAAATTTTGATATTTTTAATAAGTAAATTATATAAAAATTTTACTTGCTTAGACGTTCAAAGTATTATTTTTGTATAGTTTAACTGTCAATAAAAGTAAATTTTAAATTACATCATAGAAATATATTTTGAAATAAACTTGTAAATGTGGCCTACATATTAACAAATGATAAAAATAGCGTTATTATCTCTAACATATGATGTGCATTTACGTTCAAATATTTATTTTAAACTTCCATTGTTAGATAAGAACGATTTTAGATAATAATTATTTAAATTATTTTGTAAAAATATTACAACGAATATTAAAATTTATTTACCTGTTGAAAAATTTCAGGAACTTTTGATTTATAAAAATGATCAAACGGATTCACTAAATAAAAAAATTGTCCAATTCCTTTCAGAAAATTTATTAAAAGCGATGAATATTCAACATAATCTTCATGTGACAATTGATCGAATGTAGTAACATTATGTACAATTGTACTTGTTGAAAAATTTGTTATATTTATTGGTAAAATATATTTATAATCAGCCATCGTAATAATAAAATTGAATATTGCCGAAACATTAGGTAATTATAACACTTTTCACAAATTTTTGAAAAACACTCTAATCTTAGATTTTGATTCAGTACATTTTATTGAAAAAATATCTATAAGTCACTTATTTTAAAACATTATTTTATCTATTTAAAATTAGTTAAAGTTCATTTAAAAGCCTATTTTCACGACGCGACAGTAAAATTATTAGCATTTAACTTACTATGTTTGTTGTTAATGAAACACTGTTGTGTTATTTATAAGTGTTGTTCTTTAAAAATATATACAGTGCATATATACATTAGCATTACGTATTTTAATTAATAATTACATATGTACAAGTACATACTACATACTAATGCATGTGTAAATATGTATGTATGTATAATTTATACACATATCATATGTAATTTTAATTTATTAATAAATAACTTGAAGATAATCAGTGATCTACGATTTGTCTTGAAGTTACATTTTTTATATAAATTAATAATTGTAATCTTATTTCAAACGCATTATAATTGTTGAATATGTTAAGGGATAAGGATAACACTAATGTTAATGTAAAACTTTCAATTTTTTTCTTTAAAATATCTTAAAGTAACGTTGATTCAACCATGAATCGCCATCAGCATCACAAAAGGGGTAGCTGAAACTTAAACATGTCATTCAACAAAAATATTAATGATTTATGTATGTATTTATTTGTATGTTTGGTAGTGTAGTAAAAGCGTACTTTGACCGTGCATTTCGGGTAGGCAGCAATTTTTTTTTTGGAAGTTATAGGGGGGTCAGTGATGAATGTAAAACCGAGTTTTCGGGATCCGCGGTGGTGTCGTTTAGCCGCCATCTTCGAAAAAAGGTCGAATTTTATTTTTTCGAATATCTCCAAAACCGTAAGTCTGACAAAAAATTTGTAAAGACCTTATTTACAGATAATTTCATTTTCTACAAAATTTATTATAAACTTTTTTACATAACTTTAAAAACAAAAAAGTTATCAGCAAAAAACCATGAAAAATTTAGGAACGAAAACTTTTGAAGCCAGATAACTTTTCTATTTTTGACCCGACAAAAAATATGCTTCTTATCTTTTTTATAGAATACTTTTCAACGAAAAATTTGAGGTATTAAATTTTATCATCCGACTTCTAGTTAGGAAGTTATAGCTCTCCAAAAGTAGGTAGGTAAAAATTGTAACTAAAAAATCGTCGACTCTTAAGTGACACATTAATTTTAAAATACAATTATTTTATATTGTTTTACCTTTTTTGGCTAGTATGATTTTATGAAAAAATAGATATTACATATTAACCTGAAATTTAACACCTTTCCGCACCACCCGTGGCGCTTAAAGCCCCTCTCTTGTAATATTTTTTTTAACAGCTTAAATCCTCATTCATAACAAATCTCATCCATTTTTATTTGTTTAATAAAAACGCCCCTTTTTTTATTTAAAAGAACAATGTTTTACAAAATTAAATTATAGTAACTCGGGAGGTGCGGGTTCATTGGTGCACTGTATAGGGACGAACATTCGTAAGGTTCTCATCCAGCCCCAGTATTCTGGATTTTTGTATCTTGCCAACCACGACTGTACTTGGTGATACACTCTGAATGTGTGCATACGAGCTGCATCTTGTGTGGGCGGGAGCGAGGCAAGATTAAATTTACTTTTAATTGTTGATTTCGCGAATCGTTTGTACCGCAATATATTGATCGATTCTTCATGCTTATCACCGCCATACAAAGCAATAGAAAACCGCTCTTCAGCAGCACTCAATAAAATGGGGTCTACTTCTTCGTTCTGAAATAATTCTACTCCTGAAGCCAGCTCTGAATTTTTTTCAAGAGTATATATAAATTTCATTTTGCCCATATTGTAGGTTGCCGATGTTGTATCGCACCCAGAAAAAGCATGAATAAACAAAATGTTATTACTTACTACATCCCCATGCTTCAAGCTCGATGTAGAGTAAATTTTATCAGGCGTGTTACCTTTTTTTGGTTTAAAGAAAAAAACATTTGATTTGTTACGCCCAAAACCAACCAGCAGTATATCTATATCTTCAGTAACGATTGTTACGGAGTCGTACAAATCACACTTCTCCAGAGCAGAATTTACAATTAGTGAATCCGCGTCTGCTTCTGCTTGCTCGATATTATAGTCCCATTCCAGCAGTTCTTTCTTTAGAAGAGTAATTAAATTTTTCTTGTTATTTTGATTTGAAAGAAATTTTTCTTGTGGGATTGTCGGAATACTATTGCTACTGCAAATTATATCTGCACAGTGTTGCTTCTTCGATCTCCGAAGACGTTCCCACGATTTGGTGCCAGCTATGTTTGGATCGTCAGAGTAACCATCAAAAACTGTACCTACCGATGAACCAAAATGATTTTTAATATATTTGGCATAATTTTGACAAATTACTTTAAATGATACGTTCCGCTCCCACACAACTGTATGAAGAAGGTATCCACCGTCAATAATGAAGAATTTATTTTCTCCAAGCTGCACGGGTGCACTAAGTGATAAAAATGCTTTGAATAAAGAAGATTTCATGCTTTCCCGCATACCGTCCTCTGTAAACAACGATAATGGGAAAGGTGAAAGCTCGTATTTAAAGCATTCTTTTATATCGCCGATTGACTGCTTGGATATACATATTCTTTGGAAAATAAGCAAAGGATTAACAAATCAAATGTTGGAAAATAAGCAAAGGATTAACAAATCGAATCAAACTACTATTGGAGATTTATCCACTTCAATAGATCTTGAGACTGCGCTCAAAGGAAGCACTTTATTTTTTCTTTTGAAAGATAAATTACTGAAATTCTTGTCAATATTTTGAGAGATCATGGCTTTTCAAATTTCAATTGCACGGTCACAATTAATATAATCTGGGGCAATAATGCCAGTAAAAACTGATATTAATTCCGATCTTTCCAAAAATGGGTCATAAGATGCCAACCAGTGATCCAATTTTTCAACATCTTCGTTATCTCTGATGACTTGTGTATCTCTGTGATCGACGTGTTGTTCCGAATATTCCAAGGAAACATTACAGAAATTTTCTATTTGCTCGCAGATGTCTTGCAATGGTATCATTCCCAATATCCAGGAAGCAAGCGTACTTTCAGATATTCCACGATGAGTTAACCCACCAGACGTTTTCATCATCCTCATAAGTGTTTGTTCAATGGTTTGGTCGGACATTATTCCACTCCAGAATTTGTTTGTCCGTCTGATAGTGAATCGGCCACCAGTAGTATAGTCCTCAAATTCTTGTGGAGGCATACGTTTGTCTAGTTCTTACATATCTTGTAGGTAGAGTTGAGCTGATTTTGCGTACAAGAAATGCCCACTAGAGTGAAATACAGGGAGCATTTTTTGAACTGAATCTAAATGAAGGGTCCAGTTACCAGATCTTTCAGCTTCAATGAATTGATTTAAAAGTGTGATAATTTTGAAATACTGTATCCAGAGCCTGGCTGTTGGTCCTTTATGTTCTAACATTGTAACAGCATCTTCGAATTTAGTAGCTATTTCCTTAAATGCCGTGATTTCAGCTGCTTGTAAAATCTGTGTTTTATTACTTACAATACTGTCCATTAAATCTCGTTCTTCATCAGTGAAATCAATAAATTCCACAATTTTTTTTGACAAAGACAAGTGCACCAAAATGTGACCTCGTACTGCTCTTGCGTATGCGTGGCCAGACATAATATTATTAACACAATTATCAGCATAAATTAGTTTTAGCAACTTTTCTAATCCACTATCAGACATAATGTACCCAACTGAACCAATAATAATAGTTTTATTTATTTACATACCTCACTTACCTTTCTTTACAGCGCGCAAACTCGATAACTGTATGTTTAATAATAAAAATAAGTACGTCAAATTGTTCGTTAAGAAATTTCCTATGAAAAATATAAGAAGCATTAATCTTGTCGGGTTGAAAATAGAAAAGTTATATGGCCTCAAAGTTTTCCACTCCTTAATTTTCCACAGTTTTTTGTGAATAACTTTTTTAATATCGATTTTCTGACAAAATGTTTCAAATAAAAATTGTAGAAAATAAAATTTTCTATAAAAATGGTCTTTACAAAATTTTTGTCCGCCTCACGGTTACAGAGATAATCGAAAAATTAATTTTGACCTTTTTTCCAAGATGGCGGCTAAACGGCAACACCCCCAGTCCCGAAAACTCAGTTTTATATTCACCACAGGCCCTTTTATGAATTTCAGAAAAAAAATTGCTGCCTACCCGAAATGCACGGTTCGATCGTTTTGAGCGACGCTTTTACTGTAGTATGGAGTCACGGACCTAATACCCGAAGGTCGCCAAGTGCTGTTTTTAGGTGCCATCATATCACTTTGAAATGTCAGAAAAAAAGGTTTTGTTGGGAAATTTTTTTCTTCAATCAATATAAAACTCTTTATAGTAGGTACATTAAACGTTTCAGTTTTTTTTTTTTCAGTTTAGATCTAGAGTGTCGGCGCGTGTTTTTCGAAAAGGTTTATGGTGGACAGTATCATAAATTTCAAACAACAGACAGAAAATAAAAAAAGTTTTTTCATCATTTACACTAGTTTTACTAAAACGATTACAAGATTATTAAAAAATATTTGAGTTTGAAAAGAAATTCTGAAAATCATCCATGAAAAAATCAACCTTAATTTGTTTTTAAAAATTTATTTTTTAACCAATTTCAAAAATCTCAGGTCCAGATAATCTATCTAAGAAGTTACAAGTAAAATTTCAAGCCAATCGGATGAAAACTGCTGGAGTTATCTTGCCCAATGTTTTGGAAAACGTTGTTTCGAGAAAAATGCATGGAAATTTACAAAACCTGTTTATCGTTTTGTGTGTGTTTATACTCGGATTATACCTATTATTAGCGCAATCCATTATTTATTATTATTATTAAGTTACAAAATATTCCCGAAAATATTAATAGATTTGAGCGTTACTTTATGGTATTCCATATTTGTAAATAATAGACAAATACTTGGCTTTGCAAAATACCACTTTTATTTTCTATTTTTCAAATAGAAAATTCTGTTTGGAAATGAACTTAACGATTCGAAACAATATTGTCACAGTTTCAAAAATAAAAGTGGTATTTTGCAAAGTAAAGTATTTGTCTATTTTTTCCACAAATTTACGCTTAATTTTCAGTCAGTCACAAAAGTGTATGACAAAGATCGATTTTAAATTTTTGTTGCATATTAAATTTAACACATGTGTAGATATCATTCTATAGTAACGCGCTTTGCTGTATAGCTTTAAATTAAATATAATAAATCAGGGCCGGATCTAAGGGTGAGGGGAGGGTTGCGGGGCACATGCTCCGGGCGCCAAAAAGTAATTTAAGAGGTCGTCAAAATTTGTAACTTGGTTCTGAATTCAAATCTTACCATGACAGCGTCTGTACTCTGCAGTAGCTGAATTTTCCATTTGGAAATCTACTAAAATGGGTGTGCTTGTTATGTCATCAAAGATCAAACATACGATGATATCCAAAAAAGTTGGGAAAATGGTTATGGGTTTGTTTATTATAAAAATATAATATGCATTATAAATAAAATTGTTGTTAAGCTTAATTTGGTAACCTAGAAAAAATAATACTAGATTGTTAATTGCCTAGTGCTTGGGTGTAGCCACAAATTTCAAACTTCTTTGATTATATAATCACATAATTCATGGCCAAGGTGTATAATAAATCAGGGCCGGATCTAAGGGTGGAGGGAGGGAGCGGGGCACATGCTCCGGGCGCCAAAAAATAATTTAAGAGGGCGCCAAAATTTGTAACTTGGCGATTTTTTTATTTTTTTTTGCTCGCATTTTTCTTTTTCTTTAGGAGCGGCATTTTTCTACTGTACCTCGGGCGACACTTAGGATAGATCCGACCCTGTAATAAATAATAATTAATTTGTATAATCACATATTTTGTCGTGAATAAATTTTACTCGATGAGTAATTTTATATTTTTAAAACTTTTAAGGATCTTAATTTATTAATTATTCTGTCAAATGAACTGCGCTTTGACCATGAAACATAGTTATATATACTTACATAATCATAATAAACTTGAAATATCAAAAATTTGTTTAGTTACGCCTACAAGCTAACAACGTTTCCTTTTTTTTCTTTTGAAGTAGTTATTAGAACACTTAAGAATTTTCCAAATTACGAAAGATTTCAGTTAATTATTCAAAGAGTGTAGAATTTATTTTCTTTGTGATGGAAAATTAAGTATTTGGAAATTTTATCATATAAACACACTTCATCTTAAACTTTCATTTGCAGAACAAAAACCTGTTGCCACTTGTAACCATACTTTCTGACAGTAATTAGTAATAGAGTAATAGATCAATTTTGTCGCTAAGCATTGTAAAGTTGTGATAATTCGTAGACGATTCTGGTTACGGTTCTAGAAGTTGTGAATATATTATTTACTTCATGAAAATTACATTTACAAATTAATATTTGAAAAGTTTAATTTGATATAGATACATATATTGAAATTCACTACCGTCGAAAAGCTTGGAAGCAAAATAATTTTGCAGATTATAAAATTTCTTTTCTACACACTTTAATAAATTAGTTTGTTATTAACACTATGAAGCCCGAGCACTTTCACAGTAAACTTCCCCGGAAGGCGGCAGTATTTTTAAAGAAACTTTATATAAACAAATACATAAAATAATTTATAATAATTATAAAATATTTTTTATGTATTTGCTTCTGTATTTAATTTTTTTTATAGAAACCAAGAGAGTAGTGTGTGTTGGTGTTTGTGCGAGTACACATCGGTGTGGTAACATAGCACACATAATGCGTAATGAATTAACCCTTAACCGATAAGGTGAATTTTTATAATACTCACGGTAGAGTGATGTCTGAGAGACATCAACAAATTAGCATACCGCGGGCTGGTAACATAGATAGCCAAAACTGGAGACCACACGTATATGCATATATCAAACACTCCCCTTACGCCAGCAGGGTAAAATTTGCCCTAAACCATAAAAGAATACACAAACGTTCAGTTAACAAAAACAAGCAGGGAGGAAGAAAAATGAAAGAATATATTTGTATACGACTCACAGACATCACCTTACCGGTTAAAGGTTAATCATTGATCGCGATCGGCCTCTGCGGTTGTTTTGATTATTTTCGGATGCCGAAAACGTGAGACTGAAAGTGTTAAAATAAGTTAGTTGGTACCACAATAACAACTAAAAATTATAAAAGCATTTACACCTTTCGTCGATAGTTTCTCGTATTCTTTTTAGTTAATGCACATGTTTTATTATTACCATCTCGTTAATGACAACAGACAACTGTTCTCTTAAAGTAACTGAGTAGCTGGTGAAAACTCGTTCTCCATCTAGTGCAGCACAGCTCTGGACATTCCTAAAAGATGAGTGGAAAAATTGGACAAAGAATGTTTTGATAAACTTCTAAACGGCGGCCCAGAATTTGTGAACAAGTCATCAAGAAAAAAGGTGGTTACGTTGATGAAATTAGAATCTAATATTTAATCCATAAATTTGTTTTTTGTAGTAATATTAGTGTGTTAATAATACTTAATTATAAGTACCGACAAAAGGTGTAAAAGCTTTTATAATTGTTAGCTGTTATTGTGGTACGAACTAATTTATTTTAATAACAAACTAATTTATTAAAATGTCTAGAAAACAAATTGTATAATCTGCAAAAATATTTTTGCTTCCAAACTTTTGGACGGTAGTGTATATTAGGCCTGAAAAAGCTCTTTCAACACTTCTATAGCTTTAGTAATCGGTGTATTAACCTCTGAAATAGCTGGGGATATAAATTTTTTATTTTATCCAGAAATTAAGAATTTTTCCTTTTTATCTAGAAACATAGAATTGTCTTTTTGGGTAGGGTAGTTGATTTCATAAAAGATTTTGAATGTTGTTATTTATTATCTGAACAACGGTTCATAAAATTTTTAAAGTTAAAATTGAAGATTATAAAATAAAATTATACTAAAATTTAAATGGTATTAACTATTTTTAAAAATTGTTTAAAAAACAACGTGTTCGGTTTCGGTTAATTGTTTTTGAAAATCAAAATAAATGGTAAATTATGCATAATTTTTTTTTCCATATCTTGTAAATACAACACTTGATGTATATTTAACATTTAAGTTCAAATAAAAAAATTAGATTTTTATATGCAACGAAAATTCATGTCTCACAAACAGCAATTACTCATTAAATTATGGTAATAATGCCCTACTTTTGATACACCTTAAAAGGTGTATTATGTAATAGTAAATATATTTTTCTTTGAGTCGCGCCGTCAATAAAAAATGTAAAACTTATCAGTCAAACTGAGAGTTGTTTGTTTTGAATTACTTTTGTCCTACTTAACAAAAAAAGAAAAATAAATGAAATACTTTAAAGCATTTTATATACTTCTAGTACAAAGTTTTTACATATCAAAGACAAAATGTGTTTTTAGAATTTAGAAATTACATATTTTGAATTTTAAAATCTAACCTAATGAGGTATATTCATAATGTATTATGTCCTAAGTAGTAGGTATTTTTTACCATAAATTCTGAAATACTAATACATCCTTTTCGATTATATCCAGATACTACAAATTCCAAGGTTCCTTTGTCACAGCATCCTGCATGGTATAGCGAATTTTCGGTTACAAAAATTATCTCATTTTGAAGATCGTTATTTGGGAAACGGAGCTGGAAAATGTAAAATGACAAAAGGAATCGCGGTTTCATTTTAAGAGTTCTTTTTAACGATGTGGTACATGAGAAAACAATTTTCACATCATTTTTCCAATACGGAAAAGTGCCTGGAAAGACCTGTAGCTGTACAATCAAAATTTTACGAGTTTTGAGATTTTTCTTTGGAACCCTATTTTCTTTAAAATAGAATTAACTGTTAATTAACATAATAATATAATAACATAGCATAACATAAAGCATTTTTTTTGAAAACCAACTAACAAAGGATAATGGTTCAAAAACCAGTAGGTATTAGGTATGTTATTTATTGCCGTCTTGCGATGGCGTAAAATTAGTAGCGAAAATTTTTTAAACTTTGACAAAAAAACTACCGTAATTGCGGGTTACTTGAGCCCAGATTTGCAAATCATCTGATAATTTCAAGAATTGAGCGTAACTCTTATACTTATTTGGGATAGGAAATTCAGTATATTAATCTATATATGACTACGGTTAGTTTATTATATAATATGGATCTTTTTCTTATGGCTCATAAATTTTATAGCTTTTTTAGATTTTGTGCTCAAGTTAACCTCAAAATCGGGTTACTTGAGCCCAAACCTAAATTTCCAGGTGATTTTTATTTAAAAACAGTTTGAGACCTTGTAGGATGTTGGTTACTAATTAAAACATTCTACAAACATATAAGGAACTTTACTTATTCAATACTCTTACAAAATTAAATTCAATACTCTTACAAATACTCCGTTTACAAAAATTAGTTTTTCTCGGAAACTAGTTGACATAGAATAATAGTTTAAAGACCTTTTTTGTGTGATTTTTCCTCCGCGTTCCAATAGTGTAAAAATTTTTGAATAAAGAGAAATTTTGGAAAAAAGTTAATTTTTTTCATGAAAATTTCCAAAAATAACACATTTTGGGCATCGGACGTGCCTGGTTAACGAACTTGTCCAACGATTTAGGACTTTTGGGAATTTCTGCTATAGTCTTGCACCATTTTATACCAAAGTTATAATGGGCTCAAGTTACCCTAATTTTAAGGTTATTTTACTGATTTATCAAAACCTTAATTTTTTTATTAACGAAATTATTACAAAAATTAACGAAATGGTTGGCATATGAACATATCTGAATTTAGTTTAGTAATGAACAAAGTATTAAAATTATACACTTACCTTCCTTTGTAGACTACCACAATTATTTTTACAGTCAAAAGTTAGCAACGTAACAAAACATCAATTTCAAACAGAGAGTAAACAGCACTTGCCTCACCTCGTGTCAATTTTCAGAACTACCTAAACTTAAACACCGTAAACCTATTGCTGTTACCTATTAGCTAAACATCTAACTTACTTCTACTACTGACTAATATAAGCACAAAACAGAAAATAATACTTTTTCCGTTTTGGGCTTAAGTTACACCACAGGGCTCAAGTAAAGTAACCCGCAATTACGGTAGTTTTTTTAGTGAAAATTATTTTTTTCTTAATTTTTCTCCAAAAACCAGCTAGCATAGAATAATGGATAATTTAAAAACCAGTTTTATTTCTCCCGTTCAGTAGTAAGGATTGGCCGGTTTGGAGCCCACCTTCCCACCTGCCGACTTTTTGAGTGACCTCGGCAGGTGGTAAAACTACCGAGGCGGTTCTAGAAGCCTCCGGCGGTGGGTGGAGCAAAACTTGGTCTCCAACCTAACGATATCTAGTGAAATTTTTTCTAACCTAACAGAACCCAATGGAACTTGACCTAACCTAACGAAACCTAAGCGAACTTAGCTTAACCTAACAAAATTTTTTCTAACCTAAGAACTGAAAAATTCCCTAACAGATGGCGCAGCCACCTTCGAGCCTGTGAATTCGCTACTAGATAGCGTTGCTAGTCTGGATTCCTGTGTGTAAGTTTGAAAAATTGTCAATAGATGGCATCGAAAAACTTTTTTTTTGATAGTTAAACTAGCCATTAAAAGATGGCCTTGCTTTCATAATTTTATAATATTTTTATCTGAAAACAGGCTTAAACTGTCAGCTGACGTCACTAAAGGTAAACTGATATCAAACAGCGAAGATTTCTCTCTAATATGCAAAAATGAATTTTATCATATGATTGTATATTTTTATCTGAAAACAGGTTTAAACTTGTATAAATTGCCAGCTGACGTCACTAAAGGTAAACTGATATCAAATAGCGAAGATTTCTGTCTAATATGCGAAAATGAAGCAGCAGGTTTTAACCTGTATGGCTACATAAAGTGTGACAGCTGACGTCACCATACTATTTTTTCTGCTATAAAAAGGGCGCGACAGAATTTCATCAGTTACAATTTTGTTCGAAACTTTAGTGAAAAAAAACATTAAACCTTATTGTTGTGAATTTTCAATTGTTGTGTGTTAAGAGTTAATTGTTGCCAACAATGGAATCCATTACTGCTGGTGCTTCATCTGGAAACAGAGACTTAATTCAAAAAATGGCTGGAAATTTTGTGGATGAATTGAATCATCTTGGCGCTGTTAAACGATGGATTAAACTTTCTGATATGGAAATTGGAAAAGTATATAAAATAATGGGAGCCAGTCAACTACCATCGAAATTCGATTCATCGAAAATGAAGACAATATTGGAATTGGAAATTGGATACATTTCGTTACCAGCGAGATTTGACAATTTGAACGAGCAGATGCTGGCATGGTTGCAAAGCAATCCAAAACTTGGTATTATGAATAATGGACCAATTGGACTAACTCATAAATTGCAATTCAAAACGTTGGATCTTCTTGAAATCGTGGAGGATGCTGAATGGCGAATTTTGTAATTTATTCTCTTCAAAAATGTATTATTTAATTGTACTATGTATTTTAAAAAATTTCAATATTGTATCAATTTTTACATATATTTAATAAAAAATTATAAAAAAACAAAAAAAAACAAAAAAAAAACAAAAAACAAAAAAAAAAACAAAAAAAACAAAAAAAATTCGATTTTTTTTTCAATACCCATCGCTAGACATTGATTTATATTCTAGTTTTGATTATACCAGATTAATAAATAAACATTATTTGGTGTTTAATAAAAAATTTAAAAAATCGATTTTTCAATTCAGGTCTCGTCTCTAAATCACAATTTTTGAACTAAGTATAAATCAATAATACATATGAGTAATATTTGATATGCACCGTATTGTTAGGTTTTATGGTGAATAATTATAAAACAAAAAAAAGATTTAATATCCCCTGAAAACGAAAAATTTAATTTTTCACATGCTTAATAAAAATTATTTTTCAAGTTTAATAAAAATTATTCTTTATAAAATTGTCTATCAAATATTAGCCTTGCACATAATATAAGAAATGCTGATTTGCTAAAATATAAATCTTGGAATGTGGATACATAATGTTATAAGTCCAATACGTTCATACATATGTATATATGAATATTACATTGTAATACAGGTATTCGCTATATCTATATGAATCGTGTTTAAAAGCCAAATTTATTTTCCTGAATTTTTTAAAATATATATAGTAATATAATATTTCGCATATATACAGTACTCTGTTAAAAGTACGGGTTTCTACACCGTTAAAAAAAAAACATATATTTTACAATATCAATATATTGTAAAAAATCATATTTCTTAATATTTTTAAAACTGAATATGTAATATCAAGAATTTAAAACAGTTTTGAAACATTAATTTCTCCTCATAATATTTTTTTAGTCTTAAATTAATAGCACAATGTTCCATATATTTTAAGAAAATTTTTCTTTTAATATTTTATAACTTATCTAAAAAATGTATAGCTATTTTTATCAAAAAATTTATTACTTGCTATTGTTAAAAAATTAGTTAAATATATGTATAGGTATTAAGTGACCCCTAGTTTTTGTGAAAGACGGTAGTAATAGCAATTCATCTTAAATACGAAATTATTTTATCAATGCTAAATAAGCGTTTTTTTTTCTCATATTATCATACTCCAATATATTGTATATTATTATAATTTATAAAAATGTGTTTTATTTATTAAAAAATTTAGCAAAATTTTAAATAATATCGCGTCAAAATAATATTCAGAAGTCAATAAAAGACAATAGCAGTAAATTTATTAAGATAACTGGACGATTTTTAATGAGTTTTACGACTAGCCGGTTCTATTCTACAAAACGCGGACTAATTTTAATGGACTGTAACTTTAAATGTAAATACTTGTTCGAAAATCGATACTAAAAAATTTGAAAATGATCGACTTACCGATTATGGTTGATTGAAGCCTATTAGTGACTATTGGTGGGAAAAAAGGGATACAGGAAACAGGGATTACCAATTTTCACATTCCAGAACGGGTTAAAAGTTGATATCTGCTACGTATTTCCGTGATCCAACTTGAACCAACTTGCCGGTGTGCAACTTGGCGAAGTAAACACGTTGAACTAAATTCACTTTAATTTTAATTTTATTGCGAGAACAAAATTACAAGTGATTTATGCTAATTTGAACGAAAACACTATTGTAATGCGATTGAACGAATTTCTAATTTAAACGAATTTAAACTACTACCATAAAACGCACGAGTTGAGATTATTATTGTATTGTTAACAACGATAATTACTATATTGTTGAATTGCTACTACTATTATACTGCACGGTTTGAAGTTACTTCCTATTATATTGTTGAACGATTAAACTACTACTATGATTGTTGTACCGCACCGGTTAAAATCTACTATAGTATTGCATCGTCGAAAATTCCTATCACACTGTATAAGAGACGAGCGAAAGTTTTAACCGGTTAGAACTCGAAAATTTCACCAAAAGACATTACGCAATTATAATTTAATTACAATAACAATATAAAATCGGTGGTGTGACGGACGTTGGCGGTAACCCGCCAACGAACCGAACCACGGGCCATCAAGTCTAATTGACCACTGATTCGTGTATGTAAATAGGTAGAAGGGTGATGTCTCATACTACTGTTTTCTGAACAGGCTACCAGGAGCGCCAGTTGCTGGGTATTCAAACATGAGATTGAAAACTGGCGCGTCCATCCCCGGCCCCCCTGAAACACCGTTTCAGAATCCAGGCATGAGGAAAATTAACTACTAATGTTTAAAGTGAGAGAGTTGAACTACTACTACTATTAAAATTTGAATTGAAAGAAAAGAAAAATTTATTCTATATTTTTTTTATTTTTTTTTTTTTTTTTTTTTTAATGAGGTTGTACTGTAATACGACTAAATCTACTACTGGTTGGGAAGTGGACATAACTTCACAACCGGCCGGTTCCAAACACCGGTTTTAGTTTTAACTGATACATTTCGGATTATACCATCACTACCAGGGAAAGTTTCCACTACTATACCCAACGGGTTTTGATACATTTAACGTGGGACTTCCAAAGTCCACGCAGGTATACTACTAGTATTAAAACAATTAAAATCATATTCAATGGTTATGGAAAAAACTAAACACTACTATTAAGTTGATCAAACCCATATTTGATTGTTAGTAAAAGAACAATATACTACTACTACTAAAACGATTAAAACCATATTTAACCGTTGAGACTAGTGTTACTATCAATCTCTCGTCAAGATAAGCGGATTTTCTATAAATTATGTTATCCCAAGAGAGATTTTTACGGCAACGACTAACGATACTGAGCTATAAGTTCGTAAGGATGAATCACGATAGTGATTCGACTACTATAAGAAAACAATTTTGCTAACAAATATGGGGTATGATGTTGGTTCGACTACTACAAAAGAAATGGTTTTTGTTCTGGGTCATTTTGGGCTTCTTTAACGACTATATTATGTATTGGCCATTCCTCTATATTCTGACGTAACCAATGTGGTCCATAAATCCATTGACTATTTTCTATAAATTGTAAGGGGTTTAATCCACGACTAAGAACATCAGCTATGTTATCTATACCATTGATATGAAACCATGTATCCGCAGATACTAGTTCCTGAATTTTTGCGACACGATTTGAAACGAAAACCTTCCATCTATGAGGTGACGATTTAATCCAATTAAGGGCGACTTGGCTATCCGATAAGGCGTAAATTCTATTGACGACGATTTCAGGTGTGAAACTAGTTTTAACGAAATTTAATAAACGAGCGAGCAAAAGTGCAGAACACAATTCTAATCTAGGAATTGATACCGTTTTAAATGGAGACACTTTACTTTTAGCGCATACTAAACTGACATTTATTTGGTCATTATTTTCTACACGAATATAAACCATAGCACCGTACGAAGTTTCACATGCATCACAAAATCCTACTAACGTAACTATGAAATTTTTCTGAACATGAAACCAACGGGGTATTTTAAATTGTTGTAAGTAGGGTAATTCAGTTTCGAATTTTTCCCAAATATTTATGAATTCTAAAGGTGCAACATCATCCCAATCTAATTCATATGACCAAAGTTTTCTAATGAATAATTTAATTTTTAATGTAACTGGTGCTAAAAAACCACAAGGATCGAAGATACGGGCTAACAGTGATAATATATGACGTTTTGTTACACTACTACTACTAAAATTTTGAAATTTAAAATATAAATAATCTGTACTGGGTTTCCATTGAAGACCTAATACCTTAAGTATTTCGCTATCAAAATCGACACTGTTATTTGCTCGTAATTCATCGGGAATATGTTGCAAGAATTGTTCAGAATTAGACATCCATTTTGCGAATTGAAAACCGCCTGCATTGAATAACTGGTTAATTTCACTAAATAATTTTTTAGCTTCTAGTAAAGTGTCTACACTACATAATAGATCATCCATATACATATTTTTATTAGCATAGACAGCTGCTAACGGAAACAATTGACCCTCATCGGTAATCAATTGTTTGACTACTCGTAATGCCAAATATGGGGAAGAACGGATACCAAATACTACTCGTGACCATTCGTACACTGAAATCGGTTCATTTTCGGATTGTCGCCAAAGAATACGTTGAAAACATTGATGTTCTTTATTTACTAATATTTGCAAATACATTCTACGTATATCGGCAGTTAATGCTATTTTGAATAAACGAAACTTTAAAAATAAATCTAAAATATTAATTTGTAATTTTGGACCACTAAATAATAAGTCGTTTAAAGAATATGAGGTGCTCGTTTTACAACCAGCGTCTAAAACTATTCTAAGGGGTGTACTGGCGGAATCAGCTTTTACCACTCCGTGATGCGGAATATAATATGAATTTTTAGCTAAATCAACGTCTAAAGATATTTCGTGCAAATATCCTTCACGTATGTATTCATCAATAATTGATGAATATTGTAATTTATAAGAGAAATCTTGTTTGAATTTTCTTTCTAACAGCAGAAACCGTTTTAATGCTATACTATATGAATCACCTAACAGTGTAGGTGGTTCCCGAAAAGGCAATGAAACTATGTAACGGCCTGTGTTAGATCTACTATAACTATCTACAAATAATTTTTCACAAGCACTATCTTCCTGTGAAATTATTGTGGGTGAAGGAATTTCATCTAATTCCCAAAATTTATGAACTAAACTATCTAAACTATCGGAAGATTCCTCGGTTATTACACAAAAACTTTTGAAATTTTTTGAACTACTATAAACGGAAGCCTTTTTCGAACTACTATAAACGGGAGCTTCGCCAGTTATTACGTATCCTAAAGTTGTATCTAAAGCGGTCGGTAAGTTAGGTACATGTATATGATTTGTTTGCAACAGCTGTGCATACAGCTGCGCCCCAATAAGTCCATCTATTTTTCCGGGTTTGAAATATGTGTCATCTGCCAGCGATAAATTGTTAAAGTGGGTTAATAAACTAATGTCAACTAAAGACGTAGGTAATTTATCAGTTATTGAATCCACTACTAATGCTGATATGAAATAACTGAAATTTGAACTATATCGTGATGTAATTGTTACATTCACTTGACCTCTAGTATTGTTCTGATAATTTCCTATACCTTGTACGGTAGATGAAATTTTTGATAATTTTAAGCCTAATCGTTTACAACAGTCAGTTGTAATGATATGTCGTTGACTGGCGGAATCTAAGAGAAATCTAGCTAGTTGTTTGTTACCCGAGCTGTCATGAACATGGACCATTGCCGTACCCAACAGAACCGTACTACGTGAACTTTCAATCGTTGTCGAACACAAACTAAGGGCGTTATTATTGTCACTACTACTATTATTGTTATCGGGAGAATTTTGAATATCAGCACTACTATTATTTTCATCCATTTTATTTTTGTTATCCGTTACTTGTTTTAAATTTGTTTTAGTAGGAAAATGAATTGTTGTATGGTGTCGTAAACCGCATACACGACAATTACTATTGCTTGGACAACTACTAATCCTATGTGCGCCGAGACAATTCAAACATAAATTAGAATTTCTAACAATTTTGTAACGTTCCATAGGAGATTCGTTTCTAAATTTTGAACAATTGGTTAAATTATGACTACTACTATGACAAAGGAAACATTTGCTATAAGTTTTCGGCACTGTCTTACTCTGAACACTGACAAATGCGTGAGAAATTTTATTGGAAGCACTGTAATTACTAGGACCAGGTTTCACTGTACTATAACTATTAGTATTAGGTTTAACTGTACTATAACTACTAGAATTAGGTTTAAGTAAAGATTTTGAATTTTGTGCCCTTGTACTAATTCGGGCCTGTTTTTCTACAAATTCAATTAATTGATTGTACGTTGGCCAATTTGAATTATTTTCCAATGAATTTTCAAATAATTTAACTGTTTCACTGTCTAATTTTTTCAAGGCTAAATAAACTAGAATGCACTCATCTAAATTTGGAATGTTTAATTTATGAAGAGATCTAACAGATGCATCAAATTCTACTAAAAATTTATTTAACTGATCTGCAGACTGAGACGTAATCGGTTTTAAATTGAAAATTTTATCTAAATATGTAGTTGACAATAAACGATCATCTTGATATTTTTTATCTAATATATCCCAAATGACGCTATAATTTTCTCCGGTAACTGGTATTCCTACAACTGCTTTTAATGCACTACCTGTTAAACTACTAATAAGATAATGAGCTTTATCTACTAATGATAATTTCGTATTATTGTGAACTAGGCTAATAAATAATTCCTTAAATACAGGCCAGTTCTGAATTTCCCCCGAGAAGGGTTGAATTTTTAAATGTGGTAAGCGCGGACCTTGAGTTTCTTCTTGAGTGACAGTTACCTTTTCCTTTTTAGGTTCTTCCTTTTCTTTAAAAACTTCTTTAGCTACTGATTTTATGTGACAATACATTTCATCAATTGCATCCAGAACAGCGAAACTCGGAACGTAATCATTAGAAAGTTGTAAAGATAATTCATTTATTTCTGTTACTATTTCTTCAAGTGCGGCCCTGTTTTCTTCTAAAGTAATAAATCTAAGTTTAAAGTTATTCAAATTAGCCCTAATGTTTATCTTTTTACTGTCTTCATAAAGGGTTTGTATACGTGCAAAAATTGCTTCCTTTTTGGCCGTTAAAACTCTCAAGCGTTTGTCCATTTTCAAAAAAAAATTTATTTGAATTTAAAACTACTAATTTAATTGAATGTCAAATGAATTGTCAAAACAAACAAATAGATTAAAAAATATAAACAAGAATGAATTTAGTTGTGATTTGAATGTGTCGAAAAAACCACCCGTACTGTGATGGCAACCAATATGCATGTATTCAGTGTTCGACTAAATGAAAGTATGTATGTATTTATTTTGAACGAATGCTGTTGGATTCTATGTATGTATGTTGTATTCGACAAAATTAAATGCGTAGATATGTATGTATAATGGTAACATGTACAACTCAAGTTTGAATGTGTTTTGAATCTATGCGCTATACTAAATGTTTATACATATTCTATAATACGTGTGTACTATACTATGTCGCTATCTTCCTTGTACGCATGTAACTTTATGTGAACCAACAAGCAAAGAGAATATTCAAAATATATACGTTAAAACTTGTTCAATTCAAATTCTAATTTTATTGCGTAATAGTTTAAACAAGAAACTTTTATGTAATTATTTTTCTCTTTTTTAACAAATATCAAAATGGAGAAATTTTAAATATGAAAATACGCAATTAACAATTTTAAATTTTGAAACTCTACCATTAAATTCGACTATTGAATTATTTTAGTTTTGAATATAATGTTTTTTTGGTGCAATACTACGAAATAATTTTACGAAATTGATTCTACTAAAACGAAATCAGTCCTCTAATAGGTTTCAAGATTAATTTTGACCGAAAAAACTACTAATTTCAACAATCCGGGTCGACTAAGGACCAAAATATTGTGGACGATTTTTAATGAGTTTTACGACTAGCCGGTTCTATTCTACAAAACGCGGACTAATTTTAATGGACTGTAACTTTAAATGTAAATACTTGTTCGAAAATCGATACTAAAAAATTTGAAAATGATCGACTTACCGATTATGGTTGATTGAAGCCTATTAGTGACTATTGGTGGGAAAAAAGGGATACAGGAAACAGGGATTACCAATTTTCACATTCCAGAACGGGTTAAAAGTTGATATCTGCTACGTATTTCCGTGATCCAACTTGAACCAACTTGCCGGTGTGCAACTTGGCGAAGTAAACACGTTGAACTAAATTCACTTTAATTTTAATTTTATTGCGAGAACAAAATTACAAGTGATTTATGCTAATTTGAACGAAAACACTATTGTAATGCGATTGAACGAATTTCTAATTTAAACGAATTTAAACTACTACCATAAAACGCACGAGTTGAGATTATTATTGTATTGTTAACAACGATAATTACTATATTGTTGAATTGCTACTACTATTATACTGCACGGTTTGAAGTTACTTCCTATTATATTGTTGAACGATTAAACTACTACTATGATTGTTGTACCGCACCGGTTAAAATCTACTATAGTATTGCATCGTCGAAAATTCCTATCACACTGTATAAGAGACGAGCGAAAGTTTTAACCGGTTAGAACTCGAAAATTTCACCAAAAGACATTACGCAATTATAATTTAATTACAATAACAATATAAAATCGGTGGTGTGACGGACGTTGGCGGTAACCCGCCAACGAACCGAACCACGGGCCATCAAGTCTAATTGACCACTGATTCGTGTATGTAAATAGGTAGAAGGGTGATGTCTCATACTACTGTTTTCTGAACAGGCTACCAGGAGCGCCAGTTGCTGGGTATTCAAACATGAGATTGAAAACTGGCGCGTCCAATAACTATAAATAAATATTAATCTAATGTTGAAATATTTATTAACAAATAGTATTGCTTAGTAGAAAATTAGGTACCTATTGTTTTGTTTTCAAATTTACCTTTTTGCAATTAAAGAAAATTTTAGTAACTATCGATACCTATATAAAACGATACCCATAAAAGACAAGCATGCTCTGATCTCAACAATTTTTTCCCATGTTAAATTCGTATGTTCTTACTTCGCTGAAACTTATTATGTTTATATATTCCCCCAATATTTTCTACCATAAACAATAGTTATAGTAAGCTAGGTAGGTATTGAATAAGTATTTTTTGTTTGTTAATTTATTGATGATAGAGAAAAAAAAATTATGTTTTTATAGACAGTGAAATACTTTTAAACTATTTTTTGCAGTTTAATTTTGTAAAAACACCTAAAAATTATCAGTCACAGACAAATATTTCTAAGCAAACGAATTGAAAATGTAGTTTTATATCATAAGAATAAATGCGTATATATAGGGTGGACAGTAAATAACTCTCATAATTTTTAAAGAGCGGATGAAAACTTTAATTTTGGATTACGAAATTTTATTTTTTTTTCCGGAGTTAAGCTGCATTCAATTAATTAACCCTTTCCTGCACAGCAGTTTTAGATCATTACTGTGCAAACGATACTTCAAATTAGCAAATCATTAATAATATGGGTGAATACTTATTGGCAAGAATTACATAGTTTACACATATGTTCTATCGCATCAGAATGTTAATAGGACAATGCGATTTAATTGCCTATATTCAGGAGCAAGCAAAAACATTACCTATTTTAATAGCTTAGAAAATACACATTACATTTTTTTTCGTTGTAAGAACAATCATTTCGGTGATCTTTTTTAACGAATTACTAAAATTGCTTAAGGACTATGGTATGTAAGAAATAACAACACTCACATAATTTTAAAATTATTAACGTACAGCTATTGGAAAAGTTACAAAGATTTTTTTTAACAACTTATTAAATGTTGATAGCTTATTTTAATATTTTCTATAGGGTCGTAAGTATAACCCTAAACCCGAAATTTTTTCATCACCATCGTTGACGACTGTATTCTCGTCATCATCAGCTTGTCCTTCGCTCGCAGTATCTTCGTTGTCGCTAGCAGATGTTTTTTCATCGCTGTCTTCGTCATCATTTGATATATACTTTAGCACTGGTTCAATAATATCATGCTTTTCCAATTCCCTGGTTATTGAGATAATCCGCTTTCCAATGTCACTTTCCTTTAAATTATTAAAATGGCTTCGTTTTTTCTCGTTTTCGATATAATCCGCAAAGCTGGGATTTATAATATGACTCCTTTCCATTAAATTACATATAGTATTAACCATTTCTTCTCCAATTTGCGTCTGAGTCGCTAAACTTCTTAGTTCATCAACTAAATGGTTCGGGTCATCAAAATATTCTTCTTCTTCATCAACAGGTTTCGAATGGCCATTATGAAGGTTAGCATTTTCATCATCATATTTGAAACGTTTAGCTCCACCATTTGTTGAGTTAGATGTCGAAGGTTGTTCCTTTTCTCCTGATTTTTTATTTTCTTGTTCTTCATCCTTTGCGCATGCGTTCTGAAGCTCTTTGACCATTAATATGTCTAGAGCAGTTTGTAAGAGACCAGCCATCTTTGGAGTAAAACTTGTTTCTTTGTAGTTATCAGGCGATGGTAAATGCTTTTGTTCATCAGATCGATTATCTTCATCATTCGCCGATTGTAGAATATTATGCGAGTTTTTTAAAGCGTGGAATTTACGTCTGATTGCTTCTGCTGCAGCCATCGTACTTTGATTAAAAGTATTCAAGTTTCTTTTAGATAGATCTGTATCATTTTCGTGTTGATTTTGAAATACTGGTGCTTTATCTTCTTTTTCTTCATTTCTTGCTTCAAAACTATATTCGGTTTCATTATCATCATTTTCATCATTAGATTTTGACGATTCACTTTGTCTCCTGTTCTCCGCGCTGTTCACTTGTGTCCCATTATTTACCGTGGTATATTCAAACTGTAGTCATTTTGGTGCAGTTTGGTGTCATTTGGTGTCATTTTGGTGCAGTTTGGTGTCATTTGGTGTCATTTTGGTGCATTTTGGTGTCATTTGGTGCACCTTTGGTGCATTTGGTGTCATTTGGTGCAGTTTGGTGTCATTTGGTGCACCTTTGGTGCATTTTGGTGTCATTACTTTACGTCAATTCTGCTCTGGTTGTACTATATAAGATCATGTCGATATAAAAACTAATCAGTGTTATGTTATAAATCGAACTATTCACATCTATCAAAATGTTTAATTGTATACGTTGTGACAAGACATTTTCGCGGAGAAGTTCTCTTTTACGTCATATGAAAAGAAGAGTGCATGCTCAGGAACATCAAACAAACAATAATGACCAGATCGCAAATAATCAGTTTGAATATACCACGGTAAATAATGGGACACAAGTGAACAGCGCGGAGAACAGGAGACAAAGTGAATCGTCAAAATCTAATGATGAAAATGATGATAATGAAACCGAATATAGTTTTGAAGCAAGAAATGAAGAAAAAGAAGATAAAGCACCAGTATTTCAAAATCAACACGAAAATGATACAGATCTATCTAAAAGAAACTTGAATACTTTTAATCAAAGTACGATGGCTGCAGCAGAAGCAATCAGACGTAAATTCCACGCTTTAAAAAACTCGCATAATATTCTACAATCGGCGAATGATGAAGATAATCGATCTGATGAACAAAAGCATTTACCATCGCCTGATAACTACAAAGAAACAAGTTTTACTCCAAAGATGGCTGGTCTCTTACAAACTGCTCTAGACATATTAATGGTCAAAGAGCTTCAGAACGCATGCGCAAAGGATGAAGAACAAGAAAATAAAAAATCAGGAGAAAAGGAACAACCTTCGACATCTAACTCAACAAATGGTGGAGCTAAACGTTTCAAATATGATGATGAAAATGCTAACCTTCATAATGGCCATTCGAAACCTGTTGATGAAGAAGAAGAATATTTTGATGACCCGAACCATTTAGTTGATGAACTAAGAAGTTTAGCGACTCAGACGCAAATTGGAGAAGAAATGGTTAATACTATATGTAATTTAATGGAAAGGAGTCATATTATAAATCCCAGCTTTGCGGATTATATCGAAAACGAGAAAAAACGAAGCCATTTTAATAATTTAAAGGAAAGTGACATTGGAAAGCGGATTATCTCAATAACCAGGGAATTGGAAAAGCATGATATTATTGAACCAGTGCTAAAGTATATATCAAATGATGACGAAGACAGCGATGAAAAAACATCTGCTAGCGACAACGAAGATACTGCGAGCGAAGGACAAGCTGATGATGACGAGAATACAGTCGTCAACGATGGTGATGAAAAAATTTCGGGTTTAGGGTTATACTTACGACCCTATAGAAAATATTAAAATAAGCTATCAACATTTAATAAGTTGTTAAAAAAAATCTTTGTAACTTTTCCAATAGCTGTACGTTAATAATTTTAAAATTATGTGAGTGTTGTTATTTCTTACATACCATAGTCCTTAAGCAATTTTAGTAATTCGTTAAAAAAGATCACCGAAATGATTGTTCTTACAACGAAAAAAAATGTAATGTGTATTTTCTAAGCTATTAAAATAGGTAATGTTTTTGCTTGCTCCTGAATATAGGCAATTAAATCGCATTGTCCTATTAACATTCTGATGCGATAGAACATATGTGTAAACTATGTAATTCTTGCCAATAAGTATTCACCCATATTATTAATGATTTGCTAATTTGAAGTATCGTTTGCACAGTAATGATCTAAAACTGCTGTGCAGGAAAGGGTTAATTAATTGAATGCAGCTTAACTCCGGAAAAAAAAATAAAATTTCGTAATCCAAAATTAAAGTTTTCATCCGCTCTTTAAAAATTATGAGAGTTATTTACTGTCCACCCTATATATACGCATTTATTCTTATGATATAAAACTACATTTTCAATTCGTTTGCTTAGAAATATTTGTCTGTGACTGATAATTTTTAGGTGTTTTTACAAAATTAAACTGCAAAAAATAGTTTAAAAGTATTTCACTGTCTATAAAAACATAATTTTTTTTTCTCTATCATCAATAAATTAACAAACAAAAAATACTTATTCAATACCTACCTAGCTTACTATAACTATTGTTTATGGTAGAAAATATTGGGGGAATATATAAACATAATAAGTATTCAGCGAAGTAAGAACATACGAATTTAACATGGGAAAAAATTGTTGAGATCAGAGCATGCTTGTCTTTTATGGGTATCGTTTTATATAGGTATCGATAGTTACTAAAATTTTCTTTAATTGCAAAAAGGTAAATTTGAAAACAAAACAATAGGTACCTAATTTTCTACTAAGCAATACTATTTGTTAATAAATATTTCAACATTAGATTAATATTTATTTATAGTTATCTTAATAAATTTACTGCTATTGTCTTTTATTGACTTCTGAATATTATTTTGACGCGATATTATTTAAAATTTTGCTAAATTTTTTAATAAATAAAACACATTTTTATAAATTATAATAATATACAATATATTGGAGTATGATAATATGAGAAAAAAAAACGCTTATTTAGCATTGATAAAATAATTTCGTATTTAAGATGAATTGCTATTACTACCGTCTTTCACAAAAACTAGGGGTCACTTAATACCTATACATATATTTAACTAATTTTTTAACAATAGCAAGTAATAAATTTTTTGATAAAAATAGCTATACATTTTTTAGATAAGTTATAAAATATTAAAAGAAAAATTTTCTTAAAATATATGGAACATTGTGCTATTAATTTAAGACTAAAAAAATATTATGAGGAGAAATTAATGTTTCAAAACTGTTTTAAATTCTTGATATTACATATTCAGTTTTAAAAATATTAAGAAATATGATTTTTTACAATATATTGATATTGTAAAATATATGTTTTTTTTTTAACGGTGTAGAAACCCGTACTTTTAACAGAGTACTGTATATATGCGAAATATTATATTACTATATATATTTTAAAAAATTCAGGAAAATAAATTTGGCTTTTAAACACGATTCATATAGATATAGCGAATACCTGTATTACAATGTAATATTCATATATACATATGTATGAACGTATTGGACTTATAACATTATGTATCCACATTCCAAGATTTATATTTTAGCAAATCAGCATTTCTTATATTATGTGCAAGGCTAATATTTGATAGACAATTTTATAAAGAATAATTTTTATTAAACTTGAAAAATAATTTTTATTAAGCATGTGAAAAATTAAATTTTTCGTTTTCAGGGGATATTAAATCTTTTTTTTGTTTTATAATTATTCACCATAAAACCTAACAATACGGTGCATATCAAATATTACTCATATGTATTATTGATTTATACTTAGTTCAAAAATTGTGATTTAGAGACGAGACCTGAATTGAAAAATCGATTTTTTAAATTTTTTATTAAACACCAAATAATGTTTATTTATTAATCTGGTATAATCAAAACTAGAATATAAATCAATGTCTAGCGATGGGTATTGAAAAAAAAAATCGAATTTTTTTTGTTTTTTTTGTTTTTTTTTTGTTTTTTGTTTTTTTTTTGTTTTTTTTTTGTTTTTTTATAATTTTTTATTAAATATATGTAAAAATTGATACAATATTGAAATTTTTTAAAATACATAGTACAATTAAATAATACATTTTTGAAGAGAATAAATTACAAAATTCGCCATTCAGCATCCTCCACGATTTCAAGAAGATCCAACGTTTTGAATTGCAATTTATGAGTTAGTCCAATTGGTCCATTATTCATAATACCAAGTTTTGGATTGCTTTGCAACCATGCCAGCATCTGCTCGTTCAAATTGTCAAATCTCGCTGGTAACGAAATGTATCCAATTTCCAATTCCAATATTGTCTTCATTTTCGATGAATCGAATTTCGATGGTAGTTGACTGGCTCCCATTATTTTATATACTTTTCCAATTTCCATATCAGAAAGTTTAATCCATCGTTTAACAGCGCCAAGATGATTCAATTCATCCACAAAATTTCCAGCCATTTTTTGAATTAAGTCTCTGTTTCCAGATGAAGCACCAGCAGTAATGGATTCCATTGTTGGCAACAATTAACTCTTAACACACAACAATTGAAAATTCACAACAATAAGGTTTAATGTTTTTTTTCACTAAAGTTTCGAACAAAATTGT
Organism: Brachynemurus nebulosus; assembly: GCA_035578155.1. NCBI lineage: Eukaryota > Metazoa > Arthropoda > Insecta > Neuroptera > Myrmeleontidae > Brachynemurus > Brachynemurus nebulosus. The sequence goes on from JAPWDM010000003.1 coordinate 10,843,073, forward strand.
AACTGATGAAATTCTGTCGCGCCCTTTTTATAGCAGAAAAAATAGTATGGTGACGTCAGCTGTCACACTTTATGTAGCCATACAGGTTAAAACCTGCTGCTTCATTTTCGCATATTAGACAGAAATCTTCGCTATTTGATATCAGTTTACCTTTAGTGACGTCAGCTGGCAATTTATACAAGTTTAAACCTGTTTTCAGATAAAAATATACAATCATATGATAAAATTCATTTTTGCATATTAGAGAGAAATCTTCGCTGTTTGATATCAGTTTACCTTTAGTGACGTCAGCTGACAGTTTAAGCCTGTTTTCAGATAAAAATATTATAAAATTATGAAAGCAAGGCCATCTTTTAATGGCTAGTTTAACTATCAAAAAAAAAGTTTTTCGATGCCATCTATTGACAATTTTTCAAACTTACACACAGGAATCCAGACTAGCAACGCTATCTAGTAGCGAATTCACAGGCTCGAAGGTGGCTGCGCCATCTGTTAGGGAATTTTTCAGTTCTTAGGTTAGAAAAAATTTTGTTAGGTAAAGCTAAGTTCGCATAGGTTTCGTTAGGTTAGGTCAAGTTCCATTGGGTTCTGTTAGGTTAGAAAAAATTTCACTAGATATCGTTAGGTTGGAGACCAAGTTTTGCTCCACCCACCGCCGGAGGCTTCTAGAACCGCCTCGGTAGTTTTACCACCTGCCGAGGTCACTCAAAAAGTCGGCAGGTGGGAAGGTGGGCTCCAAACCGGCCAATCCTTACTACTCCGTTCTTTGCCACGGTGTAAAGAAGCTCTGATAAACTTTTTGAATTTTGGCAAAAAATTTTTTCTTGATGAAAAAATGAACTTATCCAAGATTTTCGAACTTCCAACGTTTTCATCAAATCTCATAAAAATAGTGCTTCGTCCAAGAGTTTTTGTGTTTATATATCTCACTTCCCAACAAATTTCTGTAATAGTTCTGAATTCAAATCTTGCCATGACAGCGTCTGTACACTGTAGTAGCTGAATTTTCCATTTGGAAATCTACTAACATGGGTGTGCTTGTTAAGTCATCAAAGATCAAACATACGATGATACCCAAAAAAATTGGAAAAATAGTTATGGGTTTGTTTATTATAAAATTATAATATGCATTATAAATAAAATTGTTGTTAAGCTTAATTTAATTAATTTTAATTAATTTGGTAGCCTAGAAAAAATAATATTACATTGTCAATTGCCTAGTGCATGGGTGTAGCCACAAATCTCAAACTTCTTTGATTATATAATCATATAATTCATGGCCAAGGTGTTATTTATTGTATTAGAATACATAATGAGAGAACATTAACCGATTGGAAACATTCTATTTTAAAACTAAACAAATTTCAGTTAAATTATGCATTTAAAATTGCCACTTACCCTATCTTACGGAATATTGTTAAAACAGTCTTTTAAAATGAGACGAGTTTATTTTAACCACTTTCATTTTTAAGCCACGTTTACGAAATACAGCGAAATCTTTTATACCTGGGGAATAGGAATCGCATTAAAAAAAAAAAAAAACTACAGGAAGAAGAAGATTCCGAAGTTTTATAAATAGCTATAAAAATATATATTTCAGAAAAGTTTCATGATAAATACACAACTCGAAACCTTCCAACTTCCTTAAAAACTGCTTTTCTAAACAAAATAAAGAAATCATTTACATATAGGAACATTTTTAAATATTCTACGTCATTTTATATTGTTGCAAAAATTGCAATACATATACTTGTAAAGGAACTTAAAACAGTCAACAGCTAAATTTACCACCAATTAATGTTCTTTGGAACTTTCTCTTACTTTTTATTCACATTAATGCACTTCTATGGGTATCTTTTAAAGAAAACGCATTCAAAAACAGCAAAAAAATAAATCGCACAAAAAAAGACCATATTATTATGTACTGAATTTAAAAGTTTTGTATTTCTTTAAGGTACCATCGCAGTGTGATAGGCCGAGAAATAGTCAATTTTCTCGATTTTTTTCGGACGGATAGAATGGAGGAGTGGGGATGAATTTTTTTATAGTTTTTCGTGTGGAAAAATAGGAAGATTTCAAAAAGAAGCTCCCATAAGTACATAGCAGCTTACCTGCAGATTGATAATTTATTTGATTTTCTTTTCAAATGAAAATTGTGGCCGTAATTGTGGGCACTAATATCTGCCCTTTTTAAAGAAACTTTTTTCAAAAAATTATAATAATTATAAAAAATAAATAAAAATTAATAAAAAAAACATTTTTGTATTTTTAAATAGTGGTATTAATTGTAAAAAAAAATTCATCCCCATTCCCCCATCCCATCCATCTGGAAAAAAATCGCGAAAATTGATTATTTTTCGGCCGATCACACTGTGTTGGTATCTTAAGAGATATAGTGAATCTGATTATTTTACTTGAACTTTGTAAATAGAGTAATAGTCTAATAGACAAACGAAAATATCCATAAATAATAATAATAATAAGACAATTGTTTAATAAATTAAAAAAATATAAACAATTTAATTCATTGAATTAATTTAATATTAAGTACTTAAAAACACATATATTTATATACAATTTTCCTGTCATTTGAAATTTGCACAAAAAACCAGACGAGGCAGAAATAAACAAACAACAATATTATGTACATACATAACTACATAAATAAAAACATTATTTACTGTTTTTCCATTAATTACATTTGAAACACCTACAAGAAAAGTCGTTATCATTAATAATCAAAATGGTGAAAAAAGGATTCCTGTTGATGATGAAATTCGTGATGAAAATTACGTGAAGTATTGCATGTATTGAAATTTTAAATAGTTTTTATATTATTCCAAAATAATTAGCATAATAATGTACATACATAAATATTGACACCCTGTTTTTAAAAAATGCATATTATGTAAAATTGTAGATGATTGCAAGTATGTTTATTTACAATGTAGATAAAATGTAATTATTGGAAAAAAAATTTTTTCCATAAGCTGTTTTACTGTATCTTATCTACTGTAAACGGGATATAAATCATATAAATAGTGTTTGGTGAAACCATTAAAACTATGAATTAGTCCTGGACGCGTATTTCCGTTTGTGTGTTCATTAGGAGGCACTGCTGGCGTTCCAAACGAAAATTTTGTTAGCCTAACGTTAGGCAACGGAACTTTCACCGTTACAAACTAGAGGGCACGCATTCAAAAAATTAATATACATTATATATTAAACAACAATTTCTAACAGGGTGACTGATTATTTTTATTCCATAATTTTTTTTAAATGTGGCTGTACTTCAGAAATTAAGTATTTATACCGTGAAAAACCGTGAAAAAATATTTAACGCGCATTAATTTTTGAATCAGAGCCCTCTGGTTTGTAACGGTGAAAGCTCCGTTGGCTAACGTTAGGCTAACAAAATTTTCGTTTGGAACGCCAGCACTGTTGCCTCGAAATCCGTATGGTTTTGTAACACTCAAAACACCTGTACTATTCAAGTCTCCCGTCCTCTAAACGCACAAGGGTTTGTAATAATGCAGACTGTTCTTCCCACAGATGAGACAGATGAAGCATACATATAAAAAAGTGTAGTCCGAAAGTTGCAATAAGCTGCATTTTATACTGCTTACTGATTACTCGTCCATCGGCTCTATAAGAGTACACAACCATGGTTAAGTCGTGACCACAGTAGTGGCTGTTGATTATTACATCATTAGCAGCAGATACATACATACGGTTGTTCGTAGTTGATCGAGTGTATATATCCACTCCCACCTTGCACCTCGTGCTACATACATACCGAATATCACACATACTAAGATCCACTATACTACACACACAAACACAAACTCTAAATATGTATATAACCATAGAAAGTGGGGATGCTCCTTGCCAAGTTTGCTGACGTAAAATTCTGGCGACAGCCGGAATGTTAACTATCATATAGTAGTTTTGCCCCTTGGTTCTTCCAAACAAGTGTTCAAGGGAACGCGACGATTAGAAGTATAGTTTTACAAAAGTAATAAAAGCTTGAATTACGGTCTAAGAGATTCATGTCTAAAATATTGACAAAATTCTTTCTATTGCCCAGTAGAAAAAAAAAACTGTGAAGAATGAAAGCAATAGTGAAAAGAAAAACTTATGCCAATATTATAATCAAAAAACTAATTAAATAAACTGATTGGGAACAGAAAATTATAGAACTTTTACCAACAAGAAAATCCAGTATTTTCTGACACATCTTAAAAACACGTTGATTTTTTCTTCTTGGCCTAATTCTTCACCTCTGGTCTCGTCATTTTCAGGTAAAAACTGATTTATCAAAAAATTGACACTATTAGGTTCAAGTAATAATTGTTTTAAGACTAGAGCTTATAGCTTTTCGTTATCGATAACATAATTCTTTATAAAAATTTATAAAAACTACCATTTTATACATTTGACATATAAATTCCAATTGAATATTTGGAAAAATTCATAGGTCAGAACAATTGAAGAGCCTTAAATTTGAGTATAAACTATTCTCTCCAAAGTGAGTGTTCACTTCAAAAAATCTAAACATTTACTCTTTTTTATGCACCAGACTCTCTGTGGCAATTTTTCCACTGGGCTCAAATGTGTGACATTTATAACTGGTAGTGTTGGCTGCCAGCGCTAATGATTAACCTTCTAATCATAGCGTTTTCCTGAACACGTGTTTGAAAGAACAATGTGCGTTACAAACCCGTACGCGCTTAGAGGATGGGCGACTTAAATTAGGCAAGTGTTTGGAAGAAGAGCCTAGCGTTGTAAAATCGTCCCGGTTTCGAGGCAATATAGTTCCTCCTATTGAACACGCAAACGGAAATACGCATCCTGGACAAATATTCATCAGCACTGATCACTAACTACATTTTACAGCAACCCATTAATTTCTGAAAAATTTTGAAAAATATAGTTTCGAGAAAAACGCGTTCAAAGTTTAAGTTATTGATTAGACTATCGAAATATACAAAAAAAAAAAAAAAATAGATGTATTTTATAACCTCGTATCTTGATAATTCTGTACAACAAAAAAGTAGACTGAAATCTTGTTGTTTAAGGAGGTTACGGAAGCTTGTTGTTTAAAATATTTAAATGTCTGCTTCATGTCTACATAGGTAGCAAACATCAAAAAGTGTAACATACCATAAATTTTAAATTCATAGTGATGAAAATACAGTATTTAATATGTTTTTTGTGTTTCCTGAAAACTGTAATTTTTGAGATACGAGGTTGACAGAAACGTAGCGAAATACATTTTTAGAATATTGCATTAAAAACACAAAAGTAATGAGAATATTTTCAGGGCCAGCGAGAGAAATGATAGGCCCCCGGGCACAAAAAAAATATTCTTCAAAAATGTAATTGGAAATTGTACTCTTTTCGGAAATTCAAATTTTGTAATAAATAAAGTTCATGTAGATCAGTGGCTCCCCAACTCTTTCGGCCGACGGACCCCTTTTCATAGTCAAAATTTGCTCAGGGATCCCTTTTCATATTCAAAACTTACTCACAAACCCTGGGTGAAAAACTACATAAATACATAATAAAAAAAGCACAAATTTAACGTGTTTTAAATGGTGAATGGTGGCGTAAAAATTAAATATAAATAAAACATTTCGTTTATTTTTTTCAAAATACAAATGAGACTTGGATAAATCTGATGGGATGTTACGAGTGTATTTAGGTCCGGCTCAATGTTTGTGAGTAGCAACCGCAAATCCCCACGAGTAGTAATTTCTGGTCGGTTTTTTTATGATGAGGCTTATAACGGCACTGAATCCACGTTTTACCAAATAGAAAGACGGAAAATTAATCAACAGCTACTGTACAATAACCCATAATGCTTATTCAATGGATTGGGACTTCTTATGTTATGATAATAAAATGATATTTCCACTGATGTAGATGTAGAGGCTTTATTTCCAAGTATTTCAATCAACGAAACATTAATTTATTTAAAAGACTGGCTAAAAGAATATAATGTATCTGAAATAGAAATTGATGAATACTTATCATTAACCACAGTATGTAAGAAACAAAGTTATTTTCAATTTAATAATCAACTTTTTAGGCAAACAAAAGGTACAAGTATGGGAAATCCATTGAGCTCATTCATAGCGAATTTATTTATGTCAAAATTTGAAACAAACGCGGAATCCAAAGCAGATAATTTCCGAAATATTGGTTTAGATACGTGGATGACGTTTGGACAATTCTAGATACGGAAAAAAACTAGTACTGAAGATTTTCTCAACTTCCTTAATCAGCAGAATGAAAACATTAAATTCACTTTCGAAGAGCAAACAAATTCAAGTTTACCATTCTTAGACTTACGAACAACAAGACGTAATAATAAATTAGAATTTAATATTTACAGAAAACCTATAAATGTTGATCGATTTATACCAAAAGATTCTTTTTCACACCATTGTCAAAAAATGGTTGCCTTTAATTTTTAAATTTATAGGTTGATAAGAGCAGGGCCGCGCCAAGCGGGGGTGTTAGGGGTGCCTAGTACCCCGGCGGCAGGCTTTGGGGCGGCAAATAAAATATAAAATTATTACTATTTTTATGTGGTAATTTTGATGATACTAAATGTTACCCGCATTTTGCTTAAATACTTGTCTATTATGATTGTTGTGACCCGTCGGTAATCCGATTATTCCGATTGTCGACCAGCGACAACAATCATTTGCGCGGTAATCGGCGAGATCAAACGGGATCGGGATGGAACATGTTCTTGCACGCTTTAATTTTATAAAAACCGTCGTTGAATTCTACACATAAAACATTTATCAATCTTTAAAATTGTTTAGTTTTCGTTGCGTTACGTTGTATATAGTACGTGACGATTAGTAAACAAAACAAACTAAAAATTGATGCCTGAGGATCTCTCAGTAAAATATTATTCTTTTAAATAAGACTTAGTAAACACTGTATTGATCAGTCGAAATATAATAAAAGAGTTTAAGATTTTCAACTGTTTGGTTTTAAAACCAACATTTTTATTTTATCTTTTTTTTCCTATTTGGTTGATATGTATCTTAAACCTAATTTATTATTTCTGTTTTTTGTTATTATAAATTTTGTTTTCAATATTTGCTTATCCACATCTGCAAGCAATTTAGTTTAAAATATACATGTTCTTTCGATATTGCTTATTCCACTTAGGATAAGATAAGATTTATGGATGTTCTTTAAATTGGAGCACTCCATACTCTTTTCTTGGAAAAGTTACATTATTTCGTTTCTCAGAAATTTAAGTAAAAAACATCCCCTTTTGGGCTCTGCGGAACGAATCTGATATAAATGCGTTAGATTTATGTGATGAAATAGAAACTCTTTTAACATATATTAATCCCGACATGAATGCATTAACAGTTTTAGATTATATATTTTCTAATGATCTTACTACAATGTTTCCGAATATGACAATTGCATTAAGAATATTTTTGACAATACCTGTGACAGTGGCATCTGGTGAGAGAAGTTTTTCGAAACTTAAGTTAATAAAAAATTATTTAAGATCTAGTATGTCACAGGAAAGAATATCGTATTTAAGTTTAATTAGCATAGAAAACAAAATTGCTGCAGATATTGACATGTCAGATTTAATAAATGAATTTGCAATAAAAAAGGCAAGGAAAGTGAATTTTATACAAAATTTTAAAATTGTTACTATTCGTTTTTGTTTTGTGTAAAATTATTTATTTTTATTTACTTGTTCTTGAAATTTATGCGAAATTAATTGTTAAAAAAAGTTTAAGTGTTTTATTCCATTTATAATAATAAATATTTTATAATATTTTATGCATTTCATTAAAGTAAGTATATATAGTAAGTAAACTGGTAGCCGGGAGGCATATATTTTATTATCAAAAATGTATTACAAATAAGTTTGGCGTTTTAGGGGCGGCAATTTTTGTCTTGCACCCCAGCGCAAATGTCCCTTGGCGCGGCCCTGGATAAGAGTTCCTTTATCAGAAGTGAATTTTAAAGATAAGTTGCCGTATATAAAACGAGTAACAGGGGAAAATGGTTACGATGAAATTATGATAGATAGGATGTTAAGGAAAGCACAATAGAGACAAAATATTAAACAAGTTACGACATTTAAAAATGAAGAAGGTCCAATATTAAGAACATTTCTTACTTTTCTCGAAACTAAATCGAATAAAATAGCAAAACCGATGAAAGAGTACAACACAAATATGCAAGTCGGTTTTAAATCGACGGGTAAGCTAAAAAATCTTTTAGGTGCTTCGAAGAATCGTATAATTGATCAGCAAAAATCTGGAATTTATCAAATCGCCTGTAAAACATGAAAAACATACATAGGGCAAACTAGGAAACAATTAAACACCAGATACAAAAAACATATTGCGCATTTAAAGTATGGCAGATTAGAAAAATCGTGCACTGCTGATCATATTTTGAACAAAAGCCACGAAATCGGAGAAATTAAATTAATTAATGAAGTACGCCAACCACAGAAATTGAACGCATACGAAAGCGTTTATATTAACAAATTTAATAGGAAAATAATAAATCAAGATAAGGGCCCCATCCCGAATTCAGACATACAATTCATTTGAAAAATCAGACAGATCAAGAAATTTCACACATGACGCCATTTTGTTTTCAGGATCAACCAATCAGAAACAGGCAACTCAACAGAAAATTTAATCCTGGAGCATAAAACAGGGAAAAATTATAAATTTTGTCAAACTCTCGATCAGTTCTTCAAGGTGTTAAAAAGACGCCTATAGTAGTGATCGACTTAACAAACCAGTTGAACGGAAGGCATATTTAATCGAATGAGCGTTTAAGTCGGTTTTTGGTTGAATGTATTAGTTGATATTGTTGTTAACAATACTCAACTAAGGATCGATCTATAATTGGGATTTGCGATCATATTATTAAAATTTCTAGCGTTTCTTTTTCTTTCAGGTATTTTACCTAATTCTCTTTTCTCTTTCAGATACTTAATTCTCTTTTTTCTTTTAGGTACTTAGTTTATGTTCTCTTCTTTTTTAGGTACATAATCAATTTTTCTCTTTTCTTTTTTAGGTACTTAATTTTCTGTTTTTCTCTTAGGTACTTAATTCAGTTTCTCTTTTTTTTTAGGTACATAATCTATTTTCTGTTTTCTTTGTTAGGCATTTAATTTTCTTATTTCTCTTTTCTCTTTTAGGTACTTAATTTATTTTCTCGTCTATTTTCTGGGTACATAATCTATTTTCTCTTTTCTTTTTTAGGCACTTAATTTTCTCTTTTCTCTTTAAGGTACTTAATTTATTTTCTCTTCTTTTTTAGGTACATAATCTATACTCTCTCTTTTCTTTTTTAGGTACTTAATTCTTTTTCTCTTCTTTTTAGGTACATAATCTATTCTCTCTTTTCTTTTTTTAGGTAGGTACGTAATTAGTAATTTTTTATTTCAGCAAAAAACTACTGAAGAGGATCACAAAAGTGATCGAAACCAGTCTAGTAAGAAAAACGAAGAAAAAACAATTTTTTGTGGGAAAGGGGTACAAAAATATTGTTATTGTACAAAATGACCCATAGTTTTCGTTCTTAATATTATAATCATTCAAAGTTCATTCAATTTATCCATTATATTTTAGCCAAATTTTCCTCAATATTTTTACTTTTTTCACCTTCTACAGCCATGGTTGATTTTATTGTATAAAAAAAAAAATTATAACTTATATAAGGCTTGTCGTATTATCCAAAAAAATCTCACTCGCTGAAGGATATAAAAAAAATTTCCCTCTACGCCACATTTACGAGGAAGAGTAAACATAGTGTAATGATTTTTGAAGGGCTCAAAAGAAAACGATATCTTCAAATTAGTGACTAATAAACTAATAATTTAGCATAAGGAAGTAAATACTAATAAAATTGTGATTATTATGTAAGAGAATCATGAATGAGATCAGAATTTATTAAGTTTCCTGTTTTCAATACTTTTTTATAAGCTCTTTTAATTACCTACATCAGTTTTTACTTACTAAAGTCATAAACAAATTACACATAGACATATCAATTTTTTTTATTTTATGAAAAAAGAACATTCACTTTTATTGAATTGAATAAAACAGATTAGCAGAAGAAATACGTCTTAACATATTATACCAGTGTCTATTTTTTTGTTATTTATCGCTTATTGTTTTGTTTTGTTTCACATGTTTTTGTTATGAAAAGTGACGCAAACGTAGGTATATTCAGAATGAAGGGAATTAAAAGAAAAAAGTTATTACGAGTAGAGAAACAAAAGTAATTATCCAATTACTACTACCAATTATAATATCTGCAGTAACAATTTAATGTAACTTAGGAAAAAAAAAGATATTGAGTTAGGTTAGTATTGTTCACAATTGAATTTTAACAAAATAATTAACTGAATTTTTTATTAATGCAAATTATTTAATTATTGTATTATTTTTAATAACATGAAGAGGATCGACAACCTCTTATTATGCCATGTAGAGGAGTAGAGATTTAGTCGTTTCCATTTTTTTCAAAGAATTGAAAAAAAGAGTTATTGATAATTTATTATTATTATTATTATTTTTTTTTTTTTTTTTTTTTTAGTTAAAATTGGGGTACTGCTGCCGGTGGATGGCGCGGTCAGCAGCACCCGGTGGCATCGCCTACTAAGGGCATGCGCCGCCAAAACTCAGTAAAGATAAAAACAACACATAAAGACAGGAACACATAAATGCAATAGACAATGGACAACATACACATATTAAAATTCAACGATGAGCCCTGCCATCCCAGGGCCTAAAAAGTACGGACAGTTCTTGGTGGCGGTACGCTAAGGACTAGCCAGAGCGTCTGGTCACCAAGGTCTGAAATCCAACGATGAATCTCCGAGGTGTAAAGAGCCTCGGAATAGAAAATACTGACTAGAAATATCACCCAATAAATATCACAAGAAAAGCAAAATCTTATTACGTCACTGGGGAGCCACAGGCCGACCAGTGCCGCAATAAGTAGTTAAAAACGATACCGCTGAAGGATCACAACAGCAAGCCTACAGCAGCACGACAAAATATCACAGATAAGAACAAAAATTGATGTACCACCTCGGGTGGAAAAGGCCCTCAGTGGTACATCGTTAAAACAAAACAAATTAAAATCAATCTTATTAAAAAAACAAAAACAACAATATCACAGCTTTCCGATTATTTTTTTTGCTCTGTGACACGATTCCGCTCCCCATAGTCTCGATAATTCCGAAATGACTTCGTCAACACCTAGGAGCTCACACGTGTAGGGACAGTGACATCTGATTACTGAGCAACATGTACTGTTCTGTCAGATACTGATTACTGGGTACATGTGCCGTTCTGTCAGATGTCGGGGTCAACCTACACGGGAGGCCGGTACGATGACTAGGCCACGTTCGTCCGAGTCGAGGCTACAGAGAACGGGACAATGCCACAGAGTATCACAGTATATCTGATTTATGTCCCTATGACCCCGACGGGGCAAAAGCAGTCCAGGACGCTCAAGCTCGCATCCGTATGAGGGAAGACGACATCTCCTTACTAAGCGAGCTCGCTCAAGCCGTTCGGGCAGATGTCGACTCATACGCCTGGATGACGCAAACGAGTGCGTTGAGTACCGCATTCCTACCCGTCGAAGTCACAGGGACAAAAAATCAACGAAATATCACAGATGGTATATCACGGTTGTGCTTACTGGGGTGCACCGTCCAGTGAACACAGAGATAAAAACAAGAGGACAAAAAAAATTAAAAACAAAAGTACAACTATCACAGTTAGGAAAGACAAGAGACAAAAAAAAAATCACAGTTAAATATCACCAATTCGACTAATCCGAATTCGAGTCACGATTTCGGTATTCACACACATATGGATACTAAACACATTCGACGCTACAGCCAGACATCAGGGCGAGATTAACAAGCATTAAGCAGACGATGGTATTTCTCACATACGGTGGAAACCTCTGTCGATCCTACGACGTTCGTCCTCGTCGAAAAAAAGAACTATCGAGGTTTACACCTCTAGATCCGGCACCTTTCGTGAAAACGGTGGTACCTCGAGAAGGAATGGTGCCGATCTTCGGTAGTCAGAGGCTACTGGAATCCGAAGATTACTGTATTGCGCATAAACTACCCCTGGGACCCTTAGCCTCCTTGACACCAATGGGGGATAAATATCCCTCACGGGTGCCAAAGGTAGCTGCTATAAGTGCCCTCACCACCATTATTATTATTATTATTATTATTATTATTATTATTATTATTATTATTATTATTATTATTTATTTATTTAGTTAAAATTGGGGTACTGCTGCCGGTGGATGGCGCGGTCAGCAGCACCCGGCGACATCGCCAACTAAGGGCATGCGCCGCCAAAACGAGAGATAAAAACATACACAAAACAGACAGGAACACATAAATGCAATAGACAAGGGACAAAACATACACATAATAAAATCCATCGATGGGCCCTGCCATCCCAGGGCTTAAGAAGAGCGGACAGTCCTTGGTGACGGTACGATAAGTACTAGACAAAGCGTCCGGTCACCAAGGCCTGGAAGCCATCGCTGGAACTCCCTCCGAGGTGCAAACGGCCCCGGAGTGGAAGAACCTGACTAGAACAACACAAAATATCACAGAATAGTATCACAAAAATATATCACAGACAGAACTTATTGCTTCACTGGGAGGCCACAAGCCGACCAGTGAAGCAATAAGGAGTTAAAACAATACCGCTGTAGAGCCATAACAACAGGTCTACAGCGGCATAACAAAATATCACAGATGGAAGAACAAATGATGTACCACCTCGGGTGTAAAAGGCCCTCGGTAGTACATCGTTAAAAAGAAATAACAACAACAAAACAACACGTATAAATAACAATAGTACCACTAAGGGTGTAAAAGGCCCTTAGTGGCATAACGAAACACTAAAAGTACCCTGCCAGACCAGCTGGAACAGGGTATGGTTAATAAATAAATAAATTAAGACACTCACAAGAAATTTTTGAACACATAAAGATAAAAACTTTGCCTCAAATAAAATTAACTGTCGGGGGAGAAACAATTATTATTATTTTTTTTTTTTAATTAAAATTGGAGCACTGCTGCCGGTGGATGGCGCGATCAGCAGTGCCCGGCGGCATCGCCATCGACGGGCATGCGCCGCCATACACACAAAAGATAAAACACACATACAGACAGGGACACTTTAATGTAATAGACAATGGACAAACAAATACAATTAAAGAAATGCCAACGGTGGAGCCCTGCCATCCCAGGGCTCATAAATATGCTCGGTGAGGACACGACATTGTAAAAACAATGAGTGTCCTGTCCTCATACACAATAGGGCAATCGCGCAACACTAGACTTAACAAAAAATCCAGTGTGGCTAAGTAAATCGTACATTATTCGGACAGGTATTAATGTTGAGATTCGTTCTGAAATTCCTTTACTTAATGGTGTACCATTAGGGGCCCAGAACCACCCAATGGACACCAAAAAAAAATTAACGGTAAATGAAACACCACTAACTGTGTGAAACCGTTAGTGGTATGATCCATGTATGTTTTGAACTTTCAGGAGAAATGCTAGTGTCAGACTGAGGCTGGCGGTTTGTACACCGAGCTCCGAAACGAGATGGGTAATTCATGAAAGAGCGGGGAAAAAAAAAACTAAGCAGAAAATTACTCCATTTGGGGGTCGCTGGCCACCACCCACTGGGTACTGTTTATTGGCAAAGATACCACCTTCGGTGTAGAAGGCCTCAGGGGGTAAAAGGACAAAACATGACAATGAACATAAAAAAAAAAAAAAAAAAAAATAGAAAGTAGCTATCACAGATAATATCACAGAATGCCATGGTACTCATGGGGGCCTGGAACCACCCACCAGTACAATGGAGTTACAACAACACTATTGGAGGCACTAAGGGCCTCCGCTAGCAAAAACAAAAACAAACAACAAAATAACAATAACAGCGGAAACAACAACGAAATATCACAGATTCAATATCACAGCTCAAATATCACAGACAGCCCGAAAGTCAAAACCTATTCAGTGATGCAACGGGGATACTAACAATACCTTTGGGAACCTGAGGGCCCCCAACGGCCGAAAGACACAAATAAGGGACAACAAACAGCAACAAAAGAAAACTTATGTGTATAAAATGATCTTGTGTATGTCTTATTTATTACCAAGCCAGAGCCCCGTTAGCCTGCCAGCCAGCTAGCAGTTACCGCCGAGCACGACGAGGACGAGGGGTTGGATTTATGCCCGGCAATTATTATTATTATTATTATTATTATTATTATTATTATTATTTTTTTTTTAATTAAAATTGGGACACTGCTGCCGGTGGATGGCGCGGTCAGCAGTGTCCGGTGGCATCGCCATCGACGGGCATGCGCCGCCAAAACGGAAAAATGATAAAAACGACACATAAAGACAGAAACATATAAATGCAATAGACAACGGACAAACATACACATGATAAAATTCACCGATGAGCCCTGCCATCCCAGGGATTCAAAACGAGCGGACAGTACTTGGTGGCGGTACGCTAAGTACTAGCCAGAACGTCTCGTCACCAAGGACCGAAAACCAACGATGAAACTCCCTCCGAGGTGTAAAGGGCCCCGGAGTGGAGGAAACCGACTAGAGACACACAATAATAAAAAAGAATAGAAAGTAAATATCACAGACTATACATCACAGGACTCTACTCCTACTGTACTCATGGGGGCCAGGAACCACCCACCAGCACAATGGAGTAACAAACGAAAGAAGAAACAAAATATCACAGACAATCATCACAGCAACCCACTGTACTCATGCGGGGACTAAACCACCCAGTGGTGCAGTGGGGATCATAACAACGCTGCCGGAGGCCCACAGAGCCTCCATTAGCTAAATAACAAACAAAAACTCAACAAGAAAGGAAATAACAACAAAGAATAACAACAGATTATCACAGTCAATATATATATCACAATTAGCCCACTGCATTTCTGAGGGCCTAAAGCCGCCCAGGAGTACAGTGGGGATCACAACAATACCGCTGGAGGACCTCCAAGGGCCTCCAATGGTAGAAAAACACACAAACGGACAGAAAAACAATAACAAAATAAACTTACTATGTGTTGTCTTATTTATTAACTAACCATAGCCCCGTTAGCCTGCTAGCCAGCTAGCAGTTACCGCCGAGCACGACGAGAACGAGGGGTTGGATTTATGCCCGGCGGCATTATTATTATTATTTATTTTTTTTTTTTTTTTAGTTAAAATTGGGGTACTGCTGCCGGTGGATGGCGCGGTCAGCAGCACCCGGCGGCATCGCCTACTAAGGGCATGCGCCGCCAAACACAGTAAAAATAAAAACAACACGTAAAGACAGGAACACATAAATGCAATAGACAACGGACAAACATACACATATAAAATCCAACGATGAGCCCTGCCATCCCAGGGCTTAAAAAGAGCGGACAGTCCTTGGTGACGGTACGATAAGTACTAGACAAAGCGTCCGGTCACCAAGGCCTGAAGACCATCGCTGCGACTCCCCCCGAGGCGTAAAGGGCCACGGGGTGGAGGGACCTGACTAGCAAACACTCAAAAAACAAGACTAGAAAAATATCACAGGTTTATCACAGATAATACTTATTGCGTCACTGGGAGGCCACAGGCCGACCAGTGAAGCAATAAGGAGTTAAAACAATACCGCTGTAGAACCATAACAACAGGTCTACAGCGGCATAACAAAATATCACAGAAGGAAGAAACAAATGATGTACCACCTCGGGTGTAAAGAGCCCTTGGTGGTACATCGTTAAAAAATAATAACAAAAACAAAGTAACACGTATAAATAACAAAGTACCACTAAGGGTGTAAAGGCCCTTAGTGGCATAAAAACAAGACTAAAAGTACCCTGCCAGACCAGCTGGAACAGGGTATTGTTAATAAATAAGACGCACACAAAATCATGAAACACATAATTTAAAAACAATGCTGAAAAATGAAAGTTGAACTATCGGGGGAGAATCAAGAGACGACTTGTAAAATCAGAGATGTAATGCCCCTAAAGTCTCTGAAGGAGATGCGAATTTCTGAGAAATTCAAGCATCTTTCTTTCAGAGACAGCATCATACGATAACGCTTCGGCTACATTATTCGGGAGCTGCAACCTCTGGCGCAAAGGCTCAAAGGTTACACATTCCACAACTATATGCCTCACGGTCAGCGCCGTCCCGCAGGCGGCGCACCTTGGCTGATCCTCGCCGGCGAGAAGATGATTATTATTATTAATTATATTATTATTATTATTATTATTATTATTATTATTATTATTATTATTATTATTATTATTATTATTGTTGTTGTTGTTGAGTATACTATGAAATAGTACACGTATATAGGTATATTACGTGATTGAAATTGTAAGTTACATATTACACACAAGCGAAAAAGTTACGCAATAGCCACGCAGCGACGAGTTCGTAATTGCACAAGTGTGTAGTATGCCTTACAACTGAGTTACGTACTATACTTTTAAGTACAACTAACATAATATTCACAATAAATAAAATAAATTTATTAAAAACAAAATAAATGTCAACATTCCGTTGTTCGGTAAAAAATTTATTATAGACAGGTCTTAATGTAATATGTATGCAATGTAAAAATTAATAAAAATGCAGTAAGCTATGCTTCTTTACACACAGGCGTGTGTAAAATACAAAATTTTGTAGAGGTATATGTAACATAATATATATATGTAGCTTATCTAGATAGTATTTTGTACAATGAGTAAGAAATTTCATGGTAGTTGTAGATAAAATCTATGATGTAAATTTCAGCGAAAGTGTCATTATGGAATTCTGTATTTACATAGATGTGGTATTAGATAAGATTTTTAGAAGAATTACTGATTTTGTTTTCTATAATTGGTTATCATTGATCGATATCAATAATAAAATTATTTTTTCTTTAATCCGGTTCTATATCCTAGATAAGCTTATCTCAATTCTTTGAGATTTGAAGTTGAAATTTTAAAAACACACCTATGTATAGTCAGATAAAAAAATATGCACTGCAAGCAATTAAACAGATACGTAAAATGCGATACAGATATAATTTGCTTATTCAAGATCACTTTTTGAAACAAATTACAGCATAATTATCAACTAATTCAATACTTGCAATATTTTGAGGTGTTTTAAAATATAAAATTTAAATTTTATGAGTTGCAAACTTACTGAATAAAATTCAAATGAAAGTCACACAGTTAATATCAAGTTGTTTAAAAAATTGTAGATAAGTTCAATAAAATTAATATGTAGATGAATGAAGCATTTTGTAAACATAAATGCAATTTGTTTTACTGGAAGGTAAAGTATTGTCATAAAATTGTCACTGCCTACTTACTTGAAAGTCTACACATCCTTTATTTACAACTAGGATAGTCCAAATCAACAGTCATTGTTAATGTAATTTCATGGAATCTAAAGAAACAAAATTAATTATTTAACAATATTCTTAGAACTGCTTTAAATTTCAACTTTCCTAATTCCAAAGCATAAGTGTTATAATATCATTTAATTAAATTTGAAAAAAAAATCAAACATAAAAAATTTTAAAATGATTTATTACAAAATTCTCATGTGTGACATACTTCAGGGTCATTAGTATATATACAACTTAAGAGACAAATCCTAACGGTTAGACTGTTTGCTTATCGGGAAATATTACAATGATTCCTCATTACGTAGGAACAAGAGAATAATGAAGGTTATCGTATCGTAACGACTTAGTTCAAGAATTCAGGAGTACTCCAGAGTAGAGATGTCCAGAAAACCAGTACCGTATAAGCTACGTTGTCTAACTTTTTTATATTTTTATAAAAGAAAAGATATTTCTTTAGTTTATTTAGGCATTACGAGTATCACTGATCGAGGCTCGGTTAAAATTTGTTACTTCTGGAGAAAATTTACCGGTTCTCTAGCTCGTATGAGGAACTGAACCAGATGATCAGAAACAGTTATTTACTGTTTATGATCGAATTGTTACAAAATTGGAATGTACATTAATGTTCGTAATTACTACCATATAAGCTAAGTTACTATGCTTAACTTCTTCATATAGGTACGTACATATCAGCAAATTTCGAAAACTCGAAATTCAGCTATTATAGCCGCTCTCATGACGCAATCTGATGGCGAGACTATAACAGAAATACGTTTTTAGGTCCCTAGAATACGACAATGATATTCACTAAAATTTATATATATATATATATATATATATATATATATATATATATATATATATATATATATATATATATATATATATATATATATATATATATATATATATATATATATATTTATGTATCCGCGCGATAGCTCTCGAACGAAACGCTTAATGCTTATGAAATTTTGTGTGCGTACTGAAGACTAGATTGGCTCGGCTGAGTTCGTTAGCCAGACACGTCGGATACCCAGAAGTAAGTTTTTCGGGCATTTTTTGTCAACGAAATGAGTTTTTTGCCAGATTTAAACAATTTTTCAAATTTTTTTACACCCAGCCAAAGTAAAAGGCAATATGCGTAAAAAATGTTTTTACACGATTGCTCTAAATTAATTACTTTTTGAGAAAAGTTAGAAAATATGTTGGAAGAAATCATTTTTTATTACACTCGCACTCAGAGCCTTTTTTTCTGTCTCATTTTCTGAGATGCTACATTAAAAAAAAAAAAAAAACGGCTTTATAAGTGACGTGTCATGATTTTTTTAATCCAATTTAACGATTCAGCTATATTCTACTTCTCTCAGTTGAGTAAATCTTTATAATCTATCTATTCCATTTTTTTATAGGAAACTTACCAAGAAAATTTGTTTTATGTGATACGGTCAGAATTTAGATTATGTTTACACCTTACTAAAATTAATAAGAGTTTGCTACAATCGCATAAAAATTACGTTAAATCATATTCAAACAATATAATTTTTACGTAATTTTTTATCCAAATGACAATACTGTTATAATTATTATGTATAAACACAGCATTTTACTCGTAAATAAATTTGCACATTCTTCTTTTTTTTGACAACAAAACAAATAATTTTAAATTTTGACAAATTATCATACATTTTTGAAAATATTAAATATTTTAAGGCGAAAATATATTAAAAAGCTGAAATTTGTTTAATAAAAACCATACATCTGCTCATTTTACCTCAAAAATGTCGGAAAATAGAATATTTTTCAATAATTAACCAAAAAAAGCATATAAGAGGTAACTTTTATATTTTTTTTTTGAAAATTTCAAAATAAAATAACGTTTGATAGTAGTGTTACAAATGATTTTTTTTATTTTGTAGAAGCTGGTAAATAGAAATCGTAATAATAAATCGTAAAAAGAGCTGGTAAATAAATACTCGCCTTGAAAAAATCAAACAAGTATTTAGAACAAAATACTATTTCTTAAAGAAAATATTAAAATTATGTACAAATGCCGTCCTGATAAACTGATATGTTCTGTCCATCTTGAGCGCTGGAGCCAATTTTGAGGAGCTGGATTCCCTCCAGATAAAAGCTCATAGCGAATACACACATTTTTAAAATGTCCTTTTGAATTTCGTAACTCAATCATTACAAATAAAATCTAAATTAAAGAAATCTATATGACCTGTTTTTTCTCAATTTTTTAGCATCAAGTCTAGGGGTAATTAACTAGGAGGTGATCTTCAAAATAACGTTTCGATTTTAACAATAAAAAAAAATTTTAAAATACCCTTGTCGGAGCATCCTGCATAACATAGCGAATTTCCGTTTATAAAAATTCGTTTTTCTCGGAAACCAGTTTACATAGAATGATGGAACCTTTTTTATGTAATTTTTCTCCCTCTTTCTAATGGTGTAAAAAAATGTCGGAAAAACTTTTGAATAAGTGGAAATTTTGGCAAAAAACTAAGTTTTTCCAAGAACAAAAGCCATGTTCCGTGCATCGGACGTGTCTGGCTAACAAACTTGTCCAACGGTTTGAGACTTCCAGCATTTTCACCAAATTTCGTAAGCCTAGGACATTTCGTTCGAGAGTTATCGTGCGAACATATATATATATATATATATATATATATATATATATATATATATATATATATATATATATATATATATATATATGTCTAATACGGGTCTAGGAGCTTTCATATTCTACAAATTAAAAATTTTGAGCTTGACACACTAAGCGAAAATTTAATATTTTTAATGGTGGCTATTTTCCGATACTTAAAATTATCAAAAACACTTTACGTATGGGAGTATGGGACGGCTAGGTTTACGTAAAATTAGTCGTCCCTATTGCTTTTCTTATTTTTTGGAAAATTTTTGGAACACTTTGTTTCTTATTAGTACATCTAAATATATATATATATATATATATATATATATATATATATATATATATATATATATATATATATATACATATATATATATATATATATATATATATATATATATATATATATATATATATATATATATATATACATTTCTCATCTAGTTGTTTTCTAGAATTTCCAAAATTTGTTTAATGGAGGTCTAATTTTCTTCATTTTTAGTTCCCGTTTATGTCGAAGAGATCGAGGGCGGAGTATAAGAATTTGGAACTCAGTAAACCATCAGATGTGTGTATTTGAAAGGTTCATTTTTGAAGTTTTTATTACATTCTATACTAAATATAATTTAATTTTAGTTTTACTAACATATTTCTTTCGCCAGCTTGATCAATTAAGAATTGTTTAAATACTACCGGGCTAAATTTAAAAACGCAAATAATACTAATTTAGAAGCTCATCAAAAGCTCTTAATTATACCAAAAAGACAAATTTGATAATTTTATGCTAAAGATGGAAGGGGGAGAGCTAAGTCGACCTCGACTCAGTCCCATCACGGAAAATATTAAGTTCTTGCTCAGTGTGTCAAGCTCAAAATTTTTAATTCAGGGAATATGAAAAACTCCTGAGTAGCTTATAATTTTACGTTATTTGTCGTCTTAATTCTGAAGGATGGGAACAGCCAGCTCGAAAGGGGTGACATCCGAAATGGTTTCATTGTAAAGAGGTTGCAATTCAATAACCGAAATTCACGTACTTATTTTATAAACTGATAAATCATACGATATTTAATCGCAAAAGAGTTTATTCTCTTCGCTTTGATTATAGCGTCATTCTTTTATGTCAAGGAGATACGGGGTGATTTTTATAAGGGATGGGGATGGAGTAATTAGAATGCGCGTATTTTAAAGCTTTATTCTTAAAAACAATCTACTTTTCATTTTTAAAACATAATATATTTTTTATTTTTGAAGTATCTACTTCTTTCTCAAATTTAATCATTTAAGGGTAGTTTAGAGACTACGGGGGTGATCTCAAAAATCGAAATTATACTTATTCAAAAGCTCATAAATAGCTCGTAATTCTACTGCAAAAATTGGTCAGAAATTTTTATTTTTAAGCGGTGGGGAAGCTGAGTCAAACTCGACTCAGCCCCCCACTAAAAATATTCAATTCTTGCTCAGGGTGTCGAGTTCAAAATTTTTAATTTACGGAATACGAAAGCTCATAAATAGCTCCTAATTATGCGCTATTTGTTTTTTCAGTTGTAAAAGGTGGGGGAGCTAGGCCGAGTGGGGTAACTTTTTGCTTAAATTATATGCAAAAAATTTATTATATATAAGTATAAAATTGTCTTACAGACGAACATCAATAACTTTTTTGAAATTTTGAATTCATTATTAGTAGGGATGTTATGGATATACATAACCGTAACCCCCACCGTAACCGAAACTGCCGAACATCCGAAATAATTAATTATCCGTAACCGAAACCTTATCCAGAAATAAAAGTTTCGAATAATAACGAATAACTGCCATTGGAAAACTGAGTTTAAATGGAAGAAGATTTTTACTGTATAATATGTTTCTTTTGGTAAATTTTCGTTGTACCGTGTTTGGTATTCATTTTTTTGATACAATTTCCCCCTTTTTTCTACAAAAGTATTGACTAAAAACAATTATCCGTAACCGTAACCGTATCCGAAACATTATACGATATTATTACATATCCGTAACCAAAACCGAAACCGAAAAAAATGCTTTTAAATATCCGTATCGTATATCCGTAACCGTATCCGATATTTCATATCCATAACATCCCTAATAATTATTACTGAACCATGAAAGTCTAAATTCTGAACACATTTACAGGAATGGTATAAATTGTTCACATCTACAGTTCAGGAAATATATCTTTTAAAGACGTAACTTATTTTTAATTTACAAATAAACCTTGAAGTAGGTATATAACTCATAATCATAATACATGGAGGTAGTAAATAAGTAAATTTTTTCATATTTTAAAATGGATCGAAATACTTTTTCTCCACTTGGAAGTTCGTCTTCACGTTTCCGTGGCATAGGTCTATTAAAAATAAATTAAAATAATTATATTAAATATTGAACGTTTGCATGATAAAAACGCTGAAGTTTTGTAATTTGTGGTCCAGACATACGTAAGTTAATTATTGACGCACGTGTGAAGGACAATTTTTTCGATTAATAATAAGTGATTAAAAACTAATCCTTTTTTTATTATTATTATATCTTATTGTTTTTTGCCATTGAGTATATTAATTATTTAAGGAAATAATTATTAAATCAAATTTAAGTTAATCATTATTTTGAACAGAGATTTTTATTTATTGAACTTTCGACCTATGCTTTTGTGTAGGAAAAACCATTTATGTATCTGATTTAAAATCAGATAATATTATTTACCAATATCTATCATAAAAAAAATGGGTTTTTCAATCATTTTCACGTGTAAAAATTAAATTTTCAAATGTTATAAATCTAAAATAAGTATGTAAAAGACTAAAAGACATACTACCTACCTACTGAACACGTTGTTGAACCAATGGATCTAAGAAAAAAGTTATTTTTCTAGTGTTAATACCATTAATTATATTCATTAGAAAATTTTATCGTTAGAAAAACAAATTTACTGGTAATTATTTAAGACGTTAATTATCACTAACTATAAGTGCATAGAAAGAAGCTAGTATTAAAAGTTAATTTTAGTTACGTAATTGAGACAAATAATGGCGGCTGTACAAAATGGTGAACTCACAAAAAATAACAATTTAAAATATTTAAAGCAGAAAAAAATTTAAGATAGCGGTGTTTGCTCATTTAATTGTAACACTTAAGTTAAGTCATTTTTCAAAGTATCAATTTTTCTTTTTCTTGTGAACTGTTGTCGATTGTTGATTTAAGTAGTAGTTTTCTCTTAATTTTCTTTAACCCTAGAATCATACGTACTCGTCAAAACGACGAACGAACTTCTCTACCTGCTCCAATACTGTGACTTGTCGGTACCTACTCGCTGTGAAACTTCTGTTATCTAATTTATTTGTTATTACAACACATAAGACATACAAACTTTGTTTATATAGCTATTGTCGTTTTTTTTATACTGAAATAGTGTGCGTCAAAAGGACGACGATGTATGATTAACCTATATTTTTTTTTAAAGATTTTGTACTCCACATATAAAATTTTTCCTAATTTTTCTAAAATTTATTAAAGATATGGATGTTATAATTAATTTATTCAATGATTATGATAATGTGAAAGATGATTACAGCTGTTTGACTTATAGAGACGACATAATACTGAAGTTTGAATATATTGAATCGAAAACTAAAGAATGCGTTTCGAATGACTTAATAAAAGATTAACAATTTATTTTGTGGAAAATATTTTAATTTTTATTATTTTTTGAGATCTTATTCGAAATATTACTAACAAATTTTAGAAAATTTACAAATGTGCCTAATGGGGAAATAACTACATATCTATAGGAATATTTATGACTGAGAAATTTCACATTCTGTAAAGTCACACATGTCCACTGATTCATAATAGTTCATAAATTAATTATTACAATTAATGTATTTATATATTTTTTAATTTTTATAATGAAAATATGCTTTGATAAAAAGATTAAAAAAATTAATAAATATTTACATTAAGAAATTTTTCCAAATCCAATTTTTTTAAATATTTTGTTCGCTTTTGTAGTATTATTATGTAAAAAAAATGTTTTTTGCAAATAAACTCTAAAACTCCCCGTAAAAAGTCCATTCGTCGAAACGACGCCGATGTATGATTAACTTGACTCGTAGACCAACGTATGATTCTAGGGTTAAGAAGTACAGCAAAAGTATTCTTTTCTGTACAGTGAATACAAATCGCTTCTTTTATGTCGTGAATCGGGACCGCATAAAAACATTTTCTTAGACAATATGTAACTAATTATACATAAATCCAAAACTCAAAACTATCAAAATCTCACGATTTCCTTAGAAATTACTTTTCTAAACAAGATAAAACTTTAATTTACACATGAGAATATTTTACTTCATTTTGATATTTAAAAATTACAATACAAAATACATATGTAAGAAAACTTAATGATTCAAAAACTTATGTATATTCTTATGTGAATAAGTAACTTTATCGCAAATTAATGTTCAAATTGATTACCACCTATTTTTTGTTACTTTCCTCTCTCATTATACACTTTGATATGAAATTTAAAAAAAAAAATCTAAAAAAGACCGCTTAAAAATCATTTTTGCTGTGGTTATTTAATAGGTTGACTCCTTTTATTTATCATAATAAGATATTGCTTTAAAACGTCACCAAAAAATGTTAGTATAGACAGAAATAAAGCCGCTTGGTCACATGAATATGTCCAATAAGAGGTTCAATTTCGGTTTAAATGTAAAAAAAAATTTTTTAAAAAAATGTAATAATGTCGTTCTAACAATAAGTGATCAAGAAGGCAAAATGTTTTGCCCATTGAGGAAAAAAAAGACTAGAGGGAATGCTGTGTATTACAAATACATTAAAAAATTGAAGCAAAAAAATTGACTGATGTGATTACTTTAATGGCGGTCAAACCATTAATTTGATGGTTTATCTAATATTTATAAATAAGTCTCCGTGGTTACAAGTTGGGTTTAATAAAATGGAATCATACCTCACAATTTAATGCCTGTGGTACCTCTAGGAAACATGTTAATATGTTCGATTTAGTACTCAGTGGTTTTGTCAAAGAAAAACCACCTGTTTCAAATACAATTGATCATGAATCAAACTTAAAAAATTAAATAATTCTTATATTCAAAACAAATCAATCTTCTATTCTTTTCTAAAAACAAATTGCAATTTTATTAATTACGTAAGTGCATCAATGAAAGAGATAAAGCCAAGAAAACGGAAATTATTTAAATTCATAAGTGATGAAGTATGGTTAAATTTAAGTGAAATGGACCATAACTGTTTTCGTTTCAATGATTCCTTGCATTTGTAATAATATTTGGTAGATGTCACTGCATGTTTTAATATTGGCAATTGACAAGTATATTAGCTAGCTTTCAGACAAAATATAATAACTGTAGCAAAACACGTAGGAAAATATAATGAAGTGAGTCCATTCAAAATTTACTAAAAATGAGAGATGAATAACTGACAATAACTGTCAATTTTTAGTTTGGTGTACCCATTCTTTGATATGACTTTTATTTCAACATATTTTCACTGCCTAAGAAATTTAAAATAAGAAAAAAATATTTTCTCTTTTAGTTGTTCTAAAAAAAATTAAAGGTTATTTAAATAAATTTTATATAAAGTAAAAAATCAATTTTATTGAATATATAAAATTACTATTAAAATTCGTTAATAAATTTTCAAATATTTATTCGCATGGTGGTCGATTTGATAACCCTTTCAATTGTGACGCCACATCCGGCTCCAAATATTGAAAATCTTCCTCTCTGAGCACGTGTGGTGGTATAAATCCGATCAAATTCTTAACATGTTCTTTTAATAATTGCATTCTTTCACACTCAATTTTTCGTTTTCGGGCTTCCTCATCCTCTCTTTCGATTTCTTTAAGCCGCCACAACTGTTGAATTTCCTCAGCACGCTTCTGTTCGCGTTCACGCATCATTTCTTCAATTGTTCGACGAATTTCGATCATTTTACGACGACGTCTCTCGTTGGAGAGTTGTTCTAATTTCTCTTCTTTTATTAATTTATCCATTAACTATAAGGAGTAATGAATTTTTTTGGATTATGGTGAATAAAGAAAGAAATCAGTTTTGTAATACCTGCTGTCTAAATTTTATTTCATTCTCTTTTTCTTTTCGGTCTCTTTCTTCACGCTCCTGTATTTGTTGGTCATAGGATGCTGCTAATTCTAAGCGTTTACGGAATTTCTTTTCAAGTTCTTGTCTCCTGTGTTCCTCGTCTGCTTCTTTGGCTTCTATTTCGGCTAAACTTAATAAGAGGTTTTCTCTTTCCTCCCGATTATCCTACAAAATTTGTAATTTGAAATTTTTAATAACAAGATTAAGGTATTTTAAAGTATGCATAGTAAAATGGGATAAACTGGAAGTTAAGGATGTTTGGGAGGTACAATCGGAGATAAAAGTACATGGAATTAGAAATTCGTGAATAACTGCGTTGTATAACAAACTATGAGGTAAATAACTAGTTATCTTTGTTAAATAAGAGCTATCACTACAACTGATTGTACAATACATCAAACTATAGCTCTCAGCTGAGTACATTCTGAAGATTTTTCGGAGAATTTTAAAATGCTACGAGACGATTGAAAATTTAGTAGAATGTTCCTCATTAAATACTAAGACCCCTGTGAAAATTTCAAACCGATTCACTAAGCCGTTAAAAAGTTATTAAAAAAAAAAAAAAAAAAAAAAAAAAAAAAACTAATTTTACACGTACTCTTATGGAAATTCGAAAACAGAACAGATTAAATAACTTTTTAACGGCTTAGTGAATCGGTTTGAAATTTTCACAGGAACCTTAGTATTTAATGAGCAACATTCTACTAAATTTTCAATCGTCTCGTAGCATTTTGAAATTCCTCCGAAAAACCCCCAGAATGTACTCAGCTCTTGCAGTCAGCTGAGAACTATAGTTTGATGTATTGTACAATCAGTTGTAGTGATAGCTATTATTTAATAAAGATAACTATTTATTTACCTCATAGTTTGTTATACAACGCAATTATTCACGAATTTCTAATTTCATGTACTTTTATCTCCGATTGTACCTCCCAAACATCCTTAAAGGTAATTTGGGACGAATTCAAGTTATTTAAGAATTTGATACAAAGTTACTGGACACGAAGGGTCATTTTTCTTATAAATTATAATAAAATAATCATGCTTCCGTTAAAAATTAAACAGAAAATTGAATTAAAAATTTAGAAAATCAATCTGGATTAACTTCTTCATACAATTTTATTTTTTAGAATTTTGTTTAAAAACAATTTATTTTGGTGTTCTTCAGAGTAAATTTTTTAACAGAATTTTTAATTATTTTGAAGCAAATAAAAGAAAATTATTTTTTAGTAGAAAATTATTAGGACTCGAATTTTAGATTAAGTTAAAGGTTAACGAAAAAGGGGTGAATAGTAACAATACATAGTTTAGAAGGGATGTTATATAAAGTATGAAAGGGTGAATGCGAGGTGCGGAGGTATGAATATGAGGTATATAGGAACATAAAACGAAGTACTGTCATGATTGTCAAATTACTCGAGGTATTATTTATATATAAATACAGTGAAATCTTCGGGACGGAAGCCACGACGATTAATCGAATAGCCGGATAACAGAATTATACTAACTTTGGGGAAAACATTAAAATGAAAGTTTTCAAGTTAATAATACATATCTAATATGTTCTGTTTTACAAAATTATTCGAGTAAACTATTTGAGGTTTGTCAACCATTTGCGTATGTATTTCAAAAGGGATAAAACCCTTAGATAACATCAGCATTAACCCATTAAGGGATGTGGGACATATTTGTCCCCAATTTATATTTACGTTTTACGTAATACTGGTACGATTTAAAATATTTGTAAGTTTATATTGTTATTCTTCTATAGTAGTTTTAATAATTTCTTGCATTGGCAACGCAATAACCTATCAATTTTCAAAAAAACTTTGGTGCAAAGTTGTCCGTTATTAACTTTTAGTTTCATTTTTTTTTTAAATTTTTGTGCGTTATAAATTATTGCAATAAAAAATTATCAATCTTGACAAGTAAATTATAATAAAATACAGTATAGCACCGATAACGGAAACATCAGTTTTGCAAATTTTTTGAGAGCATCATATTGGTCAACATCACTTTTGGAAAGTTGCATCAAAAATATCAAGTACATAAATATTAAATTCATGAGCAATAGACCATGACGCGTGATTTTATCAAAAGAAACAAATAATAATAAATATACCGCTAATAGTAGTGACAAACAACAACAGAACTAAAAGCGTGGGAATATTGATTTTAATTATTGTACATAGAATGTTTATCTACATGTATTCTGTTCTGTGGTGGTTTTTATCATACGTAAAATGTAAACAAAATTATTTCAAAGCAGATTAATAAAACGACAAATGAAAAAATATTTTCTGAGATAAATAATTTTTAATTCTTCACTTCATTCAAAACATAATCTTATGATATTTGTGAATCGCCCCTGGTCAAAAAGCATCATTTTTGTCAAGCACCACTTATGGAGACTACTTTTTCTTGACAAAACCGGTGCTCTACTGTAAGTAAAGTAGAATATTTTAATCACTTCAAATTTTTCATACTTCCGTGATTTGTATTATTTACTGAAACTGGGACATATTTGTCCCATGCTAAAAATTGATATAAAAATATATTAGGTAATTAAAATTTGTCATTTATATGTTTAAATAGGCCCTAATAAACAGTTTTAAACATAATTTTTTTCACTCTCCGTACGTTTATGTGCGTGAAGGGGTTAACAGTATAGATCAATTTCATATTACTTGTAGTCATATTCCTTATTTTAACGAAATATTTTTTTTTATGGGATTAACGATATATTTGGAAACTAGGTTTACATATCTAATACCCGAGATAAATTTCTTTTTATTAGGCGCTACAAGCAGACAATAGAAACTGACGGTTAATCCAAGTTCTACTTGTTCAGATGTTTTTGTACTTATCATAATATATTTCCAAATATTCTTATCTGTACCTGTCCGAATTGCTGACAAGTAGAATGATCTTTACAATAAAAAAAAATTTTTAAAGAAATTACGATACGAAGTTTGAATTCGTTCCGATTAGATCCATCTTACAGTAAATATTAATATGTTATTAAGTTATTATAATAAAATTTTGATACCGCTGGCAACGAATGGGTTAAACATAACTATATACGTAAATAAATTTCATTTGAATCATGATATAAAAATTATTGATCAAACTTTATCAGCATATTAAATTTATTTTTTAATATGCCTAAACAAAAATATTACCAAAAATGGCCAGAGATTGTAAACCGTGGAGTAAAATCTGCAATTTTTCGAAAGAACGTGAAACAAATGTGGAAAAATTGAATCAAGGATTTCCAATCGATGCATCATTGGATGAAATTGAGGAGACACGATTCCGTAAAAAATATGAGCACCTTTTCCGACAGATACTCCCAACGACACATTTTACATACAACGAATTGGAAACACTCATGATAATGTATTATAAAATTCAAAGACAAAATGGCGACAAAGTGGCCGGTATAACGCGATCCCAATTTCGAGAAATATTACACACGGCATTTGATATGACCGATGATACAATGATGGAACGAATTTTATCGGCATTGGATAAAGGACCAAAAGTAAGTGGAATATTTTTTTGGGTTTTTCTAAAATAATTTTTTTTTATATAACATAGGTGAGTGGCGCTCCGAACATAATATCAATGCACTCCTGGGCTTACACGCTGTCGTTATTTTTAAGAGGCACTTTAGAAGAGAAGATTGAATACTGTTTCAATGTAAGTAGGTAATATGGAAGATTAAGGCTAACTTTAAAAATGCATCACTGCTTGCATGAGGCAGAGTCAAAAGTTCAAAACGCATCAGACGCATCACAACGAAAAATCAAAAGTTCATTTTTGCATTTGATCCGTCAAAACAATGCTTCAAGAAATTTGGTGATGCGTGTCCAAGATGAATGTCATGTCAATTCATGTGCATGAATTATAACTACTTGCCATATTATGTAGGTATTAACACCAACAGGAACAATTCCGAAGAACAAATTGTTGAAAAAGATGAATGTATTTACCTTTCATTAAAATTGTTAATTGTGTCATTATTTACCTTTCATTAAAACTATTTGAATACATCTTGCACTCAAAATAGGTACATATGTAATATTTTTTATTCAAATAATTTCAATATTTTCAATAATTTCAATTTCAAGTAAGTTCAAGTTGAAATTTAAAGATAATATACCAATACAAGGACTGTATTGTTATATTATCTATAGTCTAACATACTACATTATCTGTCTTATCTATAGCCAAATTAGAGGTTAAATGATGCCAATATCCCATCAAAAACATCTAATGTGCATCAAATTTCAAGAGAGCATCAGCAGCGCGTCATGTAGTATTAGACGCATCAGAAAAGTCACGATGCTGCATCGTTGCGGTCAAGTTTACATTTTTGAAGTTACCCTAAATATCGGCGACCTCTGATGCCATCTTACAATTAGAAATAACAATTTATCAGGAGGCACAGAACACTGAAAATTTAATTTATTGCTTTCGTTAGACAATTAATTTTTTGTATAAAGCATGAATTACTCTTGAAAATAGTTTTGTTAATGCATTTTAAATCTGGTTAAATGACAGGTCGTGCCATCTTTCTTGTACATATTATTTAAAAGTTATTGGGTTTGTATCACGGTTTTGTACAAGTAACGGAAACTTTGACAAGACACCTACAGAATTGCGACTTCAAATTTAGAGAGTCAAAATTTAGACAAGTTCTAACTAAGCTAGAAATTTCAAATTACGCATACGTGTACAAACCTGGTGACAATGCTATTATACAAATTAGTTTTATCCAAAATTCTTCCAAAAATAAAATTGTTGATTTTTAATTTTTTGCAACTTTTTTGACATTTCGAACTGTTAAATATTCTCTATTTATTTTACATAGTTGGTCAATAAAACGATTTTTTCTAAAGATTTTAACGAAAGTTCTTTAGATATTTATTTAATCCAATACCAATAATTCGAGCCCTTATCGAAAAAAAAACTGACCACCCCAATTTTGAGAAAAACGATTTCAAAGTTTTGTAACTTTAACACGGGCTCTTATGGGAAAATTCTATTTTTTTTTCTTTTTTGAATAAAATGAAAACGTGTCAAAGGAATTTGATAAAAATTTAATATGTTATTTAATACAAAGTTACAAACCATATTTAATAAGAAATAAAAATTATTCACCACGCCGTTTTTGAAATATAATTTAAAAACATTTTACAACGTTTTTACAACGCTTTTTCAACAATTCTTTTAAATTGCTATAACATAAGCGCGCGGAAATTCAAAAAAAAAGTGATATACAAATATAATAACTGAAGAATATTAATAAATTATTTAATTTTTGAAAAAATAAAATTTTTTTGCTGAGATATACTTTTGTACCTGACTATCTCAGAGCAACTATGTTAAATTGATTGTGATCAAACTAAAAAATTAAAATAAAAAGTAAAAAGTTTTAAATCACACTTTTATTTAAAAATGGACTAAAAAGTATAAAATAACTTTTGAGTGAAGTTTGAAACCAAATAAAACTTCACTTAACGTAGTTGCTCTGAGATAGTCAGTTACAAAGGTATATCTCAAAAAAAATTCTTCCTTTATCAAAAATTAAATAATGTATTAATATTTTTGCCACTTGTTTTTTTTTAATTTCCACGCGCTTATGTTGTAGTAATATAAAAACATTGTTGAAAAATCGTTGTAAAATGATGTTTATAAATTATATTTAAAAAACGGCGTGGTAAATAATTTTTATTTCTTATTAAATATGGTTTGTAACTTTGTATTTTATAACATATTAAATTTTTATCAAATTGATACGTTTTCATTTTATTAAAAAAAAAAAAAAGAGTTTTCACATAAGAGCCCGTGTTAAAATTACAAAACTTGGAAATCGTTCTTCTCAAAATTGGAGTGGTCAATTTTTTTTTTCTTCGATAAGGGCTCGTATTATTGGTATTGAATTAAATAAATATCTAGAGAAGTTTCGTTAAAATCCTTTGAAGAAATTGTTTTATCGATCAACTATACCTTAAAAGTTATTTTGTACTTTTTAGTCCATGTTTTTTTTACTTGAATTTATTAATTTCTAGGTATATAACCCAATGGGCGATGGATATATAACGAAAGACGCTTTACTTCGACTAATCAAAGGCACAACGATCAGCATGGGTGAAGATGAAAGTGACGAAGTTGCCAAAGTAAGTTTTTAAAATTAGTTTTTGACTGTTTAAAAATTAATTAAATTAACTGTCTATTTAAGGATATTTCAGATATTGTTATGAAAAAATTTGATGCCGATAAGGACGGGAAAATATCATTCAACGATTTCAAAGCATCAGTGTTGGCGAATCCAATGCTTTTAGAAGCACTTGGACCGTGTTTACCAACACGGGGGGCAGTGAGTGCTTTCTTGACGACATTTACGTCATTAACGGGAAAAGTGTAATAATGTTTTGTAATAATTATAAAAATAATTTAATAAAATTTTTTAAAAATATTTACCGCCTTTCTTTTTAAGTCCTCACTCAGTTTTTTAAAAAGTTGTTCTTTGGCTTGTTTTTTCGATTTTTCCTCAATTTGTCTAAAAAAAGAAAATAAATAAAGTAATTGAAAATTTATAATTTGTTTTAGGAAAGTAATGAAGGTTGGTACCTCTGCATCTGTTTTTCAGCCAATTCTTGTAAATATTTTTCTATCCGACGATTTTCCTCATTGATTCGTTCCAATTCTTTTCTCTTCCAGGCTTTTCTTGCAGCCTCAAACATTTCCATTTCCTCTCTGGTTCTTTTCATTTGTTCCATTTTGGCTAATATTAATCTATAAAGAAAATTAAAATGATAATTCTGTAATTAAAAACTTTTCGAACTTTTTTTTACACTCACTGAGTATCTTCGTCGTGTATTCGTTGTGCAATTTCATCTAGCATCTTCTTCTCTTTCAAGAAATCTTCATATTCTTTCTGTTTGAGGCTTTCCTTGTATAACATTTGTGTCTGAAGTTCATTCTTATATTGTTCTTTCTTCTGCTTCTCTAATAATTCTTGTTGATTGAAGTATTCGTCTTCCTTTCCCCGTAAATTTTCGAGAGTTTCATTTGCTCGTTGTTCACGGACCTAGATTTCAAGAAATAATTTTTAATTTCAAGTAAATTTTATTATATTTTTAGCAACGAAAAAACTAATTGTTTAAAACCTTTTCTTCTAAACGATCAGCTTTCTTTTTGGCTATTTGGAACGCCAATTCTTTAGCCACGTACGCCTCACGAAGTTTCCGTTCTAATTCACGTAATTCGGGACTATTTTGCCATAATAATTGCCTTAAAACATAAATTTTTACATATTACATTTAGAAAGAATTTAAAAAATTTGATTTGATACCTTAATTTGATTTCACATATTTCATCCCGTTTTACTGAATCCATTTCTTGAGCCAATTTTTCATCTATATCATATTTATATATTTTTTGCCTCTTTTCTTCCTATGAATATTACAGTTAAATGTATGTTTGTTCAAAAATAAAATTTTATAGAAGGTTAAAACATGCATAAACATAACCACAATAAACAAATTGTTTATCTGTTTACTGAACTTGTCATGTCATCAAATGAATTGAAGAAATTTAACCCATTCACTAACAGGACAACTAAAGTTGTGTTAGTGTTTTCCTTGGAGTAAGTGTTTTCTTATTCCAACTCTTTGAAATTTTTCAGCATTCTTATATTCTCAAATTTTGTCCAATTTAAAATAATTTTTCAAATGGAACTCAGATTTGTATATGATATGAACATTATTATTTAAGTATTGATTCTTGTTAGCGAGGAATTCAAAGTCGCCATTTTGTTTAAAAGTTAGTTAAGTCTAATTGCATGTTAGTTAAGATTAATTCTCAACTAGCCATTAGTTGAGAATATAGTCCATATAGATTATAAATATAGACTAATAATAAATTGTTTCAAAGAGTCCTGCAAAAAAAATTTTGTGAGTTCTAAGTCAACTTAACGCAAACTTGATTTGAGCTTATAGAATTTAATGTTGACACTGATATAAAGAGAACTGAAAAACTTTTAGATATGGAAAGGCGACATTTTAGTGCAATCTCCTGTAAAAAATAAAATTTTATACTAGCAAGTGAGATCTTTTTCCTAGGAAAAACTCTTTTCTAATTGTTTGTAGTTATTGATTATTATTTTTATAAATAATTTTATAGGATTAAGATTATACTGACTATTATGTTTTTAGAAGATGGATTAATATGTTAATTTATAATAAGCAAAAATAAATGATGATTTTAATAATTTTTATTTAAAATTAAATTAAATTAATACACTTTGTTATTTTTCTCGGAATAGGGTACTTGACTGAAGTTAAAAAAAATATTCTAAAAGCATCGTTTTCCCATATCAGTTAAGTGATTTTTTTTATTTTCGACAGATTCTGTAAAAAAATCATCAAGAAACAACCCTACAGTTTTAAATGAGAAAAAGGCGGGAAAAAAGACCTCACTGTAGTGACGTCACAGTTTGAAGCAACTAAACGTCAATGTCAATATTTATAACCTCAAAACTTTGATTATATTCATAAAATGTCAAAGTAAAAACAAGTATTTATTTGCATTCTGGTCGATTATTATTACACTATATATAAGCTAATAGAAATATTCAAAAGAAAACACAATTTCATCTCACCGATGAAAATTATCAAAATCAACATATCTAGCTACAAAATGTTACGTCATATTCAAGAAATGGCGCGTTTTCACTAATTTGAATATTTGTTGAAAAATGGCGATTTTCAAAATAAAATTTCTAAATAGTTATCAAATTTTTTTAAGTTTCATCATTAAAATTGGACATATGTAATGATAATGCATACAATTATTTAACATTTGACACAAATTTTAAATACAGTCAAGTACCGTATTATTTTTTTACCAAATCAGAAAAACTAACAACAATAGAGCAGAAAATTTAAATTTGCTAACTACTAACTACACTAATTCAAAGCGAGATGGTGCTAACATTATTAAAAGTTTATAAATATTCCAATTTTTTGAATAAGACCCATAAGAAATTACCATTTAATAATTTTAATTCCAAGTTTTCTCTCATCGGTGCTATAATTTTTTTTATAAAAACTGGACAATTTTTATTTTTTAAGTAAGTATAAAAGTTTTATTAAGCAAGTGCTCCAGTTTAGTTTCTTGGGCATTACTTAAGTAAGACATGTCTATTTGTAGGTACCTATATACACATTATTTATTAAAATATTACATATTAATTAATGAAAATTATGTAATAATACATTAATATCGTTAATTGTATACATAATTATAATATAATGTGTCTACTACAAACAAATTTATATGCTTAAATCATTCTAATAAAACTTTTTTTTTAATTAAAAACTAGTTGAATTTATTTTAATATACCTAAATATATTAATATAAGTGGGTGTTTAGCAACATTTATGAAAGTATACGCATAATATTACTTGAGAAAATTTTGTTGAAATAAACTTACTTCATCCATTTTAGCGATTTGTTCCAATTCTTTTCGTTGCAATTGTATATGTGTCTGGAATTGAGGATCGGCCGAAACCATTCCCCATTTTGCACGCTGACTAATCACGACATTTTCGGTGTTCTGTTTTTTGAGAAATTTTGTTACTTCCGGATCCTACCGAGAATAAAACGAGACGTATAATTTAGTTTTTCTTTTTTTTTTTTAGAAATGTTGAGATTAGTTTCTATAGTATTATAGAAATAATTAATAATATTTATAATTCTGACAGTAATTTTTTCCAAAATCGATAGTCCAAAATAAAACGAAAATAGCAAGAAGAAATAGCAGAAATTATTTGCGAAAGAAAAAAGGGAAGCATTCTTTAGAAGAAAATAATATTTTAGTTAATATTTATGAAAAATACCTCATACATGATTGATTAGTTCTTCAAACAATTTTTGATTGGAATTTTTTAAATAAATTATTTTGGTTGTATTATTGTAACTACTGTTGTAACTACTACAAGTTACAACAACTATTAAAAACAAAAGCAAAAATATTAATACCTACTGATATGGAATATTATTAATAAAATTTAAAAATGAAATTTTATTTTTGTGAGACAGTAATATAATTTAAAGTTGACCATTGCATGCAAAAGTTATAAAAGCCATAAAATGTATTTCATATTTGACATAAGAAAACATGGTAAATTGACTAAAATAATAGTTAATATTAAATTTTTCTTTATCCAAAACCAGTATCTATTTGATTTTTATTGTTCGGAAATTATTACCTACTTGAGTTTGGGGTACGATTCAAGTACCACAATAAAATTTTATTACAGTTGCTGGCAATTGTCTGGGTGACTGTTTTGGTCTGACCGGTATTTTAACGCTGAATCTAAAAATGAATTTAAGTTGTAAAAAGTAGCCAAATAAATATAAATAAAAAAATTCAATAATTAATTAAAATTTAATAATTTATCACATATAGATATTCAATTATTTGTATAAAACAAAGTTTTCAAAATAAGTGTTTTACTAGTATTCTTCATGCAAATAAATCCAAATTATTGTAAAAAATTGTAGTGCCGGACAGGACCAGATTAGCCAATAGGTCAACCTAGGCCATGGCCTAGGGGCGACCAGTTATTAGGGGCGGAAGATTTTGAAAACAGGGCGTCAGTTATTTTTTAAGAGAAAATTCGAAAAAAAGATAAGAAAAATTATGATTTTTTTCTTTTCAAGCTTATTTTCTTCAAAGGTAGGGGCGGAATTTTTCACGGTGCCTAGGACGGCACTCAAGGTTAATCCGGCCCTGGTGCCAGATGTATGTAAAATATACAAAAAAAAAAAAAAAAAAATTGAGTTCCACCTTAGAAGCGAAGATATACAATAGAATTTTTTTAAAAACGGATTAAAGTTTTAAAAACCTAATTTTATTTTGTAGTCAATGAAAATACTAGAAAATACTTAATAGAATTTGTTTAATTTATTTAAATGATTTTGTTCTGCACTGAATGAAATAATTAGTCAGTTAAAGATTATAATTTGTAAACAGGAAATTTGATGTAACGGCACTTTGTAAGAAGATTTCCTAGAGTACTTTACGAAGACATCTCTTAATTTTGCAATTGTTGCACTTTCAACTATGGTAGTTCAAACTAATAATTTATTACAACATAAATCAGCCATACTAGTAATTATAGTTTAACCTTTAAATGATTTTAAGACGAGTTAACTCGTCCTGCAATATGGCGGCTCAAAATGCTGTGATATGTACATATTCACTGGTACAGGTGCCGCCATCTGTGATCATTTTTCGAAATATGGTATAATTCTAAGTAATGTTCATTTTTATCAACATAATTTAATATAATTTAAGTATATTTTGCAAATTCCCAGGGTTCATCTTTTTGATGCTGGGATCTTTAATATTTTTTTTTTTTGTTTTTTTGTAACCTTATCTATTGTACTTCTCACTGGCAGTAAAAGGCCCAGCATTTTGAGAATTTTCTCTATGGTTAAAATAAAAGCGTTAAACTTTCAAATATCGTGTTTGTTACATTACCTTGTTAATTTTTTAAACGAAATTCTCAACCTAATTAGTAATTACCAAAGATTTGTAGTCTGCAGTCACAAGTAACTAAGGAGTAGGTAGTATTACCTCTAAGGTATGCACATATGCACAAGTACAGCGTTTAAAATATTAGCGTACTAGGGTAATACATATTCACGCCCAGTAATATTAAAATTTAAAAAGAACCTCCATTTTGGGGATAATGTCGACTTCTTGAAACTATTAGTTGATATCAAATGAATCAAATCAAGTAAATACATCGTTTCTTCTAGGAAATCGCAAAATATTCTTATAATTTTTATTTCAAACTTTTCTAAATAAGTAGATAATATTTGAAATGGTGCACAAATTGCTTCGATTTTACAAAAATTGTACAGTTGAAAAAACATGTGCATTATAATTAATAAAAATTAGAAGGAACATTGATTAGGAACATTGTAAATATCATAGTTTTTAAAGCACTTTATGATATTTGGAATCCGTATAAGAATCTGAAGTCGCTTCGAAAGCGGCATTGTTATTGTTTACAAAGTATATTGACTACTCAATTAAAGGGGGAAGTGCATGAAGGGATCATGTGACATTTTTTTTAAAAAGTCATATTTTGTAAGATTTGGAAAGATCCTATGCTAAAGTATCATATGAGTCGATGAGTTTCAAAACCATCTAATTGACACAACTAAAAATGTTCAGGAAACACAAAAAACTGTTTTCTCACTTATAATAATAATTTACCGGAAAGAAGTTAGCGCCGAAAGTTGAAAAATCTTTTTGTTTTTTATATGGTTAAATTGCTCCCAAATTGCCCTTTTGAAATCAATAGTTGCTCCACCTGAAACTTAATTATTTAATTAGTTATTTATAAAGAAAGAAATTTTTTTTCCGTTATTTAAGTTACCAAAATCTCCCAAAATAATACTTTTTTATATAATTTCTTTACGTCAATAAATTGCTCCCAGTTTGCTCTATTTAATTTAAAAGCTAAATCTTAATTTTTTTTGAATAATTATTAAAATATTTTGTTTTTTTATAATGTTATTTAACTTGTCAAAATTCAATTATTCTTAAATATATGCAAACGACTTAAAGGTATAATAGATTACCTATACGTTTTAATAATACATAACCTAATTCATAATATCTTTTATTTTAATATATTTTAATTTATTATTATTCGAGAAATTAATAACTAACTTTTAAATTAGATGGAGCAAATTGGGAGCAATTTTTTGATATAAAGTAATTGTATAAAAATGCATTATTTGACAAGATTTTGATAATAGAAATAGTCAAACAAAAAAGTTTTTTTGTTTTGTAAATAACTAATTAAATAATTAAGTTCCAGGTGGAGCAATTACTGATTCCAAAGGAGCAATTTGGGAGCAATTTAGCCATATAAAAAACAGAAAGATTTTCCAACTTTCGGCGCCAACTTCTTTCCGGTTAATAATTTTGATGTGGTTTTTACCATTAAATTTTTAGGAAAAATCATACAGTTCTTATAAAGAAATAATAACAACGATACCACTCAATAATAATAATTAGTAAATAACGATTAAAAATTACAATTAACTACTTTTGCAGCAGCTTGCTTTAATTAGATGGTTTTGAAACGGTTGATTTTATAATTAGCTACTTTTGCAGCAGTAACACTAACAATTAGACACTTTTGCAACAGTTTATTATTCTTTCAATAAGTTTTTAATAAAATAACATTCCTACAAATCTATCTATTTACATCGTACAACGTTGTTTTTATTATAACTTATGAAAACTAAGATATTTTCTTATAATTTAGTAGAATATTCTCCTATAAAACAACTTTACTGTAATTTAACAGTAAAATTCAAATCAGAACCACGATGTTTCACACAATTTTACTCTGCACACATTCGGAGCCTGTTATATTTGACAATTCCACAAGTTTCTTTGTATTTTTTTCTAGTTATTCCAATAGTAAATATTTTCTTAGAGAGAGTAATAAAATTATCACATATACAATTATTTGATCTTCTGCAGGCCCTGCAGTAGTGCAGTGCTACATAGTAACTACCTAACTAGCTATTTTTGTTCCAGGTTTTTCTAATGACGCCATTTTTATATAAGTAATTAGATAGTTTTGCAACTGGTTTGTGTTGCTTGCAACGCCATGTTTTTTCAGTTGGAAAATATTGCAATTAGTTACTTTTGAAACAGTTTCGTATTTTTGTCATTAAAATTAAAGGGTAAAAAGTTGACTTAGCACCGTCTAGTTGGTATTTTTTGGTGCAGTTTATCCTCATGAATAATAAACCGTATCCAACTCAATTTTGAAAAAATCTTCAATTAGATAGTTTTGAAACTCAGCGACTTCATATATTAAAATTTAGTTTTATTACGTCCAATAATTTCGTAGATATTCAATAATGTGCTATTGCATAGGAAGTATAATAATATGTAAAAAAAAAAACCTTCAAATGCTTCTACTGTAAAATTATAAAAAAGTCACATAACCCCTTCATGCACTTGCCTCCTCAATTACATTAAAAATTCACTAGTATTACTAAATACGGCATATTAATGAAATGAAAAAAAATAAATTGCAAAATTTCGTCTTTCTTAATGGAACAATTTATTATAATTATTATTTTTAATAACAGTCACCGCTATATTTGAATAGGTGTAATTATATCTGCACATATGGTTTGTCTCTAACAATCTGAATTATTAGTGCCGTATGGGAATGAATCTACACAGACAGTTTCAGAGTCCTACGAACAAGTTTTTTTGAGGAGTGAAAGTAATAAAAAAATTCTGATCTTACGAAATATTATGGCAGGCAAGACGTAGTGAAAGTGGAACGTTTGCCATCGGCTAAAACACATAAGGTACACAAAACAAACACAAAATTTATTGATTAGTCATAAACAAATCTGTAACAAATTCAGTTCGCGGTGGTTTTTCGGGACGACACTGGGTGAAAAAAAATGATTAGATCACTGTTGCTTATAATTGTTACCACGCTTATCACGTACACAAATAGTTTCCCGGACGGTGCACCGGTTGATGCGTGCGTGAAACCGAAACCCAATCAACCGTATCATGGTCAAGCACAACCGCAACCGCTTAGCACGCTTCCGTATTCGGTAATCGCCTCGTCAAGTTATTATGGACCCGGCGCCGAAATTACAGGTGAGATATTATAAATGAAAATTTAAAAGACTGGGGATTCTCAAAATTGAAACGGAAATATTTTTGTAAATATTAATCAAAATATTTGCAAAATACTGAAAAAATAAAAATCACCATTTTCGAAAAGAAAAATTTAAGGAAAAAAAAATTTAAGAAAAAATTAAAAATTTTTATTTAAAATTTTTGTTCTTTAAAATTTAATTTTATTATAAAATTTTTCATTAGCATTTTTTTATTTGCGTTCCGATCTAAAATAGGATTTTATTACCAAAGTGGTAATTTTCAATTAAAATTTGTAAACAAAATTTTTTTCTATTATTATTAAGTATTGATTATGAATTAAAAAAATTTTCAGTGCTCTGAGCGGTGGTAGGAACGATTTTGAGTTCAAAAAGTTTGGATTCTTAAGAAAAAATTAACAAAGTTAGGAAAATTTCGTTGAGGTTTTGTGTTAATTTGGGAGCCTATAGTTGAGAAAAATGCATTATTGTACCTATGTGATAAAATTACACGTACTTATATGGAAAATGGGGAATTTTTGTTATAATCAATGAAAAATGATGCTTAAAATTTAAAATTTCGCATAGTAATCAACTAAATGTGCATCGTTTAAAAATAATTAAAAGTTGCATTGTTGGAAAAAAATTCAATCTTAGAGTAAATAATGAATTATTAAACTAAAATCTGGAAACATCTAGCAATGTCGCATTAAATGAAACATAGTGGAAAATCCAAACAGAAAATAATGTCATTTCACAAAATTGTAGTTTAATATAATAGTATATTGTGCAATAAGTGCGGGAAATTGTCGATTGCCCACGAAAGCGAAGTTGAGCGCACTCACTACGTTCGTGCGCTCATTCGCTTGAGTGGGGCAATTGACAATCCCGCACGAGTTGCACATACTATTTTTTATTACGAATTTCACATACTTTTTTCTATTATTATCACTATTTTTGACATTTTTATTACTTTTTAAAATAATATTTTTAAGTGTTCGTCTTTTTTTTCTGAATTAATTATCGTTTAAATTACTTTGTTGGTGGTTTCTATAGAAATAATTATGAAATATTTATTAAATGAAAAATTAAGAGGCGGCTTTGCGTGTTTTGATTAAATTTTGCGTGTGGAAAGTTACTTTCCACACGCAAAAAAGTATGCGGGAAGAGTACAGTGGGCAAACAGCTATTTTGCGTACAGAAATGTGTGCGCCAAGTTAGTACTTCTCCCGCATGAGTAATAAAAAAATAATTTCTAATTTCGGTGGAAATATTTTCCAACTGATATTTTCATAATATAATGAATAGTTACAGAACAGAAATCACTTTCCCGATTCCTGTTTAAGTTTAGGTCATTGATCTTTCTGTTAGTTATAATTATGTATTTAACCCGGGCCTCAGGGTGGGGCCGGTCATTTTTATCATTGCCATTACATCATCGAAATATTTCAATTTTTTTTTAATCGTAATATTAATAAAATACATTTTATGTAGTTTAAATGTAATTCATTCAAAAACACTTTAAGCCTCCAAGGCATGTCCTGACCTAGTAAATGAAATGAAAAAAGATAAATGTTAATAAAGATTAATGATCTTTCTTATTATTGAAATATTATTATTTAATTTTGCTTATATTATCTAATACTTATGAAAATATTATGTTTTGTGCACTTTTACAAATATTCGACGTAAGCGAAAAACTGTGATTTTTTTCTAATCACGTCTTTGTTAATTCTAGTCACAATTTATGGGGCTGAATTTAAAGGATTCTTCTTGCAAGCACGTGATGCGGCCACAAACCAATGGATAGGTAAATGGGTGCAAGCGCCGAATACGAAAACACATCCTGAATGTAGTGCAATTACACACGCTGACCCGAAGGATAAACAACAAGCGACGTTGGTGTGGCGAGCGCCCCTGGATGCACCACCAGGACAAGTTTATTTTACGTAAGTTTTATGGTTTTATTACATCTGCAGATTTAATGTGACAACCGAATGCGAGTTAAGCAAAAGATAGAAATAAAAACAGTGAGGAATTTTATTGTTAGTTCTGGTATCCTAATAATTTTTCGTTGTAACAGACATTGTTACTCTCCTTATTATGTTTCCCTAATTTCAGTGGTTCGGCAATGTCCATGGAAGGGTGAGAAAAAAATTAGGTAAAAAGTTGTTTGTACCCCATAAAAACTTTTTTAACGGATCGTTTATTGACGGTATTTATAAGATTATAAGCATTTTATTAGTATTACATAAGAATAAACTATTGCGTCAATTAGTTTCTTTAATGTATTGCAATTTTTGGAATATTTTAAAAATAAAATAATGTACAGTAGAGCACCAGTTTTGTCAAGAAAAAGTAGTCTCCAAAATGGTGCTTGATAAAAGTGATGCTTTTTGGCCAGGGGCGATACACAAATATCGTAAGATTATGTTTTGAATTAAAATTGTTTTTTTAAATATTAAAAAAAGAAAAAAAAGAAGTGAAGAATTAAAAATTATTCATCTCAGAAAATATTTTTTCATTTGTCGTTTTATTTAGTTTGCTTTGGAATAATTTTGTTTGCATTTTATGTATGATAAAAACCGTCACAGAACAAAATACATCTAGATAAACAAGCTATGTACAATAATTAAAATCCACATTCCCACGCTTTGAGGTCTGTTGTTGTTTGTCACTACTATTACCGGTATATTTATTTGTTTTTTTTTTTTGATAAAATCATGCGTCATGGTCTATTGCACATGCATTTAATATTTATGTACTTGACATTTTTGACGCAATTTTCCAAAAGTGATGTTGACTAATTTGATGCTCTCAAAAAATTTCCAAAACTGATGTTTCCATTATCGGTGTTATACTGTATTTAAAAAAATTTCCAAATGTAAAATTACATATTCCAGTAAGTTCTAGGGAAATGGTGAGGTTATGAATTTATGTATTTTCTATGAAACTTTTTTTATGCAATCCCGAACATAAGCAACGTCTTTTTTTTTAATCTGTAACGAAATATTTATGAAGTTTTTGAATATTTTTTTATGCGGTGCCCATCCAACGCATAAAAAGAGAATATTCTGTATACAAAAAAGGACGCATTACCTTCTAGAGTTTTACTTATTTATTAATTTATTTTTAAATATGTAAATACAAATAGTCTAACAGAGATATTATTTTTTTCCAGTGGTACTGTCTTGAAAGATTATGGCAC
This sequence comes from Brachynemurus nebulosus, assembly GCA_035578155.1. Classification (NCBI taxonomy): domain Eukaryota; kingdom Metazoa; phylum Arthropoda; class Insecta; order Neuroptera; family Myrmeleontidae; genus Brachynemurus; species Brachynemurus nebulosus. The sequence continues at coordinate 10,887,347 of JAPWDM010000003.1, forward strand.
ATTCTGGTCGGGACTTGTTGCAGCGGTGGCTCAACAAAAATAAATAAAAAACATGTCTGGTAGCACAGTAGACATTCTCATTAATGTCACTCTTAATAATTCCGTTTCACTTCATCACAGTTTTATTCTAATCAGCGAGATTTTTAACCGTTCCATCTGAATAATGCCTTTCTCGAAACAACTGTTGCTGTTAAATATCAATAAAACAAAGTCCTACACATATAATTTTGTTCTTTTCAATCGTTGACATTATTCAGAAGGAGTGAAACGAAATTTCACTGTGAAGAACAAGAGGCTATTTAACAAATTGGTAATTTAAGATATATTTATGTGAATATCTAGTAATAAAATAGCAGTATTAATTAAAGAAAAATTAACTTAAAAACTGTATAAAATTATGTACATTTTGTATTTTATTTTCTGATACCGAATTAAGTTAAAAAGTTCAATTTTAAAACGAAGATGCTGGTAAAAGTATTAAAAATGTAGCTTAGATTATGTATATTTATTTAATTGTTAAGTAAAACAGTTAAATTTTGTGAAAGTACCTACAAGAATACTCAAATTTTAATAATAAGTCATTTTTTTTTTTTAAATAAATATTTAAAAGCTGAATTAATAATGATTATTTTTCAAATTGATTTCCATCCTCAAAATGGAGAATGTATATACCATTTCTCCTACATCACAAAATGTGGCTTTTCTTATTATTTTTAAATAAATCCTAATTTATCATACCTAACTCCTTAACTAATTGTCTTATCATAATGTATAAAAATAAAAATATGCTCAGAACGAAGGTCAACTGTGGATCTGTATTGAATTTAGGTAAGGATACTCTGTGGAACTGTATTGAACTTAGGTAAGGATACGAGTGTTAAGAGAAATTTATATAGGTATGTTAGACTAGGACTTTTTTAAAGCAGCCACTTGCTAGTTGGATCTAGATAAAAATTAAATTCCCCTCTAATTAGTTTTAGCTCCGTTAGAACGGACCCAATTCGTGAAACTTTTAAAGTTTCACAAAAAGGAATATAAATTAATATTCACTGTATCTATTACTTCCAGCTTAAAATATTTTTTGAGTTTCAGCTTCTGTTTGAGGTCTTATTAACTAATAGGTTTGAGCGTTACTTTATGGTATTCCATACTTGTTAATAATAAACAAATACTTTACTTTGCAAAATACCACTTTTATTTTTGAAACTGTGACAATATTGCTTCGAACCGTCAGTTCATTTTCAAACAGAATAAAGATTTCTGTAATAAAAGTGGTATTTTAAGTGGTTTCAAAATAAAAGTGGTATTTTGCAAAGTAAAGTATTTGTTTCTTATAATAACATATGTAGATATGTATAACGAACACAGTTGATACAGGCGACTAAGGTTTTACTGCGCATATGCGCATATGTATTATTGCTGTGAATTGTACAAAATATTTGGAAAAAACATTCATAATATCGTCAGCTGAGTATTGGGTTGTTCCAAGTCCACTTTTTAAAATTTTTTTCTAGATGTTTGTTTTGATAGTTTTTGGCGTTGAGAATCAAAATTTTTAAAAAAATGGACTTGGTACAAACCAATATTCAGCTAACGACCACATATATATATATATATATATATATATATATATATATATATATATATATATATATATATATATATATATATATATATATATATATTGCATTACTTTATGTAAGTATTTTCGAAACTTCGAGCGGCGGTCGACGTCGAATCGTGTGTCGATTTGTTCATCAAACTCCACATGATTCATAACTTCTATTTCTACATACATGTATTTATATTGGCGCCATTCTTGGTGTTGTATTGTATAACAATATAATATGCACCTGCTTGATTATTTTCTTTATATTATAGTATTGATCTTTATGTTTGTATTGCGCAAGACTTAAACTGTATTATGTGTACGTGGTGTACGTTCATACAATAGTAATGTACATATACGTATGTATGCATAATATAGTTTGTCAACAATAAAGTGGCTTGAATGTACTTAAGGCGACCTTTACACGATCAGTAATATTATCAGTATTTCGAAACACTGACAGTATTACTGATCGTGTATTGACAATACATTTTGAAGTAAGTATGTAATTATATAAAATCTATATTATAAAAATAATGATTCACTATTAATTTTTGTTAATAAATACATAGGTACTGATTGAAATATATTAAAGTGTAGGCAATCAGATATACGTCGCGTATTGTCGTGTGCATATATTGAGTGTTAATTAGATTAGAAATGAATAATATTATAAATAATATAGTTTTATTCTTATAAAAATGAAACTCTGGAATTCGAATGAACAAATTGAGAAATTCAAATTTTATCAGATTTCGATGACTGAAAATTTTTTTGATTGTATATAACTAATTTCACAATTAATTAAGTTTCAATTGAAGTAAATACCGATTTCAGTATTAAAAAAAATTTTTGAATTTCCGGCACAAACTTCTTTTTGGGTAGATTTTTGAATCTTATTCATAATTGCTACACAAGCAATGGCCAAATTTTAATAAAAAAAAACTTATTAATATCAATAATTTTATTATAGAAAGGGTAACTTTGAGTAAATTAGTTCATTTTTGTTGAAAATATCTATATTAATTACAAACAAAGAAAGGTCTCTTTTAATTTTAGACTTGCACTCTTGCTAAGAATGGCAAAAAAGCAGTAAGAGCAAAAAAGCAGTAATTAGCTTAAAAACGTAAGGTTTTATTATTAGTAATATACTACTGCTTATAATGATGTGTCAACTTCAAAATTTGTTTAGTTAGTTATCGGAGCCCTGGAGAAACAAAAGTGTTGAGCAAAAAAAGCCCAGTTTTACATTTTCCCAGGCCCCCGATAAGGGGCCTGGGATTATTACGGGCCCCCTCTTTAAGCCCGAGTCCCGGAACTGCTACCCCAACTACTCCGCCCTCTCGTCGGGCCTGTCAATTGCAAAATAAAAATGAGTATGTACTTACGAACTACAAAGGTAAAAATTAAATTTTTTTTATTATTTTTTCTTTTATTATTATTATTTATTTATTTATTTTGTTTTTAAATAAATTTTTCCAGGTATTTTAATATGGAAGCGTTCCATTCCCAGGGGTATTTAGGGATTTTGAACAAAATTTCTTTCAAAAACTACTGTTAATATTTACTTTCTTTTAAAAACTATGCTTGTTGGCTCTTTAAAATTAAAACAAGTAATTTCAGGGCCCTATTAAGGATCATTTTATGTCTCTGACGTCAGCAAGCTTGAAATTTAGTTGTTTTTTTTTTAATCCCTTCCACTCGATTCAATCATATAACTCAACCGGATTGTCCGAGAATTACTAAGCAAATGTCTTTACAAAAATTTTAAGTGGTAATTTTTTTTTTGCGATTTTAAATATCAACGAAGTGATACCTTAGTCAAATAATGGATCTTTAAAAGAGATATATTCAGCAAAATTATTTCAGTTTTGGTAAAAATAACAAGAACACAAATACCTACAAGATAGCAAAAAAAATAACATGGGATATCATTTGTTATGCTGTTAGCAACAGAAGTCTTTTTATTGGTACGTGTAAGTATTGGCTTGATTCGGCCATATATCACCAAAGCTCAAAATGAATTCCCTTACTTATCAAAGTGATTTTGATGAAAAAAAAACATGGAAGAAATATTCACACCTTTTTGTATTTTGTCAACACAATATACAAATATATTTATTTATTTATAAACTGGCCGCACCCGCGACGTCGTTCGCGCAAAGCATTGTTATAAACTCAATGAGAAGTATATATGTACTAAGTGTAATAGTTATACAGAACTTGCAAAGAATAATAATTTTTGTGTAATGCATGCACATGTGTATGCAACATAAAATGTTTTTTCAATTTTTCCCTGGGAATGGAACATTTTCCCGGAGTAAACAATATCTTAAATGTTGACCCAAGTAATAAGTTATCACCACACCAAATTTCATCAAATAGTTTTTGCGTAATATGTGCACATGCTCATAGTGTTTTTTCAATTTTTCCTTGGGAATGGAACATTTTCCCGGAGTAAAAAGTATCTTAAATGTTGACCCAAGTAATAAGCTATTACCACACCAAATTTTATCAAAATCCGTTCAATAGTTTTTGCGTAATGCGTGCACATGCACAAAATCGTTTTTCTATTTTCCCGTGGAAATGAGGCATTTTCCCGGAGTACAAAGTATCTTAAATGTTGCCCTAGGTAATAAGTTATCACCACACCAAATTTTATTAAAATCCGTCCAATAGTTTTTGCCTAATATGTGTACATGCTCAAAATGGTTTTTCCATTTTCCCATGGGAATGAGAAATTTTCCCGGGGTGAAAAGTATTTTAAATGTTGACTCAGGTAATAAGTTATCATCACACCAAATTTCATTAAAATCCGTTCAATAGTTTTTGCGTGATGTGTGAACAGACAGACAGATAGACAGACAAAAAGTCTAAAAATCGCTGTTTTGATATCTACATCGATAACTATTTACAGCACCACTACAATTTTCCAAAAATATTCCATGTACAGAAATGGTCTTGTTACAATTTTATTATAAGTATAGATAAGTAACAAGCTCGGTAGTTTAGTTTATATTTTTTTCCTTTTTAAATAGGCGTTGAGTTGGAGCATCACAAATGCAATGAGGAAAATTCCGACTAGCAAGAATATATCCTTTCATTATCGCGGTACATATTGCGATGTGTACCACAGTACATGCGTACTTGTTACATTTTTCTTTATGGTGTATATGTTTGGTATACAAGTATAAATACATACATACATATATACATACATACATAATATGCGTCTGTCGCATGCGTAAATAATAAAATAAAAATCACAATATACCCTATGTTTTACGAAAATTGCACCAATAAAGAAGTTCAGTAAGATAGATGAGGAAAGGATTTTGTTTAGGCTTCGAAACCCTTTATTAACTTTTTCAAAAGCTCAAAAACGCCACTGCGTTATGCGTAGCATTTTCGAATCCCTATGCTTGGTCGATAACTTTTTTTTATTACAGGTCAGTTGTATTTTCATAAATGACTCATAAATGGTATTAATGATATACGTAGACACACGTTTAAAGTGAAACTTGACATACGTATTTCCGAAACCACATTTTCCAAAACGGTGGGCTGGATAATGCCAGCAATTTTCATTCAATAATAAACTTTAATCTTTAGAATGCTCTAGTGCGCCAATCACATTAATGACAACATATTTTAAACTCAAACCAGTTGAGCTACATCATGTATATCATCCATAAGTGTGTAAAGAGCAACATTATATGCAATGTGATGTAACTGCTGTATAGTTAGCTAGCCGTACCCGCGACGTCGTTCGCGCAAAACATTGTTATAAACTCAATGAGAAGTATGTAAGTGTAATAATTATACAGAATTTGCAAAGAATAATAATTTTTGTGTAACGCATGCACATGCTCAAAATGGTTTTTCTATTTTCCCGTGGGAATGAGGAATTCTCCCGGGGTAAAAAGTATCTTAAATGTTGACTCAAGTAATAGGTTATCACCACACCAAATTTCATGAAAATCCGTCCAATAGTTTTTGCCTAATCTGTACACATGCTCAAAATGGTTTTTCCATTTTCCTGTGGGAATGAGCAATTTTCCCGGAGTAAAAAGTATTTTAGATGTTGACCCAGGTAATAAGTTATCATCACACGAAATTTCATTAAAATCCGTCCAATAGTTTTTGCATGATGCGTGAACAGACAGGCAGACAGACAGACAGACAGACAGACAAAAATTCTAAAAATCGCTGTTTTAGTATCTACATCGATAACTATTTACAGTACCAGTACAATTTTCAAAAAATATTCCATGTACAGAAATGGTCTCGTTACAATTTTATTATATGTATAGATTATAGCTATCATTTTATCAGAAATACGTAATGTTAGTGGGAGCGCTGGGGACTGAATTGTATATTGTCAGTTCTCTATTACTTTTGACAACTTTTTTCGTTTCCGTAATCAAAACATCTTTAAATTTTCGTCATATCTGTCATCGTTTAGAATCTTTTGAATATGGTAATGTTTTTTGGACTGGAGGCACAGTTGAAAAGATTCATGATGGAAAGTTGTCGATTGCCAACGAGAGCGAAGTTAAATGCATGATCGAAGTGAGTGCGCCAATTTGTTCGAGTGGGCAATTGACAACACCACACGAGTTGTATATACTATTTCCGTTTGAATTTTTGAATTAGACTTCGAAACTTGGTGTAGATGCTTTATGTTAAAAGTGATCGGAGTAACACTCAAATTTCACACTATAAGTAAAAAGACAATGGTAATAACTCAACAATGGTAAATAAATACACGATGCTTCCTTCACTGAAGAATATTTTCAATATATCTACATACCGTGGTTGATTTTAGTGGTAGCGTCGTGGCGCTAGGCGTCGACGTTCAAATACTACATACACACTCACCGAGCACACATACATACATACATATTCGCATTATATTAGATACCTTCGTTATACGCCGATTCTGTCAGAACCCGTGAACCACTCTATTTAGTCGACATGTGTTCGCGGTATGTTTCGGACGGTGGCCATAATGGAGTGTTAAAATGGCCCCACTCTAGCAGTAGTTGTACAACAATAATAATTCAGCATTTCAAAAGTGTGGCCCCAACGAAGTAGTGAGTGCATGCGAGATAGTAGCGCGTCGTTTAGTGAGTGTGGCCGCCCCACACTTGTGTAGCAATGCAGCTCGGGTTCCGTATGTGGCCGGGGCCAACGTTAGCGACCGCTAGTTTAAATTTTTATAGCCAATTAGTCACGATTATATTTATATATTCTGGACTTTGTAGTATTTTTGTTTTATTTGATTTGGATCAAGTGTTAGCCATACCAGCGATAAATGGTTTTAATATAACGACTAATGTCACCTCAACCGAATATCCGGGTATGTTTAATGAAAATTTTTCTCAGATTGTGTATTTTCTTTTTCTTTTTTTTGGGAGAGTTGATAAACAATAGAGTAAAGAAGGATTGTGTCTAAACAAAGAAATGTATACTTGACGCACTGCGTGACTCTGCGTGAGAATGTAATGAAATCTGTAATGTGGCTAGTTGATCATTACCAAATGAATAATATTTTACATTGTTCAAACTCTTTAATTTATCCACAACATTCTTGATGTCTTATTCTATCGAGAAATCTCATACTTAATGGATTGTTTCTTCATTAATAATAAAAATAAATATACATTATACATACTAAGAGAACATTCTTACGATTAAATTAATTAAATAAAAATAACTTTACTTTCATTACTATTACTTATCAGTTAATTTCTGTCCTTCTCAGACTACTAAAATTCAAGAAATCTTTGCAAACCAGAATAAATCAAATTTTAAAATTAAAACAATTGAAATAACATTTAATATACATTTAACTATGGTATCAAATATATTTTGTATTATTTACATATTATGATTTCAGTCAACCTTATGACATACATAAGTTATTTTATGGTAAATAAACAATTCTGGATCTAACCTAATGGTATTTAATCTTGAATTTTGTTATTTGCTTCGCACGTCCATCATAATCGCGATTCGTTTTATCGATAGAATATATTTGTTACAAGATCGTCTTTTTCTGTGGAAAAGTTGATAAACAATAAAGAATGATTAAACAAAGAAATGTATATTTGACGCATTGCACCTAAACTATTATTTTGGTTAAAAAAAAAATTTCACACAATCATTTTTATGCAATTTTATGTGTTTGTTTTTTTTACTGCCTTTTTTTTATTTTGCTCGGTCTCATAGGGTTTGCCGAACAAAGAAATTGTTTAAGCATACATATTATATGATGTCATCAGTGACTCAAACAAACTACAGGTAAAGGTAAAAAAAAATCGATACCCCTATATTATAATAACCGGTGAAGTATTTACAACTAACAAAATAACCAAAAGTCAGTGCCGGAAGTTGAAAAGCCTTCTTTTTACGTGTCTAGTTCCTCTTAAATTGCTCTATCGAAATCAGCAATTGTTCCAACAGAAATTTAATTATGTAATTATTAATTAATCAATTAAATTAAAAAATTTTCATAAATATAGTTAGGTAACTATTACAAAATATAGGGAATCAAAAAAATATGCATAATGTATATTGTTTATATACATTTAGGAGTACCTATAGTACGGTGCAATTAGACCCAAACCTCAACATCCAAAGCAACAGTTTCACTCCAATTCCAAATTATTCTATACAGTCCACATATTGTTTGGTAAAAAGTTACACCCTTTTGAGCGTCGGGTTTGGAAGGGAGGAGGGCAGAAGTAGGCAAATTAACGGTTTTCGTCAGTATTTTTTAAATATTTCGAAAACTATGCAGCTTAGCGCAAAAAGTGCCTATACAAAAATAATCTACATTAAATTGCGAACAAAAATAGTCCTGTGCATAATCTTGCTGAAGTGAAGAGTTTCAGAGTTATGGCGGGTGTAAAAGTAGCAATTTTTAGATTTTTTGGAAAAAATATGACACATTATCACTAAGGAAACTAATTTTTTTTTATACAGGATTGTGCTTTGTAAAAGGAAATTGCGATTAGTCCGCTTCAAACATAGCACCCTCCTCTTCTAAATCTTCGTCTATGATGTTCGTATCCCTATTATCACATCATAGGCCTGAGCAATTACCGCATATGCTTGAGCAGTTTAGACCACTCTTTCTGCATTCGCAGTTACGGACGCACTCGTCTTTGCAAGCGCACACTATGAGGGAAAGTAATTCCTCGGGAGCTGCAGGACGTGCTGTTTTAATTGGTCTCAGGTGTTCGTCAATCTTCTTTCACCCCAACTCGAGCGGATTCTTCTTCTTATTCAGCCACTGCTGCACCTGGTGATAGGTGCAGCAGTGGCTAAAAATACTAAAAATTGCTACTTTTACACACTTCGTAACTCTGGAACTGTTCACTTTAGCAAGATTATGCACAGGAACATTTTTGTTCGCAATTTAATGTAGATTATTTTTATATATGACACTTTTTACGCTAAACCCCATAATTTGCGAAATATTTAAAAAAAAAAAACTGATGAAATCCATTAATTTGCCTACTTCTATCCCCCTCCATCCAAAACCCGACGCTCAAAATGGTGTAACTTTTTGCTAAACAATATGTTGACTGTATAAAACAATTTGGAGTTGGAATGAAACTGTTACTTTGGATGTTGAGGCTAGGCCGTCTTTTTGAATAACTGCACCGTACTACTAAGGTTATATATATTATATATATATATATATATATATATATATATATATATATATATATATATATACATATATATATATATATATATATATATATATATATATATATATATATATATATATTAATATTTAACTTTTAAATTAGATGAAATAATTTAAGAGCAATTTATTGGTGTAGAAAACATTAATTGACAAGATTTTTTTTGTTTGTAGATGGCTAACTAAACACTAAACAATTAAATTTTTGTTGTAGTATTTGCTGATTTCAGAAGAACAATTTAGATTTCGTTAAGGAAAATGACGAAATTTGGATTGTTTGGGATACTGTTTTTATAATGATGAAAAACTGAACATACTGAACAATCTGTGTGGCATCTGAGCTGTATATTCTTGGATTCCCCACACTTAGGCCCGAATTTACCCTAAGTGCCACCCGGTGCACTGTGAAAAATGCCGCCCGTAAAATTTGTCGCCCAGGGCCAGTGTTTCGCGTGCCCCTAGTGTAAATCCGGCACTGCCCACACCTTAAATTTGTTGTCTGAAAATAATATTGACTATTAAGGCTTTTCTCATCCCGTAATTTTTTTTTTAATTTGTAAATGTTGAACAAACCATCTTGGAATCATCGTAGACCTACGTAATATTTCGTATACAACACGAACTTTTAAAAACTGAATCCGGTACCTTGCCCTAAAGAAGATTTTGGTGTTTACAGAAGCCACAAACATTGCGGAAAGTGACCAATGTTTCTGATTATGACTGCCTTGCTACGATTTTTACTTGGATTTTGGATTAAGGGGAGGTTTACTCGAGAGTTCTTAAAAATTATGTATTTTTCTAGAATTTTTTTCCCAAGAACGGAAGTAAATATCAATTTCAAATTTTGTACACATATTTATTAAGTATTAAACTATACAAAAAAAATTTTTCATGGAAAAATATAAAAAATTGTCCATTTTATAGATACTGCAGTGTGACGATCCGAAAATCCAATGCCTTGTTGGCGGACATTCTAGTGCCGGTAATAAACCACCGAAATCCCAAAACAAAAAAGATTTATAAAATATATGAAGAGTACCGGCACCTCTACCTATAATATCAATAAATTGCTGAAAGAAAAAAAAAATGGCGGATGTTTGAACTTTTGTTACGATTTTTATCTTATTTTTCGCTCTTTAAACTTAAAAATAAAAAAAATATTGAAAGTGTATGGAACTTAGGTAGAGGTGCCGAAGAATTGAATTATCTTTAAAATAAAAAATTAAAAAAAGGATCCATCGAATAGTTTTTGAGTTATCGTGCCCGCCAGTTCCAAAAATGTAGTTCCGAGATATTATAAAATATATATAAAGAAACGTATTTTCAAAATTTTATATTTAATACTCATTATTGCGTGAACTACGTTTTTTAAATTTTTTTTTTTATAGAAAGCTGGATTCGGTTAATGTGCAAGAATCTTGTTTTTAAATTATTTTCAGTAAAATCACTTTGGGAACATATTCTACACATAATTTGCTATCAATTTCGACAAAAAAAAAATCGATTTTTTTTTTATCAAATCTCAAGTAAACCTTCCCTTAAATTACTTCCAGCAAAATCACTTTGGGAACATATTCTACACATAATTAGCTACCAATTTCTGCAAAAAAAAAAATCGGTTTTTTTTAACGACTCTCAAGTAAACCTCCCCTTAAATAGTTTTTTTAATTAAGATTATCCAAGGTTAAAACAATTAAATATCCTTCTGTTAAGTTAAATTTGAATATTTCTAAAAGGATAATGATGATAAAATTTTTGAAAACGTGACAGTAACCTCAAACAAAAATAAATTACGATAAAAAAGAAATGTAAACAAAAGAATTGATATAAACATATCCTTCCATTACTTGTATCATCCCCAGAGCATTATTACGTAGGTATATATGTATAATATCGACAACGGGATTAAATCGATTTCCGCGTAATAGTTTCCGCAAACGAAAAACAAAAAATCATAAAATGTAAACTCGGAAAACAGATGAAGATAATAATGCTTACGTCATAGGATTTTGTTCATTGTTAAGATGATGATAATTAATTAATGTTGTTTTGATAATCTTAATTGTGTTTAATCTAACCTCCGGGCTCGCTCTGTGTATTTTATTGTGTACTGAAAGCAAGATCTACGTACTGGATAGAATACAATAATTTGTGATAGGGTTGACCGGGGTAATTGTGAATGGATTTTATGAATTGAGATAAAAGCGTTGTTTTAAGTATTTTTTATTTTATATATCACATTATGGTTGATTTATTTCTAATTCTACATTATTCAGGATGCAACACACAAATTTTGAACAAATTCGTATGAAAAACAAAAATTTTATAAGCTATTCACATTTCCCCGGTGCGGTTTTGCAAATCTTATGAATTTCGGGGTAAATGTGAATGCCATCAGAAAAATTATTTAGAATGTGTTACAAGAGGAGTGAGGTACATCAGAGTAAGGACCAACTCAAATTCTTCATATTTACCCCACTTCATATCTACCCCACATATTTACCCCAATTTTTCATCATACTCTAGCGGTCACAATTTCTCTTTGTTTAATGCAAGTTACGTATACCTCAAATTTGTACAAAAAATCAAGGTTAAATAAAAATAACAAAAATTGTAAGAACAAATTTGTTACAAGCTAAAAATGATATTTTGATGATATTTTGTCATTTTATCAAATAAAAAATCAAAAAATTACATGATTTTCACACAAAAACAAGGAAAATAAGACTTTTTCAAGGAAATACATTCAGTTTACATGAACAAAAAACAACAACCTATTTTTTTTGTGTTGTTTGTACAACGGAAACTTGTACACTAATGTCATTGTACATCATCATCAACATTTTCAACTCTAAAAAGGACATTACTGAAATTTTTGACCGGATGGGGGCATTTGTGAATGACGTTGACAATTATCCCGGAATTTTAAAATCATGGGGTAATTGTGAATTGGTAATAAATTGTCCAATTTCTTTAGCAGTTAATAAGGAACCCCCTCAGGCTTTAGACCACTTCTTTAGAAGTACCTTTATCCATTTCTTACCTTTTACAAAAAAAGAAAATGTATTTAAAAATTTTTTTTTGAGGATTGGTCGAAGTAAGATACGCAAAATTTTGCAAGGGCTTTTCAAAATATAAAAAAGATACTAATAATTGGAGAATTGTTATGAAATTTTAATAGCTTATCAAGAAAGGACAGAAAAGCATACTAAGATTTGATTTTTACCAAAATTAATGTTATTTTAGAAATTATAGGCGCCGTTCACAATTGCCCCAATTCACATTTACCCCGGTCAACCCTAATATAATAAATTCGAATTAGACATTCAGGTCATCACGGCAGTAGGCTTAGTAATAAATAGAAGCGACAAACAAGACAGGAATTATTTAGGATGGGATTTATGTATACCCCGTTTCAAATACAACTGAGCATGATTCATCGTTAAAAAATTAAATAATTCTTTATATTCGAAACAAATCAATCGTTTATTCTTTTCTAAAAAAGACTGCAAATATAAAATTAGTAAGTGCAATAATCAAAGAGATAAAGTAGGAGTATTTTCGGAATTAACAGTCGCGTCACCCCTCAAAAGGATAAGAGTTATTTCCCTTACCCCCTGTATATATATATATATATATATATATATATATACATATATACATATGTATGTGTGATATATATATATATATATATATATATATATATATATATATATATATATGTATATATACATATAATATATATATATATATATATATATATATATATATATATATATATATATATATATATATATATATATATATATATATATATATATATATATATATATATATATATATATATATATATATATATATATATATATTTTTGTCTCTGCTGACCACCAGTCGGAAAAATGTAGTTTCTAGGAAAATTTATTGAAAATTTAATTAACAAATTTTTCGTAAAATATATCATAATTTCGAAAAAATACTTTCATAAAAAATATATAACTATTGCTATTTAAAGTTTATTTTGTAACTTTATGTATATCTAGGTCAGAACAGATGTATATATTTTCCATAAAACAGAAAAAATTTTGACCCCCCTTAAAAATATTATGTACTCCAGCACTGTTAGGGGTCAATGTGTTCCATTCTCGAATACTTACAGACATCAGTTACACCTGATTCACAGAGTAACCCTTTCGCTTCTTCGTAAGCATCATTTTCTTGGAGCGCTAACACTATATGCTGTACGCTATACGCTCTTCTAAATGCTATAACTTCGTATAATTTTTAATCGTCACATGAAAATTCCGCCTTAAGCACATACAATAACAGTAAAATTTTAAAGGTTTATCATAATCAGTGCCACGTATTTTGTCGATGATTCGTGAATAGTAGAGACATATAGATTTTAAAATGCCTGATAAGGACGAAATTAATAGATTTGACAAGTATCACACGAAAAGAAACACATTTGTGACGATGTTGTTATTTTTCATTTCCTTTTTTTACGACCATGCTTCATTTCCTTTTTTTACTGCTTAAATTCGTCTCTGCGCATCTACCAGGATACGTGATTCCAACTATACCTATTGACGTTTAAAATATTCAGATCGTTGCCAACAAAATTTTGATATGACTTCAGTAATTTCAAACTGCATTCAATTCATAAATCTATTTGCTGATATTGTGATATTTATTTGTTTTTAAAGGTTTGTTAGGCGCATTTTTTAAACCGAAAGGCATATTTGTTCCTTCATAATGTTAATCAACGTTACCAAAAGTGTTTGGGTTTTCGTATTCTTTTTTCTGTAAATGTCTTATTACTTAAAAAAGGATAACTTCACGTTGAAATTTTTCAAAATATATCTTTACAAATACAAAAACAAACAATTATGAGTTAATTAACTGATTATCTGAAGTGGGTTATTTATTATAAAAGTTGGAGAGGATGAACATAGTAAGATACAATCAGTGTGTCCATAAGAGCTTTTTATTTTATCTTTTCATCGTCTCCCTTTACTTTATCTTGTGTGGCTGTCTCTTCATGAACTAAAAAGTGATCATCAAAAACGTTCGAGTGGAAACAAACGAATAGCAGGAAAACAAACGCCGGAAAAACAAAAAGAAAATCAATATGAAAATTTTAATAAACATATTTGGAACATTTTAATATTTTTTTTTTATTTTACAGATAAAATATTTATTTGTAGTTTTCGATTGATTTTCTTGCAAACGTACCATGCAAGATCAATATTTGATAGATTCATGAATAATTCACAACGTTTTTATTGTCAATGATATATTATATACTTATTTATTTGTAAATTTAAACGTAGCGTGGGCGTGCTGAGTGTGAGTTATAACAAGGGGTTAATTGTAACTTTATGATTATAGGTCAAACTATTAGCGTAATAATAAATTTCTTCAATCGGTGGCGAATTCAGCTCTTAAGGGAAGAGTTCAAATAAGAAAGCAACTTTTTTATTTATGATTATTTTGCTTGTTGAAATTTTTTTTCAAATTAGGGAGGATTTCAATTAGAAAATTGTGTTTTTGAAACATTCATTACTCTTCCCTGTGGGGGGAGGGGGCCCCTTTTAACAAGTTTTTAAGCCTTTACAAGGAACGTCATATCTCAAAAAGTAATGAATATTTTTTAAATATTTTTTCATTATTTTATTCTTAAGAACCTGTAAATAAAGCTGAGTATGGGTTTCAAGTAATTTTAAAAATTAACTATAAAATTGTAATCCCAAACTTCTAAAAATTATAAAACCCATTTTTTTATTTTAAAAAAATGTTTAAAAATAGTTACACTTGTTCAAATGGAAAAAGCATACTTCACTTATGCAAGCTTGTTTTGAATTTATTCTTAAATTTACTCTTAAGTTGCCGATTTGTTACATAATTTTCAACGGATGGGTGTTCACATGTCCCTAAAAATTCATTTCTTGCAATCACACTTCGATTCCTTTCTTGAAAATATCGGAAATGACAGTAGCGAGAATGGCGAGCATTTTCATTAGGACTTTTGAGCAAAATTATGAGGGATACTGGGACGAAACTATGTTAAGTAACTACTGTCGGTTTAATGTATGTGTAAGAAACACAGACACAAACAAGTACAAAAGAAAGCTAAGGTAGTTCATTTTTAATTTTTTTTAACATTTTTGTACCATCATTTCTTGTAAATAAAAAGAAATAAATATTTTTGAAATGTAAGGTGCTGGATTTTTTTCATAATTTTTTTGAAACTCAAAGCACCTCACTCGTTAAGAAAAAACACTTTTCATTTCAAGGACAAAAATCGTGTAAACTAGTGTTATTATAGAACACAATTTCTTACACAAACACTTTTACTGAATAAAACTCTCTTTTATTGAATTCGTTTAAGTAATTAATTATTAATGCAAAGGCAACGGCGGCTGTTAAAATATGTTGCATGTTCGTTTTGTGCTCAATTTTTAGACAGACGTTTTGTTAATGACCTTTTAAATTGTATAAATAAGTATAAATGGTGAAAGAAAAAAATGTGTCCTGGTTATTTACCTGTAGGAAAAATTAGGTTACTAGACTATAATTATTTGGTATAATAATTTTAGTTTTGTGATTTCTTTCTTTTCGTATTAACAGCTTATATTTTAGTTTATGAACGAAATCTGAGTCGAAATAAAAACTTCACTCGCAGTTTATTCTAGTTTTATGAACTGTAACATTTTGACGTCGACAGTGTCCGTTCAGTGGTTGCTTGTACTAAATCGTTTCAAACTTAGTTAAAGAAAAATTAAATTTTAAAATTTAAATGATGGAAATATACATATAAGATTTCAAATTATTGAAATTTTTACTATCGTGACTTATTTGTAATAAAAAAATTTTGTGAATTCAGCAAAAAATTTGGGCTGCGTTGCGTATTATTTCTGGTGGTTTAACATTATTTTGATTCCAGAAATAAAAAATTCCATTCCACAGTTACTTAAATTTTAATTACTAAATCAAAATTGAAGTTAAAAATTAAATTTTATTTTTTAATGACCTCACTAAGTGTGTTAAATCAATTTAAACAGTGAGAGCAATCAAAAACATACATGTTGAATGGAAATATATGATGCCTCCCGATTGTTTTATTATTTTATTCCTTTTTGTTTTTTTATTTTATTTTGTTTCGACTCATTTTGTTCCCTTTTTACAGTGTTTCATGATTTTTTTAAATTTACTTTTTTCTAATTTTGGCGTCAGTAGTGAAATATATGTCATTTAAAATATCCTATGGGTCGTGGATTACTCGTGTCGGATGTCCTATCTCGTGTATTCAATATTGTAATTAAATTAGAACAGTCGGTACATATTTACCACAATGTAAGTTTAATAATAATTAATTAAAATATAGAATGAATATCATATACGGTACCGAAGTTCACTGTGCTTAAATACATTCAATTCCTTTATAACCTGCAGAGTAAGGATAATACGTGCTTACCTTACGCGCTATTATGGAAAATATGAATTATTATATTATACGCCACGAATTTCTTAGATGATTACATAATCTTAAGCAAGGTAAATTTATATATGTATATAATGTTCGAAAGCTTCTTACAAAATTTATCTATTAAATAAATTAATTTTCCATAAATTACGCAAGATGTCACCGCAGAAAATATGAGTACCTATTTAGGTACAGTATGTTTCCGAAATTGTTACGGTAGTAACAAAAAAAAAGTAAGAGAATATTCTCCGCTCCGTCTACTCACTTATGATGATCTATAGATACCCCAGCCAAAAAATATTAAATTGTGTGGAATAATCATAAAGTTACTTTTCTTCTACTAAAGAGTGATTCCGGTAGTAAAAAAGTATGGGTTTCAATTATAAAAAACATATAAATTGCATTATATGTATATCAAAAATTGAAGGGCTCCGATGAATAGTGTCTAGAGGATGCTATGAGTCATCCCTCAAAAGGATAAGAGTTATTTAATTTCCACCCTGTATAATATATTAGAACGATAGATTAGAACGATAATGAAACTGTCATTCATTGATATTAGAATATTTGTATGGACTATACAATAGATGGGATAGATGAAATACACATTATTATTTTTTTTTTTTTGAAGCAAAATTGTCATTTTGGTTAACAACTTTTGTAACCTACGAAGTATTGATGGTAATGAATATTTTTTTTAATTTTTATGTGATTTTTGTTGTACTTTAAGACTGTTTATAAATAAATATTCTAACAATATTTATACCAACAAATATGACATCAGTAAATATAGAAAAATTTTAAAGCCCCTCTTGTTTAATCACCCATTTCGTCAACATTTTAGTGACTTTTTTGGCTTCATTTTCATATACAAGTGTATTCCCTCTATTTATTCAATGGTCAAAGGTAGATGCAAAGAAATTGGTCAACAAAAAGAAATGTATTTTATTAGATAACGAATATTATTATATTGACATATTTTTTTCTTAATATACCTACATACTTTTATTTCTGCACATGAATATTTTTGAAACAAAAATTAGTAATATTTTCTATAATATACCTATTTATTCGATTTAATTTAATCAATTTATGTATGCATGTATGTATAGGAATATTATTTGCTCTGCCAAACTCATAAATAAATACAAACAGTCTAAGAGTACTATACTAAAATTGTTAAGTCGATCCTGTGAAAAATTATTTCAGCTCTATGATAATAATATATGAACAAAATCGTTATAATTTTTGACGATTTTCAAATATCTTTAGCTGCAGTGAAAGTAAAATATTGAATAAAAAAAGTTTAACAACTAACTCTGATAAATCTGAAAAATTTACACAAAATGTATGTCCTTTTGTGTGTTAAATCATTGACACAAATCTCGTGTAAATATTTGACACATATGCTTTGTGTTAAAATAACACAAAAAATTGAGTGGACCGTTCTGGACATGTAAAATGTGTTAATTTTAACACAAATTTTTTCACTGTCTATAAGCAACTGACGTTTACAACGTTGTTCTCCAGAGCAATGTAATAAAAAATATCCAAATGCAATTTAATGTAGGCCTAGATACGTATTATTTGGTGATTACAACGATATTAAGGCTTACCTTAGTTGGAGGCAGTTTTTCAGGAATGTGTTTTTTCTTTTTCGAAAAGTAGGTTTTCGAGATGTTTATCTTCCTTTTTCTTCCACTATTAAGACGTTTTTTATCACCGTGTGATAGTATAATCTCATTACTAGATGCCACGTCTAGAGTTTACAACGTTCTTCCCCCACGAAAGTTTATTAAGAGCCGGAATTTCCAAGCTCCTTTCAAGGTTACCAACACAAAATATGAGGGAGAAAATTGTACCACGCTATCCGTCAGGTCATTTACAACATTGTTCCATCAAAACACCCGCTTTGAAAATAGTGTCGCATACAGTGTTGTTCGGCGGAGCTCTTCAATTAGTGCTAATAGGGGAGACTGGGGTAAAGTGGTCACTCTAAGACAAAATGTTGTTTTGCTTATTTGTTTGAAAAGATTGATTAGTATTTAGCATTAATAAGTATTTACCATATAGTTGCTTTAGTGCAGAACCAATAACCATCAACATATCAACAATATCTTGAAAGGTATTTTTGCAATTTTTGTTTTTCGCAACATGTGCAAAGTGACCAATTTACCCCACTATGTTGAGTACAGTGGCCAGAGGTACCCATTTTAACGCAAAAAGAAATCTTGAAGTAATAAACACGTTTAATATATTGAAAATGCCCTCGTGGCGAATTTTTTTAAATGTGATATTCCGAAATTATAACCATATGAATGACCCGGTGTTTCTTCCTTTCTAAAACCACATAAGGTGTGATACGGCTAATTGGGTATTTTAAAAAAAAAATACTTTCTTGGCTAGTTTAAAATTTATTTAGTTAGTTTAATGTAGGTTATATTCTGGTCGAGTCGCTATTTTTGCTATGGTATCAATTCACGTCGTAAAATGTTGGATTACGGTCTTGTTCGGTAAACCAAAGGTTTTACACCGTCTAGAATCCGTTCAACGCGACAAATTTGAGTAAACCCCTAGTTTTAGTGATTCATACCACGTTTTATTTTAATGTAGGATTTTTTTTTGGGGTCGAGTTATTATTTATACTATGGTATCAAAACGTTCAACGCGACAAATTTGAGTAAACCCCTAGTCCAGTAGCTCGTGCCACCAGTCAAATTTGTTAATAAGTTTCATTTACATAATATTTCGTAATTTGCTAATTATAAGATTAGTTTAGATTAGTTGATAAGTTTTCGACACACCAAACTTAATCTCGGAATATCACATGTTTTCAATTAAATATTTCTAGTTTGACTTTTGACCACTTAAAATATTAAATCAAATTCATTTTTAAAAAGGTTTTAACTATGTGGTCAAACATGTTTTTATTTACTATATCAAATTAACTTAATGTGTTATTTACATTTTTTTTATTATTAAACTTTGCAATTAAAACAAATACTTAATTACTTAAAAGGTTTATTAAATACAGTACTGAGATGTAACATGGACAAATTATATTTTTATTAACTAACGAATTTATGAATTTAAAAGAGAACTAAAATATTTTTTTGGTTGTACCACCTTAACTTGTAACGTATATATTTATTTTCAATAATGAATTGTTTATCAATCTATTATATAATTGTTTCATATGTTCACAAGGCTTTTAAAATTTGAATTGTTTTCTTACTTAAAATAAAATGTTTTTGGAAATTGTATTTGACGCTTACAGAAAATTTTAAATTTGTAATAAAATTGTTAATATTTGACCGAAGGTTTTATTTCGTTTTATTTCGATATACACTTTCAGGGGTCTTCTTAATTAGGTCGGGGAAAATCCACGGTAAAATCGCTTCCACGTAGCTCTTGCATTTCCCACCAACATCTAGGGACTAACCAAGGATATACCTCTGCTTAAATTTATCTTTGATTTGACCCCATATGTAGCAACCACACCAATACCCCAAAAAGGAAAACCATTTAACATAATAAAATACAAAGTATTTTCTAAAATAATTTTTTTATTTAAATTTTTTCGCTACAATATACAAAATCAAACTATGTTTGTATCATTAATTATTATATGTCAACGGATGGACGGACGGACGAACATTGAAGTCTCATCATAAGGGTTCACATAATCACATTTTTTCTCGGAACCCTAAAAACTGATTTCAGGCAATTCTTTTATTTATAAAATATAATAAACTAAATAAAAGTTCTGAATCTAATACAATATGTTAAAAGATTCTAAGAATTCAATTTGAACAGCGACCGGAGACCACTGACCACTTTGCCCCATTATATAAGCCTGGCCACTTTACCCCGTTAGACGCCATTTCGGCAAACCACAACTAATTTCAAGAAAGAATTTTCTGATTCATCGATAACCAGTCCCGGATCTACGATTTTTTAGAACCGGGGCAGAAACTTGAAAATGGTGTCCCCTTTCCAACGTTTGACATAAATTGTCAAAAAAACTCATAATTATATAAGTCCTTTATAAAACTCCAATTTTTCCCGTTGCGGCAATGATAAAAATTGAAGGTTTTGTAAAGGATCAATATAGGTACAACTTGATTCTTTATTTTAATGAATCTACTTCGAAAGCACTACAAGTTGTGCAAATTTCAAATTTTTATCACCAGCCCTATCAGAGATACAGGGGCGCAAAATTCCAAAATTTGGAAAAAAGGCATTTTTCGGAAGTTTGTAAAAATTAAAGGATACAAGTTTCACAATCGAAATAGTGTGTATTTGTTTCGTAACGGGTAGTTGTACCCGTATAGCTATTCTCATAAAAAATACTAAGCGTGGCGAGGTTTAAAACATTCCTTCTATAAAGCAGCTTCCACATTCTCGCCGAGGTTGGACGAGTCGAGAATGTAGAGGGTCATTTCGTTGTGCTTCGCGGTTGGTATTTCAATGCTATTCTTATGCCTCGGCCAACCTTGCGAGGAACTACTTCGTCCAACTTCGGCTAGAATGTGGAAGCTGCTTAAGAAAAAAAATGTTCAAAAGGTGAATTTTGCTAAATTTTGATATCCAACTTTAGGTAAGGATTTCTTATGGAAGGAACGAAAATAGGTTAAATATGGACATCACTTAAAATAAAGAGATATTTATTACCTTTAAAATGGTTTTTACTTCAACCTTTTAGGATGCATGGTTTATGAAATATGTGCATTGGCATAAATGGCTGCAAACATAAAAATTAGCGCAAATTGGAAAACAAAAATGGCTACCACGCTTAAACGGTTCAAGATAATTTTTTTAAAGAAGTCTTCTCAATACTTCAAATGTAATAAAAACAACTGGAAGAATATTACTTTTTCCGAAAATGGTCGAGTAACCAGCTTTTTTTTAGACTATTTGATATAGACCGACCTAGTATGATTTTGGCGCCCCCTGAAACTGACGCCCGGGGCAGGAGCCCCGGTTTGCCCCCTTAGATCCGGACCTGTCGATAACTATATTATTTTAAAGGTAATTAGAAGTTTTTAGCTATCCCAATTAAAAAACTGTATACGTAATTAATAAAAAAAAAAATAATGAGAATACAACTTAAAACTTACTTTACATCAACACTCGAAAATTCAGAAAATTCGTTATAATTGTCGGGAACATACAATCTAGGGAACTGATTATTGACGTTTTTATAGAATACTAATGGCTTGTCTACAAACTAGTATTCAGCTTCACCACAAGATTGGAGCAGTTTTCGGTGAGTAAAGGCCAATGGCCACTTTACCTCCACTGGCCACTTTAGTCCAGTCTCCCTACATATTCAAATTTTTGAAAATTCTTAAAAAATGAACTTCTACTAAATATAGAACGCCTTGAACATCTAAAGCCCTTAAAGAACATATAATTTCTAGGTCGTTAATGATCGAATATGCATATTTAAAAAATAAAAATTACTAGTAATTAAAATTTTTTGGTGTTGTGTTTCGAAAACATTTAAATAAATAAATTGCAATATTTATAACAGTAAATAGATATGTATAGTAGGTAAGTATGTAATGGTAGTCGTGTACCTGTAGGTAGAACTGCATTTTGTTCCAGTTTTAATAATTCCCGAGTTCACTATTCGTGTCATTCATTTATAAATTGATTGTTTTAATGCACCAACTGTGTATAGGTACTTCAAATATATGATGTACCTGGGCATTTATTTAGTGACAAGTTCAAAAATTACACATCTTGGATTTATTAGCACTACCGGACAAAATGGTTCATTAAATTCATTTCAAATAAAAAAGTGGAAATTATTTTCGGAGATACTCACATTTAAATGGTAATTTAAGCCGGAGACAATTTAGAATTGATTGTAAATGTAAAATATGGGCATATTTTTTTTTTTAATATTAAAAAAAATAGTTTATGCGCCAATAAAAAACCGCCACCAATATATTAAACTTAATGAAACTAAATAATGGCAACTTTCGTAAAAATAATTTTCATCTTTTTCAGAAAAACCAATAAATCCGACTATAATTATTATTATAGTTAAACATTTATCCGTTGAAAATTATCCAAAATTTGAGTGCAATATCTCTTCTTATTATATAGTTTTACATATCAGTAATGTTCAACCATTTTTACCATGCCATGTAGGAATACTTTTCTAATTTATTTAGCGATCTAGTTTTATTTAAATTAGATTCTTAAGTCAAAATAACTAAATTTGTTCAAAAAATGTAATTTAATTTCCGCATGTGATTTTGCTTTTTTGTTGTTGCTATAACTCTGATTTTGACAAAAATGAAAAAAAGCAGTTTTGAAAACCTATGAGCAATTTCAAATTTTATGTTTCTGAATTACAGTCTTTTGGAATTTTTTAAGAAATTTTGATATCAGCACGTGATGACGTCATCAAGTTTAATTTTTTATATTTTATATTAATACCTACAAAATGTGAAATTTGGGTAATTTGATTGCTAAATTTTCTTTTTTTTTAAAAAATATCCAAACTTGTTCAGAAAATGTGACTTATTTTACAGAAGTGGTTTTTATGTTACGCTATAGCTCTATTTTCAGTATAGGAGATTAGTATTATAAGAGATTAGCCAAAATTTGCTCTGCGATAAACCGGTTTTCCTTTATGTTTTTCCTTATTTTAAAATTTTTTCTTGACCTGTCGACGCTAAACTTTATGCAAACCCCTGATTTACATGATGTGAAACCAAAAATTTAATTATTTGTCTCTGAGACATTTTTCTAACTGACGCAAAATTTAATTCAACCTAGACTACGACTTTTGAAATATAAAAAAAAAAATGTATCTGTTCTAAATGATTCGTTCAAATGAAGAAAAAAATGAATATAATTACTTTTATAATATGGCTAGAGCGCTGGGAAGAAGAAATTTGTTGCAAATATTTTGAACGACCAAGTTGAGAGGGCCCTAAGTAAGAAATGAGTGTTTTCTCTTAAGCTTCGTTTGACTCTCTTAAACACTGATTCTCAGCTCAAGATATATAATTTCCAAGCTGGTATATACATGTATATAGGTAAACTATACATTTGAAAATTGCATCATATTAAGTGAACATTTGAAAATATACATTATTAGCGAACAGTAGAAAAAATGAAAAATAACATAATTTTTACTGTTTTTCAAAACAAGTGTTCATGAAAAACAAAATAAAAAAACCGGGTTGTTTATTTTGGACATGTACTAATGGTAGTAGAGGTATTATATTTATTTTTTAACATATAATAAATTACTGTATCCAAATGTGATTGTGACGTATTTTTTGTATTTACTTAAAAAATGATTCAAAAAACAATGCTTTGTCTGAAATAATTTTATTTTTTTAAAAAACAAACATGATATTTCACAATATATGATATGTTAAATAAAATTTACAAGAGATGGAATTTTTAAAAATGACTTTAGTGTCGAAAATTTTTATAAAATTTTGAAATTTTATTATTCGTTTATTTGATTTATAGTCAACGAAGCAGTTATGGGTTCAGCACATTATTTTTTATCAAGCATTGAATGAATCATTGAGCAACAATTTGTTCGTATACGGATGATTTTTGCGAAAAATAAATTTAAATATATAAATAGTCATTTATTTATAAGAAAAATTTTCTTTTAAGAAGTCTTTACTAGCAAACGAAATTTTTTAATATGTATTTAGCATTGAGGAGAGAATGCTGTGTATTACAAATACATTAAGAAATTGCAGCAAGAAAATTGACTGATGTGATTACTTTAATGGCGGTCAAACAACACAAGGGTTGACCGGGGTAAATGTGAATTGGGGCAATTGTGAAAGGCGCCTATAATTTCTAAAATAACATTAATTTTGTTAAAAATCAAATCTTAGTATGTTTTTCTGTCCTTTCTTAATATGCTATTAAAATTTGGTAACAATTCTCCTAGTATTAGTATTTTTTTTTTTTTATTTTGAAAAAACCTTTGCAAAATTTTATGTATCTCATTTCGACCAATCCTCAAAAAAAATTTTTTTTTAAATACATTTTCTTTTTTTAAAATGTAACAAATGGTTAAAAGTACTTCTAAAGAAGTGGTCTAAACCCTGAGGGGGTTCCTTATTAACTGCCAAAGAAATTAGACAATTTATTACCAATTCACAATTACCCCGTGATTTTAAAATTGTGGGGTAATTGTGAACGTCATTCACAAATGTCCCCATTTGATCAAAAATTTCAGTAGTGTTCTTTTCAGAGTTGAAAATGTTGATGAAGATGCTGGTGACATTATTGTACAAGTTTCCGTTGTACAAACAATACAGAAAAAAAAATTGTGTAATGAGCCATGTTTTGTGTATCAATCTACGAAATCATTGCTGTGCTCCCTTATCCAATAACAACTTACCAAGACAGAAAAATTACTTGTTTTTAATGTCTTTGTGAGTGTCCAAGGGCAGTAGGATTAATACAAAACCATTTTTTCTTTTATTTACATATTAGACCTAAGAGATTCTTGTTTTTTATTCATGTTAACTAAATGTATTCCCAAAGTCTCATTTTCCTTGTTTTTGTGTGAAAATCTTGTAGTTTTTTTATTTTTTATTTGATAAAATGACAAAATATCATTAAAATATCATTTTTAGTTTGTAATAAATTTGTTCTAACAATTTTTGTTATTTTTATTTAACCTTGATTTTTGGTACAAATTTGAGGTATGGATAACTTGCATTAAACAAAGAGAAATTGTGACCACTAAAGTATGATGAAAAATTTGAAAGTGTGGTAAATGTGAAGAATTTAATTTATGCTTTACTCTTATGTATCCCACTTCTCTTGTAATCCATTCTAAATAATTTTTCTGACGGCATTCACTTTTACCGCACAATTCATAAGATTTGCAAACCCGCACCGGAGATATGTGAATGGCTTATGTAATTTTTGTTTTTCAAACGAATTTGTTCAAAATTTGTGTGGTGCATCCCGAATAATGTAGAATTAGAAATAAATCAACCAAAATGCGATATATAAAATAAAAAGTACTTAAAACAACGCTACTATCTCACTTCATGAAAATCCATTCACAATTATCCCGGTTAACCCTAATTTAATGGTTTATCTAATATTTATAAACAAGTTTCTGTGGTTACAAGTTTGGTTTAATAAAATTGAGTTATACTTCATAATTTAATGCCTGTGGTATCTCTAGAAAATTTATGTTAATGTTCAATTCAGTACTCAGTGGTATATAGAATAAACCTACAAATTTTGAAGGCTATCAGCAAATCTGTCCTTGGTATAATATTTTGCTGCAGTGAATTTTTAAACTTCGGTGCGCACAGAATGATAATGCTGATTCAGATACTTTAAATAAATTTTTTGCACGATCGTGTATTTTCATGCATTTACCGATGCTGTTGACAATGCTGGTAAGTTACATTTCCCGAACGTTTGTTTATATCCATGGAAACCAAAAAATAACAGTGCGGTAAGTGAAATAGATGCGTGGTAAGTAAATAGGAGTGTGGTAAGTTAAATTAGCTCAAAAATGATTGTATTTATTTATTTATATTGAAATTAAAAGTACAATTTGAACAATTAGGAAAATAAATCCATTAATAATATGAAAATTTTCACTAGTTTGCACATTATTATTATTATTATTGGCATTAATCTTCTTATTTTATTGACATTTCAAAAGGTCGTTCAATCATTAAGATTTTCTGTGGCTTTCATAATATTCCTTTCATTTTACGAGAATAAATTTGCAGTCAAAAATAAAATGCTTCATCAATTTCATTATTCTCACTAATAATATAGTTTAACAAACTATTTTCCTCAATTTTTTTTAATAGAAAATTCAAAAAAAATATTCACGCCCGTGAAATATTGACACTTAATTTTTTATTTACAAATATAGTTGTCAATTGTCACTACAAAGATTCATATTAGTTGTATGAATATTTATAATATTTATTCATGGCATTCTATGTCATAACATAGAAATATAAATTTCATCTATATTATCTGAATTTTATTTTTTATTTAACACATTTTTAATCTTTAATTATTTTAAATCGATCGTGCAAAAAATATTATACAATACACGATGCGTTAAGTGCATTTACTGATCTCGAAAATTGCAAAAACTCGACCCTGCGGGTCTCGTTTTCGCAACATTTTCTCGATCAGTAAAAGCAACTTACCGAACTTATATTGTAAAATACTATTTCCTTATATATCAAACCAAAAATAGTATTTTACAATATAAGTTCGGTAAGTTGCTTTTACTGATCGAGAAAATGTTGTGAAAATGAGACCCGCAGGGTCGAGTTTTTGCAACTTTCGAGATCAGTAGATGCACTTAACGCATCGTGTATTGTATAATATTTTTTGCACGATCGATTTAAAATAATTAAAGAATAAAAATATTTTAAATAAAAAATAAAATTCGGATAATATACCTAGGTAAAATTTATGTTTCTATGTTATGACATAGAATGCCATGAATAAATATTATAAATATTAATAGCAACTAATACGAAATCTTTGTAGTGATAACTGACAACTATATTTGAGGGGCTCAGAACTGTAGTGGTGTAAGTCAATTTTCTTAAGATTGGAGATATTGTGAAATTATTGTTATTTAACCTGATCTTTATTCAATGCCAAAACGACAAAGTCATTACTTATACAATAAAGCCGGTAGAGACCATTATTTTATTATAGTTCCATATACTTACTATGCTTCAATCAAACTTTAACGTTAAATAACTTAAAACAACATATTTTGACTTACACCACTATAATAGTTCTGAGCCCCTCATTTGTAAATAAAAAATTAAGTCTCAATATTTCATTGGCGTGAGTATTTTTTTTAAATTCTCTATTAAAAAATTGAGGAAAATATAGTTTGTGAAACTATAATATTATTGAGAATAATGAAGTTGATGATGCATTTTATTTTTGGCTGCAAATTTATCCTCGTAAAATGAAGGGAAGATTATGAAAACCGCAGAAAATTTTAATGATTGTACGACCTTCTGAAATGTCAATAAAATAAGAAGATTAATGCCAACAATAATAATAATAATGTGCAAACTAGTGAAAATTTTCATATGAATCGATTTATTTTCCTAATTGTTCAAATTGTACTTTTAATTTCAATATAAATAAATAAATACAATTATTTTTGAGCTAATTTCACTTACCACACTCCTATTTACTTACCACGCATCTATTTCACTTATCGCACGGTTATTTTTTGGTTTCCATGGATATAAACAAACGTTCGGGAAATGTAACTTACCAGCATTGTCAACAGCATCGGTAAATGCATGAAAATACACGATCGTGCAAAAAGTATTTTTCGATTTAAAAAAGAAGTTTATTAATGTGAAATTTCTATAATTTATTATAAAAACTTCAAAACTTTAAAAAAAAAACAGTTGTAGTTACTTTGCGGGTTATTTTCTTTAGAAAATCGTTTTAAGTCATCTAAACCGGGGCTTCTTAAACTATGGGTCGCGACTCCATTTGGGGTCGCTTAGTGAAATCTTGGGGTCATAGGGAAAATTTTTTTATATGTATATATATTGTTACCTAATCAATAAATCCTTACAAAATACTTATATATTTCTATTTGAGGTGGCAAATGAAAAAGGTTTAAGAATCCCTGATCTAAACCAAAGTTTTGCGAGTATATGATATTTAAATACATCTACATAGATGCGGATACGGATACAAATATTGGAATCAGATTGAATGAAGCGAAAGCTGCAGCTTAGCAGAATTTGTTTTACTCCTTTTTAAAAAATGAAATCAATATAGTCGATTTTTCATAATTTGAAAATATTAATAATAAAATATGGTTTAACGTCTACTTTTTGAGACTTCTTGTTTATAATAAACGTCACCTACATCATTATTTGTGTACATTATTTATACTCTATCCTTTTTATACGTTACCTTATAGGTACATTTTATGATGTAAGTGAAGAACAAGGAAATAATTTGAAAGGGGTGCGTCTGCAGGGCTAAGTTTTCTAAAGTGATTATGTCAAATTCATCTGGAATTGTGAAGGAAAACTGTAGAAAGCCTTTTTCGAGTATGGCCGATCACGGTATTCAAACCGTCGACCTAAGTTCACTAAACCATTCCACTGATGCATAATAGATATTCGTTGTTTCTGCTACTTCAAGTAGGCTTTACAAACATATCGTATAAAATAAATTTAAATAAGCAATGCCAAAATGTAAATCGATATTTATTACTATGTATGGGGCGACTACGAACATAAAAGATTAAAAAGCAGAACATTAATCATATTTTATTTCAAAAATTTTTTATATAATGAAAATCCAACCCATCTGTAAAATTTTATACAAGTTGATACTTGTAGGTAATGTGAATATTTATAATACTATACGTACGTATATAATGCGTTGTTTATGCCTTTCTAAAATATTATTCATAAAATTATACAGTCTTTTTCATAGGCATATTTCCTGGTAAAATATCTGTCTATATTCATTCAATTTATTTAAAAATGACACTGGGTAAAAGCGTACTAAAAATTATAACTATAATATGAATTTATAACTGATATAAAATATGAATTTAAATATGACTTTATGTTTTTGTAATAAGTAATAATGTCTCTGTCACAGTATTTGCATAACATGATAAATTTCCAAAGATTGAACACTGACGGATCTCCTATAACAACCCAGCTGTATCTATCTAAAATAGTTTAGCTCTCTAACGGCGAAAAAAATTTCAAAATTGGTTGCATAGTTTATTTTTGGCGCTTTTGAACCCTGACGGACCTCATATAGGTAATATAACTTATATCCATATAAAATAGTTTCACTCTCTAACAGTG
Organism: Brachynemurus nebulosus; assembly: GCA_035578155.1. Taxonomy (NCBI): domain Eukaryota; kingdom Metazoa; phylum Arthropoda; class Insecta; order Neuroptera; family Myrmeleontidae; genus Brachynemurus; species Brachynemurus nebulosus. Next base: position 10,917,034 of record JAPWDM010000003.1, read on the forward strand.
AACAAGTTTTCGAAATCGGTGATGACACGTTCTTGAAAAGTTAGTTAATTTTTATTTTAAAAAATGAAACAGATGTAAGTATTGTAATAACAAAATTAATGAAGCATTTATCGTAAAGAAATTCACTCAATTCCTTAATTTCGCTCAACCACTAATTTACTTAAAACTATGGTTCAAAAGTTTATCTTATGTAACTGTTTGCGATGGTGTAAAAAAATTTAAAAATTTTTTAATTCTGATTCATTTGAATTGCGCAAATGAAGTATAATGTATAATAAAGTTATGAAGTTTTAGAAGTGGAATTTTGGGAATTTTTTTTAATTAAACAAGAAAAAATCATATTTCAGTATCCGCAGCACTTAGAACTTCGGTTCCAACTGTAGAGTATTAGAAATGGGCCCATTAACCCACTAAAAAATTTTGTCTGTCTTTCTACCAAACCCCCGGTATACATTGAGCAAAAGTAGACCAACTAGATTTTCTGACGTAAACAAAACTTTTTTTTAATATTAATATCTTTCGCATTCTGTTAATATATTATATCTAATTAAAGAGCAACAGTGCTAATTTATATTTTTCCTCTATCTCTTACCGTATTCGGGGTAATGTATTAATTTGAAGAATTTAATTTTTACCTCCAAATTTTATGGTGTAATCCCCACACCTTCAAATCATTCTTCCGCCGATAAAAAAATAAGTGTCACTTAATTTTTACTTTATTACACTATAAAATATATTAAAGTTTCATTAAAATCGATAATTCGAGCCTTTGGATTTTTAATTATGTCAGTAATTTTCTAAATATAAAACAATGACTGAATGAAATTTAAAATCTATATATATTATATCACAAATTGTTTTCAGTTGAAACATAAATAAGTATGTACAGCGAAAACTCTATTAATACGGTGGATAGAAACTGCATAAGAAAGTTTAATGGAAACAAAATAAAGGAATAATTTTCACATGGGAATATTTTTAGATTTAATTTTAATATTGATGCAAAAATTTCAATACATATATATGTAAAGAAACTGAACGACGCAATAATAGCCTTTTCTGTGTTATCGTACCCTTTCCCGTGAAATATTCCCGAAATTCCCATAACGCGGGGGCGATATTTTGTTACTATTCTCTTACACTAGAATAGTATCAGAAGCTAAGTTTATCGCAAATTAATGTTTAAATTTCGTATTTTCTCTTACTTTTTATTCACATTATGCGTAAAAATATTCGCATAAAAAAATCACACAAAAAAAGACCGCATAAAAAGAGTTTATGCTGTATTAACAATTAACAACAATAACATTCATGAACTATTTTTATAACCATAGCCGTATAGTTTTAGATAATTCAATTTTGTAATTTCCGTTAATAATAATAATAATAATAATTAATCAATAAAGGATATCAAATTGACACCCTTTGTTTATACTTATTTAATTAATCTGTTATTTTTGACAGCGTTACTTTATGTTCAAAATTTCAAATTAACAATTTGTATAGTTGGTTTGTTTACAAAATTTAATCAATTTTTAGGGTTGCGGAGAAAATTCCTCGTAATCTACATAATTTAGTTATGTCTGTCACGTCTGTCCTCACCTTCATAATTCCTACACGGAGAGAAAAATCATATAATTTTTGTAGATAAAATTTCAAAAAAATTACCATGCTCTCTTATAATGCGTGCGTGATCGACGACCAAAGTAAAAAATATTTTACGATCATGTAAAGTAAATATTATTAAATTGAAACATAAAAAGTATTAGTCATGGCTTCATAAAAATTGTTGTGCTAGCATGGTAAAATTTAATGTGCTAACACAACTTCTATCACACTCTTATGCATATATGTTACAGTTTAATTCTTGTTGTCGTACTCTGTCATTTGCGCATCTGACTCGCAACCTTATGTTACTTGGGCTGTACGCACGGAGGAACAATAGATGCATACAAAATGATTGGCAACAATATATTCTAATACTGTAGATAGTGAAGTAACAAAATGATGAATTAAACGGTGACCGTCCTGTAAGACATTCTAATGATTACTGTTTAGTGTTTGCACATCACACCACACCAGCCTGGCTATGTTACTTGCCACACCAGCCTGGCTATGTGACCTTCATGTATGATTGTGTTGATACCTTCTGCAGCTTGCCTCGCTATGTGACAGCGTTGATATCTTCTCTTTTTTTCTTTCTACTATTAGCAGATAGCATTTGAAATATTATAAGACAGCATGGTAATTTTTGTAAGAAAAACAATTAAAAAATATTTTTTTGTCGGGAAGTTTTTACTCTGCTGTTTTACAAATTTTACGGAGCTAATATTACGGAAAGAACATTCTATCCTTTAAATTTTCTATGATTAATTATAATTTTTATATTTTTACCGTACAAAATTGAATATGTTCGCCTTTTACACATCGATTGTAGTGCTGAGCACAGTAATTTTTCTATGAATTTTCTCTCAGTGTACATCGTTTAGCTAATGCCCAAAGAAAAAATTTTGGAACCCTTATGAAATCGTCAAGCCTCTTCGTCCGCTTGTCACAAACGCCCATAATTACATCATCCTTTGGTCTATGAAAATTAAAAATTTTGAATGCTACTATAATGTATCGGGTTTTTATCCTCGACAGTAGGATGACAATTTAAGACGTTAATTACGACTGTAGGCAATCCACGCCTGCGGATGCCAATTTTAGACGTTTTGGGTTATTCTTACCCGAAAGTCGATGACATTTGGTAATGATTTGTCCCCTTTAATTGTTAAGTGGGCGTAAAACAGCGCAGAGGAATTTTTAAATTGTTTTTTCCCACTCAAATTTAAACTAATTTTGCATTGGAATTCTTCTCCTCGAGTCGTAAATTCTTCGTCCTTTCTCGGCTTAAATCTCGGCTTTATCCTTTTCTCAGAAGCTTCCATTTTAATAAATTAATGTTCTTAACCGATAGAGACACCAACATTATACAAACAAAGTGAGAGAATAAGATAAGTAAATAAATAATTTACTTAACATAAAATATACTGCACGATGACGCACTAAAATGTAATTCTGGAAAAATTTAGAAGATAATACTCATCTCTCTCGCACTCAAACAAATACATACAAGCCATCTCAACCAAGATAAGTCTTATTCTTAGAAAAATAAAATATATTGAAAGCAATAAACATGAACTGCAAGTATAAACAATAAATACAGTGGTGTACAGAAATAAACGTACACTTAAGTACTGTAATGGGCATAATAAGAAGCGAAATTAGACGCATAATTAACAAATTATATTATAAAATGGTGGACGGATAAGTAATAAGATTAAATATTAGAAAAAGGGGCGTTACTAAACCAACTAAACTTGATGACGTCACGACCCAAAATAGCTACACCCATTCAAAAGGTAACCAATAGTTATAAATTATTGAACAAAATGGAGACCCGAAATGTGTCAGGAATCTGTGTCGTCAGACTACACATGCAAGTTTCAATACAACATCGTCTTGGATATTATTAGAAAGAGCCTTTAAAAAGAAGTTGAGGTTTCTTTTACCACTTTTCATTTTAAAGTTTCATTTGTGAAATATTGAGTTTCAACATGGTCGTTTTTTGCTGAGTGTTTTCGTCCATCAGTAATTTTTAAACTATTCATTTAAAAAATTTAAAAAAATTACGGGTACTAGCACTTACTAAAAGCACTTACTTAAAATTATTTCGAGTAATTTCGATCGGTAACTTTAAAAGTTAGAATGGTGAAAAAATTTACCTGAAGTACAAAATATCTGAATTTTTCATCAGATGAAATGTAAGCAATTCAAATAAACTGTAAAATCTTGCTTCAACCTTACCTTAAACCAGGGGTGGCCAACCCAAATGATCTTTCGAGTCACTTTGGAAGCGCGGAAGCCACCCCGCGGGCCGCGTATAAAATTATGTGTTCATATATATTATGTATTTTTTTAATACATTGGTTTTCACTACCTTGGTCATTATAAAATAAATATATTTTGTATAAGTGTGATGAATCTCGGGGGCCAAAAAAAGTTCAAGGCGGGCCGCGGGTTGGCCACCCCTGCTTTAAACTTTCAGTGCATTAATTCAATCCTGACTACGGAACAGAGTGCCATTTGTATCTTTAGAGACTTCTATAAATTTAATCAAGAAACTATAATCCGATCAATTTAGCCCTAAAAATAGTAGTAAAGATACAAAAATTAGGGGAGAGCTGAATGCGGAGTACGAATCTTCGGAACACCATTATAAATAAGTGTTGAAAAGTCCTCATCGATCATGTACGTGGAAAAATTTTATTCAAGGTCAAAGGTGTCGAAAACATGTTTTTCACGTTTTTCAGCAAAACGGTAAGCTTTATCATAAAATTAGGACAGACAGAAATTGTAGATCATATAATTATCTATAAAAGAAGTCATAAGGCTAGTTATGCTCTAATGTTGAATCACCAACAGAAGAGGATTCGTATGATACCAACGAGGGGACATATGATGCATCGCTATTGAGGTAATTTACTTATACCCAACAAGAAGAACAAGAAGAAGAAGAACAAGAAGAAGAAGAAGAGCAAGAACAAGAAGAAGAGGAAGCCGAAATATTAGACGATTATGAATCTGACGAATAATTTCCCAATACTATTACTACTAATACATCATCATTCCCAATACTAATATTTTTTTTTATTATTCAATAGTTTTCAATTAAATAGGATCACCATAGGCCGTGGAATAGGCCTACCGGGGAAACCCTTTAAAAAAATCCGCTAAGTACACTACCTCACAGTTGGCGTGGAAACGTGTGCATATTATGAAGATTACAACTTTTGTAATAGTTATATCTCAGAAACAGTGTCTCTTAGGAAAAAAGTATTCTAACATTTTTTATAGATAATTATATGATCCACAATTTTTGCCTGACCTAATTTTATGATGAAACTTACCGTTTTGCTGAAAAAGGTGAAAAATCCATTTTTGACACCTTTGACCTTGAATAAAATTTTTCCACGTACATGATCGATGAGGACTTTTCAACACTTATTTATAATGGTGTTCCGAACATTCATACCAATTTTCAACTCTCCCCTAATTTTTGTACCCTTCCATGTTTAAATTTACCGGTGTACTATATTAATTTTACAGTTGTGCGAGCTATTTTTATTATGTTAGCTAGCTATACAGTATTCAAAAGACAATACTTTTGATAATGTTTGTGGAAAAACAAATATTGTTCAAAGCTCAACACATCTTAAACTTATTATATACAAAGGCTGCCTTTACACGATCAGTAATACTGTCAGTATTTCAAAATTATGACAGTATAATTGATCGTGTATTGACGATACTGAAATAATGATGAAAGTATTGAAGAATGGTTTATAATTCCATCAGTATTCACTTCAGTACTAAGACGTGGAGGGGACAGTTAAAACCGTTAAAACATATTTCTCGTAGGTATATGTACGATATGTACCAGCGGTACCAGCCGAGATAAATACAAATCGATTGTAGATCGTATATGTACATCATGGAAAAGTAGGCTTGTACATATTATTATTGATTAGTATGTACGGCAGTATGTACAATATGTACGAAATGTACCGTATGTACATTGTACATACATGCGTATATGTATGGTATAGCTAGAAAAGCAAAATCGAACAGATCGGATCGAACATAACGTTTTTCTTCTTTGTTTTCTTGTTTTGAGTTGCAAACGCTAGTACTATAGCTAAACACGCTTCTTTCATAATAATAACAATTCAAAAATTTTATTAATTTAAAAATTCCGAAAAATTAAATTTGACAGTTTGTTTTAAAATACTGAAGAAAATAATGATAGTGTACGGTATCATAAAAATACTGAAGTAATAAAAATAATGATTCATTATTTTTATCAGTAAATACTGACAGTATTACTGATCGTGTAAAGGCAGCCAAAGGGAAATTAAATTTGGCGAACATACCATTTTTTGATGATCGACTTATACATGGAATTGCTCTGCTTTATATTTAGTTGCCAAATATGGTTGCCATATAATGTATGAGCTGCTATATAATATATTTTTATATCCAAATGTCATGAAAATGACACATATAAATTGATTTAGTAGTTCATATTATTATTAGTCGAATTTTGTCCGAAAAATTAGACTTATACAGTCTATACGATAAGAGCTGCGAGAGGCGAGACCAGGGGCGCTATCCGTTTTCGGACCCGTAGAACACGATTATGTAAAAAAAAAAAAGATGTCTGATATATATATATATATATATATATATATATATATATATATATATATATATATATATATATATATTTCCCGCAACCTTTAATATGTGTAGGACCCCCCTATGGAAGTTAAGAGATGAAATTTGGTAAGTGGGGCTTATTCCGATGCACAACAATACTATCAAAGTGGGGTCAAATTTTGGGCAAATTTTTTTTTGGACCCGACCTTTAAGGGGGTGGTGGGGGGCGGAAAAGCAATAAAACTTTTCCAAACCGGTTTTAAATAATGTTTCGGTCAATTATCTACAACATATCCAAAATTCAGCTTCCTAGGATGATATGGTGGGAGTAGAGGGGGGAAAAACGATTTTCGCTGGATCTAACAGGCCCCCAGCCCCCCAGAATTAACGTAGAGGGTTGAAATTTGGTGTGTTGATAAAGTTCGTACCTAGGTTGTGCTTTTTGGAGGTTTTAATATTTTACCCCCACCCCCCTCATTTTTAAGCTACAATTTCATGCATTTTCGACGTTTTCGAAGTTTGTACCACTCGCACAGGTTACCCGAATAAACCTAGAGGGCTGAAATTTTGTATTCGGATTGAGTTAGTATCAAGGGGGTGCCTTTTGGGGGTCTCGACTTTTAACCCCTACCCCCACCATTTTTATACCCAAAAGAACATGATTTTTCTTGTTTTTTAACAGTTTCGTTCGGGTCAAAATCTCCCCAAATAAACCTAGAGGGCTGAAATTTGGTGTACAGGTTAAGCTAATAGCCAGACACTGTTTTTTGGAGGTTTCAACTTTTAACCCTTACCCCCACGATTTTTACGCCAATATTTCCTTAATTTTTTTGCTTGTTTTCTAACACGTCTAGAGACTCCATAAGGAAACCTAGAGGGCTGAAATTTTGTACCTGTATTCAGTTAGTATCCAGCTAGTACCTTGTAGGGAGTCCGCATCACTTTTCCCCCCACTTCTCCCATTTTTACATCGGAATTGAAAGCCATTGTTAAATGTGTTTTAAAAGCATTATGTTTATTCTAAATACAAGTAGGCGAATAGTAATTTTAAAAAATTTAAAAAAAAGTGAACTTACTTTTATGACAAATGAAGTACATACATATTAAGTAATTTAAAAATGTTATTAAAGTCACTGTTTATTTATAAATTAGGAATTTTGGATTTTTAGTATTTATAAAATAGAAATTTTGGATTTTTTTGGAAAGAAAAAATATCTTTATAAAGGCCTTCCAGTTTACTATTTAAGGTCCTTTTTTAATTTTTAAAACTAAAACATAAAGGCAATTAGCGGATAAACATGGGCAGGAATGTCCTCGTACGAATTGTGTTGGCTTTTTTTCTGCTACCTGTTTTCGGCACAAAATTGAAATTTACTGAGATACAGCCCTTAAATACTTAAAACCTTTTTTTAAAGCCTCGATCAGCCGAACACTCATCACCAGTTTTGAAACCAACAAAATGACAATTCGGTTGTAGACTTTCAATCACATTTCGCTTGTAGACATTCAATACCGAAGATGAAGGGGAAAATTCGACTACCGTGATGGGGCCCCGCTGCTCACGGCGTTTTTTTTAATATTGTAAACTATTAATACCACAACTATATATATACACATGTGCATATACATAATGTGGGTACCTATAAATAGGAAAGTTTAAAGGTGGTTGCAAAGTATCGATGCGGTGTGCTGAATAAATGTATAAAGAAGGCATAAAGAATAGAAAGATGTATTTTGTTACGAAATTATTTTTGTAGAACTTTAATTGTTTAAACTTAGAATTCGATTTAAAAAGATGTTCTAAGAGGACGCCATCGAAATTAACAATTTAAGGCTGCACTTTGACACAGTTAAACTTCGCCAGGAGCCGACAATATTTTTAAAAAACTTAAATTAAAAAAAGCTTCATATACTTAAATAAATTCACGAAATAATTCAACATGTGCGAATACACACATTTTTAATAAAAAAAGAACAATAAAAATAAAAATAATTGCCATATAGTGATAAAAACAATATAAAAATACACAAACAATTAAAATTTATGGGTTCTGCTTTTTCGGTGAGTTCATTTAGACAGATGATCCTTTTTATCAGCATGATTCATGACCTACCTATGTCAAGGGCGCCCAAATGCCAAGGGGGCTAGAACTGGGGATAAGGAGTATTTTTAATATTTTGGATCACGAAAACCCATTCGTAAGTAGCCATAAAAAGTTTCAATTTCGACCATGTTGTAAAACATTATCCTGTTGCTAAAATACTAGGCTACGTTAAAGAAAAAAAAAATTGACTAATACCACACTTATATATTTTAACGTTTCCCTAAAATAGATAAGGAAGCCGCGCCCAATAAAACGTTATTCAAACTAAGGTAAATCACTTATTTCTGTTACAAAAATATGTTTAAACTAGCCGTATGCCCGATGGGATTTCCCATCGACAACATCTTTTTATTAGGTACTCATTTTCTGCTCACTTTTAATGTTTTTCAAAAGCCTAAATCAATATCCATGTTTTTAACTCCAAAAATGACGAACTTCCCATATAGAGCAAGAGCCCACGACAGCCAGACCTTCGTTATTTTATAAAAGCTGAAAGTTTCTCTGTGCATGTCCCTTATACAGGTAAGAACGACCAGCGAGTATAGAGTTTGGGTTGTGGTTACTTGGGCAGGTAACAGGTAGTAAAGGTGTATAAAATAGTACCTTAAATTCGTTAAAGTATAAAGCTCGTTTTTTTTTGTATTTTCTTCGGGATAACTTTAGAAATCTCGTCATCCATTGCCGGACACTTATGACAGTTGCTACCCCCTGCCAGACATCCCTAAACTTTAATAAATTATAATTATACTTTCGTTATAGTATAAAAGCTAAATTTTATATATGTTACATGGGGACCTATAAAAAAATGTTACCTCAATAGCCGGACAGTTTTAATGATTTTTACATCTTGCCAGTAGTGATGAGCAAAATTAGTCTTGGTCTTGCAGTCTTATCTTGGTCTTGCATTTTTTGCAAGACCAAGACCAAGACCAATACTGCATTTTGCAAGACCAAGACCAAGACCAAGACTATAAGTATGGTTGCAAGACCAATACCAAGACTCAAGTGAACAAGACCAAGACTATAGCAAGAAAAAAGCAAGACTCTTGCTAAATTATTTAAATAGTTTAAAAGTATAATTAATACCGTAAAGAGAGAAAATTCTGATTTTAGAAGGAAAAAATTCGCTAATAAAAAAATGCAAGAAAGTGCAAGATTTTTAGCAATACCAAGACCAAGACCAAGACCAATACCAAGACTGCATTTTGCAAGACCAAGACTAAGACCAAGACCAAGACTCAAACTGCTCTAGCAAGACCAAGACCAAGATTCTTAATGCAAGAACAAGACCAAGACCAAGACTGCCAAGTCTTGGTCTTGGTCTTGCATTTGCTCATCACTACTTGCCAGACACATTAAAAGTCCGCAGTAGGTGCGAGCGCGAATGCTTAGTCAATTACGATCTTTTAAGATATCTAATAAAAAATGATTTTATTACGTTCATAGCCATGTTATCTAAAGTAAAAAATGTTATTTTAATATGATAAAATACAAAAAAATTCGCCAAGTGCGTGCCAGACACGCATTATCAAAGTTACATGGTCAATAGCTAATTTTTCACAATTTTTAGGATCAAATGTAGGAAAATTAATAGTACGTATCGACGGCTTACTGCTAGAACCACGTATGCCGATTTTTCACTGTTTTAAGATAATTAGATATAAATGTTCAGAATCATCTTATACTGATCATAGGCTAATAAAAATTTCATTTTATTTATCAGAATGAAAGTTTTTTTAAAAATATCACACTAGTGGTCTCCCTTAATTAAAAATCTTAACGTGATGGAACTTTTTTACTATTTTTTACAATTACTACCCCAAAATTTATCAGAAAGTTTATTAAACTTGATGAGAAAATCTGATGTTGGTCTGTGTTCTTACAATTAAAGATTTTACAAATTTTTTAAATCTATTTTTTATAGTGTAAATAAATATCCAAACTACCTGTTTAAAAATTCTATAGATAATAAATTATTTTATGGCATTATGATATTTCTATACAAACTGTACATACATACATCATATGAATACAAACACAAACAATATGCACATAACATACAAATTAATATGGAAAAAGATGGTAATTATTATTAATACTTATATGTACCATAATTTGCTAAATTAATACATTTAATGCCACCTAGCGAAATAAAATGGAACTTTACGTGATTGTACTATATGTGTATATATTTATTATAATATACAAAGACAATGTGCAATCCAGATTATATAACTTGGAAAGTACCGTCAACTAAGCAAAAACGACGGTTAAATTTTGAACTAAAAAAACTACAGGAGCAAACGAACCATAACGTTTCAATAGTACACTGGGTATGTTTGTTTAAATGAAAAAATAGCTCAATGCCTAACATTTTTTAGTGGAAAGCGCCACCGATGTGTATAGGGAGTTAATGATCACTTATGAGAAATTAATTGATTAATTGTGAAAAATTAGCTATTGACCATGTAACTTTGATAATGCGCGTTCGGCACGCACTTGGCGAATTTTTTTGTATTTTATCATATTAAAATAACATTTTTTACTTTAGATAACATGGCTATGAACGTAATAAAATCATTTTTTATTAGATATCTTAAAAGATCGTAATCGACTAAGCATTCGTGCTCGCACCTACTGCGGACTTTCAATGTGTCTGGCAAGATGTAAAAACCATTAAAACTGTCCGGCTATTGAGGTAACATTTTTTTATAGGTCCCCATGTAACATATATAAAATTTAGCTTTTATACTATAACGAAAGTATAATTATAATTTATTAAAGTTTAGGGGTGTCTGGCAGGGGGTAGCAACTGTCATAAGTGTCCGGCAATGGATGACGAGATTTCTAAAGTTATCCCGAAGAAAATACAAAAAAAAAACGAGCTTTATACTTTAACGAATTTAAGGTACTATTTTATACACCTTTACTACCTGTTACCTGCCCAAGTAACCACAACCCAAACTCTATACTCGCTGGTCGTTCTTACCTGTATAAGGGACATGCACAGAGAAACTTTCAGCTTTTATAAAATAACGAAGGTCTGGCCGTCGTGGGCTCTTGGGCTAATATGAACTTTTATTTTCTGTTTTAACCCCTTAGGGCATAAATTTCCAGAAACAACTGATTCTTATTTATAATTAGAAGCCTAAACGCCAATTTTCATATCTCCTGTGCTAAATTTCGTCCTTCTAGACCCAACAGTTTAGGCTATGCATTGTCTGTCAATCAGTGTTAAAGATTTATTCATTAATATTTATTTTAATAGCCGTACTAACATATTTTTATATGCCACTAACTTCAAAAATAAAACGAATTTACCTACAAATTTTCATCCCCTATTAAACGCACTTAGGGGACGAATTTTCAAAAATCCTTTGTTAGTGCTCACCTACGTTACATAGGGAACTCCTGTGCAAAATTTCATTCTTCTAAACCCAACGGTTTAGGCTGTGCGTTGTCTGTCAGTCAGTCAGGGTTAGTAGTTGTCCACACTGCGTGCGATACTGGACCGAGCGTTACCGTACCAAGTGAGACCGAGCGAGTCTGGATGTAGCTAGTATTCATACTGCTTGCTGTTTTGTGCTGTCTGCCATTTGTTGAATTTGACAGATAACTGCAATTGTAAGTTTATTTTCCATAATTATTATTTATACATTATTATACACATGGGAATTTTATTATATTGAATAATTTTTTATATACAGACGTTTCTGTAATAAGGCAAACTATTTAAAATGAATAACTTTATTTTATATTATACTTATTTTTTGAAAAGTAGTATAAGATTACGTTTAAGACGCTTTAGAAATCGTTCGCACTGGGTCCATGAAATAAATAAAAATAATTACCTACGAACATGGTGAATTTAATCATCTTCTACCTCAGATACGACAAGATCCTCAAAAATTTTGAGGGTACTTTAGAATGACCTCTAGTACCTTATATTTCAATTTAAGTATTAAACCATCTAAATTTAATTTTTTTGAAATATCCTGCCATAATCGGGCAACATAATCTCGGTTGTTGTAATTCCTATGTTCTGGATTCCGCACTGCTTGACGTAAATAAATAAATAAATAATAAATTTAATATAGAAACAAATAAATAAATAAAGAAACAATAAATTTCAACATTTCAGAAAGTAATGAAGAAAGCGTGAGTAAATAAAAATACCCCTGTCGCAGCATCTGCATAACATAGCGAATTTCCAAATATTGGGCACTGGCGGATCTCATCTAAGACCTGTACCTATTTAAAATAGTTTAGCTTTCTAAGAGTAAAAGAATTTTTAAAATCGGTTGGGTAATTAGTTTTGGTATTTTTGGGGACCCAAGAACCCGAACGAATTTTGTGCAGCATAGTTGTATCCATCTAAAATAATTTAGTTCTCTAGCAGTGAGAAATTTTTTAGCATCGGTTCGATAGCTTATTACTGGCGTTTTCGGATCTGCAAGATCCCGGTGGACCTCATTAAAAAATCAGCTCGACCGTATATTCTAGGCGGACTTTATGTAATATATATATATACATATATATATATATATATATATATATATATATATATATATATATATATATATATATATATATATACCTATATTCAAAACCCGTTGTGTAGCATTCTACGCCGCATTTGCATCCGCAGGACAGTTGTGGATCTCAGATAACACAACCTGTACCTATCTAAAATAGTTTACCTTGGTAATAGTAAAATGGTTTCAAAATCGGTCAGTTATTTTATTTTTGACACTTTTAGGTCCTACTGACACTTCAGACCTTACATAACGTAATCTATATGTATCTAAAATAGCTTAGCTCCCCAACAGTGAAAAAATTTTCAAAATCGGTCGGCTAGTTTATTTTTGACGCTTTTGGATCCGATCGACCCTGGCAGACTTTACATAACGTAATCTATATTTATCTAAAATAGTTTAGCTCTGTAAGAGTGAAAAAATTTTCAAAATCGGTCGGTTAGTTTATTTTTACCACTTTTGGGTCCCATGGACCCTGGCAGACCCTAAATAACGTAATGTATATCTATCTAAAATAGTTAGTTCCCCAACAGTGAAAAAATTTTCAAAATCGGTCGGTTAGTTTATTTTTGACACTTTTGGACCCATGGACCCTGGCAGACCTTACATAACGTAATCTATATTTATCTAAAATAGTTTAGCTTTGTAACAGTGAAAAAATTTTCAAAATCGGTCGGTTAGTTTATTTTTGACACTTTTGGATCCCATGGACCCTGGCAGACCTTACATAACGTAATCTATATTTATCTAAAATAGTTTAGCTCTGTAACAGTGAAAAAATTTTCAAAATCGGTCAGTTAGTTTATTTTTGACACTTTTAGGTTCTATGGACCTTGGTGGACCTTACATAACGTAATTTATATTTATCTAAAATAGTTTAGCTCTGTAACAGTGAAAAAATTTTCAAAATAGGTCAGTTAGTTTATTTTTGACACTTCTGAATCCTATGGACTCTGGCAGACCTTACATAACGGAATCTATATTTATCTAAAACAGTTTAGCTCTGTAACAGTGAAAAAATTTTCAAAATCGATCAGGCTGTTTATTTTTGACACTTTTGGGTCCTATGGACCCAGGCGGACCTTACATAACGTAATCGATATTTATCTAAAATAGTTTAGCTCTGTAACAGTGAAAAAATTTTCAAAATCGGTCAGTTAGTTTATTTTTGACACTTTTGGGTCCTGTGGACCCTGGCGGACCTTACATAATGTATTCTAAATCTATCTAAAATAGTTTAGCTCTGTAACAGTGAAGAAATTTTTAAAATTGGTCGTTTAGTTTATTTTTTACAATTATGGGATCAGTAAATCCTGGCGAAACTCATACAAGTCTAGTACTCTAACAGTAAGAAAAGGGTTCTAAGGATCTCATATAACTTATGGCAGTCCGTAAGCTTCTTGCGGACATCATTTAATTAATTAATTCAAATACTTTAACTTACTAACTGTGAAAAAATTTTTAAAATCGATTGGTTAATTAATTTCTGGCCTTTTTAGGTCCCGAAAACCTTGACCTCACATAAAATACCTTAAATCCATTTGAAATGGTTTAATTTTTTAACATTATTAATTATTAGTGGAAAAATTTTCAAAATCGATTCAAAATATTTTTCCGTACGTACATAATATGTACATTGTACATATTTTGTTTTGTTTCATATTTAATAATATTTATATCATAACATAATCTTCAATTTCTTGTTTACTTAAAAATTCAATAAAAAAAAAAAAATTCTTCATTACATTAGCTTAGAAAATCTGTTTAATTTACATTTTTTAACATGGGATAGAACCATGCTAATTATAATGCAATAAATGAGAAACAAAACTCTATACATGTATGTGTGTTATATCACATATATGTGAATAGTTTTCACTTGTTCTCACAAAATTCTTTAATAAAAAAGTGAAATATTTTTATACTTAATAAAGAACTGAAATATAAATATAAATTACTTATTAGACTAACAAAGAAAGAATAAAAGTGAAAATTTACATTTTCTCGAAAAATACTTAAAATAGAAAGAAAATTATAAGAATATTTTCTTCATAATTTTTTTTTCCTTTTCAACGATGTAAAAATTGAACTGCCTTATGATAGGATCGAATGATAAAAAATGGCCAGAAAACCTACTTCTGGGCATCCGACGTGTCTGGCTAACGAACTTAGCCAAGCCAATTCAGAATCCAGTCCGCACACAAAATTTCATAAGCGTTAGACGTTTCGTTCGAGAGTTATCGTGGGAACACATAAATATATATATATATATATATATATATATATATATATATATATATATATATATATATATATATATATATATATATATATAAATTTTAGTGAATATCATTTTCGTATTCTAGGGACCTCAAAACAGATTTCTGCCATAGTCCCGGACTCAGATTGCGTCATGACACCTACTGTAATAGCTGAATTTCGAGTTTTCGAAATTCGCTAAAAGAATATGAAGCAAAGAGTGGTTGGGAAAAAAATTTCCTAATGAAAAACTATTAAAAAAATTAGTGAATGGTGAACCGATTATTAAAATTATATGCGAATGAACGAAGAAATTATTAATGATATTTTAGTAAAAATAACCCCTTTAATAAAAAAAAGAAGATACGTTTATGCGTGATGCAATTTCTGCAAAAACACGCTTGGGAATTACATTAAGGTTTCTTGCAACGGGAAATTCTTTTGAAGATTTAAAATTTTCAAGTGCGGAATCACCGCAAGCTACTGGAAATAGCAAACAAAATCAAATATTTAAACTTTCCAATTGTTACCGCTGTAAATATTTTGTTGATTTACACCCCTTACACCATATATCTACTGGTTTTGTTGTTCAACTACTCCACACACAGTACAACATGTTCATAGACCATTTGCTCCGCCCATGTAAAATCAAAATATTTTGATTTTACTTCAACCGTTTATGCAACCATCAAAATAACCCCTTTACCAACTGCCCCCCGTTGACCAACTGCCCCACACACGATTCAACATGTTGTACAATTCAACCAAGTTGTACAACAAGTTGAACCGTGTATGGGCCGTATAACAAAATAGCATGTACTCGCTCGGCATCGCTCGTTTCTTACTCGCTTTCTGTGTGCACGTACACTTAGAAATTTATTAAGTATGTAGATGTTTTGTTCAAAAATATGTTTAGAAGGATTTCTCGTATTAAAAAGAGTTTCCAAAATGTAACATGATAAAAGACTCATACTATTTTTTTTTTTATTATTATTTTATTTTACCCTTTGTATGCCTAGCATGTATGTATATATTTAAATTTTTATAATGCTTATATTATCATTTTGTGCATTTTTATTTATTTATTTATTTTTCTACAAATATAAAAATACTTATAATATTCATTTATTTATAGAATTCATATAAATATGTATGTACGTTAAGCATAAATAAGGTAAATCAGAATTTTATAAATAGGTATATTCATAAATTTACACATGAGTATACAAAATATTACACATAAACATTATTGTATGTAACATGGTAGGTGCTTATATGTTTAGAAGCTTTATATATTTTATCAAATGTGGAAGTTCTTTGTTAGCTATTATGAATAACATAATAAATAAAATGTTTGAATTCACATGTTACCTATATGACTATCCAGTACATAGTAGACTGGGAGCTGATGAACGGTTTATTCAAAAAAGTGTTTTGTATCAAGTAATATATATGTAGGTTGGCTAACTAAACAACTCCGCTCTTATAAACAGCCTTTTAATTTTGCCATGTCCGGACCTACAAATATACAAGTATATATACCCTAAGTATATATACCCTGCTCCCCCTAGATCCGGCCCTGTATTTTGCTCTCGAGACTACTAATGTAACGGAAGCATTGTGATCACCTTTAATCTTGGTTAGGTTAGATTAGGTTAGGTTAGCTAGTTTTCATAATTTATTCTTAGTAACATTAAGAAGGTATATACAATTGTGATGTTCAGAAAATTTATTTTTTAATTGCATATTCTTTAAGTACATTATCACAAGGATACTCTCACCAAATTTTGTAACGATTGGGGTATTAGATCCGAAGTTATAGCTATTTATAGTGTATTAACTCGAATAGCACCCGTGGTTGCTCCTGCGTAGCTGCTGCTTGTCATAATATAGTATAAGCGGTACGTCGACTTTCGCCGCTCTATTATATTGTTCAAAATATATGACCTTGAAACTTTAGGGCAGTTATGTATAGTCTTTTGAACGTTCAACATCTGATATAAAAGAAATAAACTTGTAACTTTAGACCCAATTATCTAAGAATAGTTATAATTTTTGTTTAAATTTATTCTATTGCTATACATTTATTATGATAATATTCAGTTGCTGACTGAAGGATTTTTAAATTTAAAAAAAAAAATTTTTTAACATCTTGCAAAAGTAAACATTTTGTAATTGTCGCCATTTTAAAGAAAAATTAAATTTTATACAAATCCTTCGTTTAACGACATAAAATATACCAACAAAATGTTTTTGAAATTCTGTTTTCGGATGAACCGTTCTCGAGTTATCATGTCCACCGCAAGTGTTGCTCAAAAACAGGCGCTCCTGAATTACAGCTACAGTTCCGCTTTTAACAAGTATCTCAAAACATATTGTGTTAATCGGTGTTGTTAACAGTTTTTAAATAAATGTTTATTTTTCTGTTTTTAAAAAAAATATTAATCAAAATATTTTTATATAGGACCGTTTGAATAAATTATTCTACCAGCTCTCAGACTATACTATATAACCAAACATATTTTGTTTAAATATACATTGATTCCTTTACAAAATTATATTGTTACAAATAAATGTAATACAAAATAATACGTAAAATGTGTCGCTTTGTAACAGAGCGTAATTTTAATGATAAAAATTTAAAAATTTCATGAGTTGGTGTTCAGAACAATCATTTCTTCAAAATGGCGTCTGATAAACTATTTTGGAAATAGATCATTGTTAATTTATATGTGTTTATTTGTATAGCGTTTAAGATAATTCCAGTGCTCATCTTTCTGCTCATCTTTCTAGAAATAAATACGCAAGATTATTCTAGCTTGAAGAACATTTAGAAACCTATACCTCATTTTAGATACAATTGATCATCAGTTTTCGTTAAAAGATTAAATAATTCTTATATTCGAAACAAATCTATCTTCGATTCTTTTCTAAAAATAAACTGCAAATTTAAAATTTACGTTAATGCAATAATAAAAGAGATAAAGCCAAGAAAACGAAAATTATTTAAATTTAAAGTGACGAAGCATGGTTAAATTTAACTGAAATTAACCGTACAAAACAATCCACGAAAAATTTTTTACAGCCTGTTTGATGTATTTTTTTAATTTTTTTCAAATTTGAAAATTTTTTATGAATTTATATGAAAATTCAAGGAATACTGCAGTATACTCGTTTATTGGAAGTAAAGTTATTTATGATATTTACTCATTGATCGAAATAGCTATTATATGATTATTATGTGTCATACGTTATATTTTATTCAGAATATCGATTTAAAGATATAAATATTTTATAAAAAAAAAAAAAAAAAAAAAAAAAATAACAGAAAAATTGAAAATATTCTTATATTATATTTTGCAATACGTATATACTAAATGACGGAAGTTAGTTATCATTTTTTATTCACTCTATTGAAATTTCGATAAATGTGCTCTAAATGTATTCAGTTTATTAAAAAGTTTCCGTTTTTATTAGACTAATCTTTTTTTTTTCATTTTATCATTATTTTTTCTTAATATAGGTACCTATATATAAAAAAAAAATATTCATATATTTTATATTGATAATTTTGAAATATTTTCTTTTTTTTATCCCCTTTTAAAAATATGTTGCTGATTTACGCTTATTTAAAAATATAGTAAGGTAACGGACCTAGTTTCTGACCTTTTAAGAGTGATGGCTGAGGTTAAATGACAGTAATAAATATAAGTTTCAACTTAAGAGACAATTAATAATTTTATCAACTAGTTTATGGCTTTCAAAATAAAGTCATACAAGTAAAATAATTATTTGAATTGAATTAATAATTTAAATTAATGTTTTAAAAATTGACAAAAAGGACCCAGTTTCTGACCTTCAAAATTTCTCATGTGACAGTTTCTGACCCTGACAGTGGCCTAGTTTCTGATTCTTAAATTTAAAAATACAGTTTTTTAAAATTTAATTTATAAATAATTTTTTATTGATAAAAATGAATGTTTAATGTAATACGTTATGAAAAATAACAAAAACTAATCGAAGATAACTATAAATAACAAAATAACTAACAAAAACTGGTTAGAATTTAACTGGGCCATACCACTTTAGAAGTGAGCCTAGTAATTGACCCTCATATTTCAATAATAAAAATCATTCTAAGGTATTTTATAAATATTTTAAAATAAATTTACCTTAAGGTAAAAGACCCGGTAATTGACCCTGGCCCAGTTTCTGAACTTTTCAACTTTATTATAAATTAATAAAAAAACTATATTTTAAATAAGAAAAAAAATAAATTCTTAATTTAAAGTAATCTATTCTGTGTCTAATGAACAGCAATTTAAAAAGTTTAGAATATATTAACTAAATAAAAAAAAATTTTTAAGTTTAAAATGTGTGTAAACACTATTTTTTTGGTAGTTTCTTAACAGTTTATGTTACAAAGTACTCATTTTGATTTGTGCAATATTCATCATGTAAGTATGAAAACTTAATTAAAAATATATGAGCAGGTTAATATTTGTTTAAAATTTATTTTAAAATATTTATAAAATACCTTAGAATGATTTTTATTATTGAAATATGAGGGTCAATTACTAGGCTCACTTCTAAAGTGGTATGGCCCAGTTAAATTCTAACCAGTTTTTGTTAGTTATTTTGTTATTTATAGTTATCTTCGATTAGTTTTTGTTATTTTTCATAACGTATTACATTAAACATTCATTTTTATCAATAAAAAATTATTTATAAATTAAATTTTAAAAAACTGTATTTTTAAATTTAAGAATCAGAAACTAGGCCACTGTCAGGGTCAGAAACTGTCACATGAGAAATTTTGAAGGTCAGAAACTGGGTCCTTTTTGTCAATTTTTAAAACATTAATTTAAATTATTAATTCAATTCAAATAATTATTTTACTTGTATGGCTTTATTTTGAAAGCCATAAACTAGTTGATAAAATTATTAATTGTCTCTTAAGTTGAAACTTATATTTATTACTGTCGTTTAACCTCAGCCGTCACTCTTAAAAGGTCAAAAACTAGGCCCGTTACCTTACTATTAATATACTTAATTTATCGGAAATTGAAAATTCTGTCAGGTTCTACTGAAAATTAATCTACTGTCGGAAATATGCCCTCAAAAAAAAAAGAAACAAAATTTTGACGCATGTTTCAATCTATATTTGATCATTTTCAAACAAAATTTGTCTTATTTATTTTAGCTACAGATTTTTTCTTCGATGTGAAAACAGACATGAATTTTTTCTAGTGTTGGTACAACTATTAGGTACTGTTCTTTGAGATATAATAAATTCTATTAAGGTCACGTCCAACCAGTACGGACACCCTTACTATAGTACGAATCGATCATAAAACTATAAAATGATTAGCAAAACAAGAAAAATATCTACCAAAACCAATACCTATCTACCTACTTGAAATTATGGCCTACTTGATTTTGGACTAGTATAGAATTTCACAACCATTGCGAGAAACTGCTGACCGTGAAATAACAGTACCGTAAAACCGTCTAGACCCGGACACTTTTTTAAATTTTTTGCTATAGTTTTATGTTTATGCATGCTTGCTTCATAGATATCACCAATAAAAGTATTACCATTAGAAAGAGCGTATATTATTTGTTATATCCCTGACCCATTTGTTTCATTATAAGTAAAAATAAAAAAAAAATAAATAAATAAATAATTAGTAAGTGTCCGGGTCTACACCCCAAATCCGTCTTGCCCGGGCTGCGTAAATACAAAGGCGACTGCAGCACAGACAGAAGTTACTCTGTAATACAGCCGTGTCTGTATGAATATAGTACTGCAAACACGATTACATCACAGACATTTAAAGACTGTCTGTAACGTTATCGGCTTCGAATAACATTTTTTTTATCGAAAACGACTGCAGCACAGCTATACTCGCTTTGTAATACAGCCTGAAACGCACACTTTTTATTGAACAAACACCGCTGCAGTTCAGTCAACGGCTCGTACCATTGGGCCATATTTGTTTAATTAGTTTATTTCTGATTTGACAAAGGTCGGTGCACGCGCGATAATTTTGCAGCTAAAACTGTTAAAACTATTGTTGCTTAGTGCAAAATGACTGACAAGGAAAAATTAATTATTTTTATGAATTAATCCTGTGAGGAGTATACCTTGTTGAATTTCACAAAAAAGACACACCTCAAATTAACCGTCCAATTTTTGGACTTTAGACTTTAAATTTCAACTTTGAGCAAAACTAGGTAAAGTATATCCGCCCTATTTCAAAATTTACCTCCAATTTTTCCTAAACAGCCCCTTCAGTTGGTTAGACCTTGGCTTTGTATACATCAGTAGAAAGCTCTCTAAAAGTAAAGTACGTCAATTTAAAGTTTTTTCTCTATCTGCTGTAGTTTTCAAATCATCAAGGAAAATTGAAATTTTACCCTAACTTTGAGGAGTGATTTCACCCCTTAAATGGCGACGGTGGCAGATAAAAGAAAAATACCGGTCCGTTATTTTTGCTTGTACTACACGTATACGAAGTTTCATCAAAATTGCGAATTGATAGTTCAGAACCTTTCCTTGTCAGTCTTCTTCTAGAATACAAAGTGAATGGACTACTACCTCTGAAATAAAAAAGAAAGGACGCAACCATAGCATCGGCGAAAATATTAAATTGAATCACCCTAATGCTAAGAAACATTAAACTTAACTGCCATATTTTTTAATACAATAGTTTTAGTTTATATACATAACGTAAAAACCCCTATACTCAAACAGTTTTGACATTTATCGGTTTTTTCAGAAATAACTTCATTAATATATAAAATATTAAAATTGTTCGAGTATTGAATCGCTTTCAAGTATAGGGGCTTTTACCCTAAATATAATAAAGATACAAAAAACAAAACATTTTGTAATTTTATCAATTTTTTTTTTTAAATTGCTTTATTCGAACAAATATGACTGTACTACTACAGATATTACTGAATTTAAGCACCATTCAGATGAATTAATAATGCTTTAAGTCATATTATTATGCAGCATGGACTAGAGCGGTCTGTGGTAAATCCGCCTTTGCAGTGCCTTACACAAACAAATGCAGCTATACTACAGACCGCTGTGTTACAACTGGGTTCGGACAAACTATTCCTGCTTTAAGTCATCCACGAGATAATGCAGCACAGAATATGGATGTCTGTGCTGCAGTCGCCTTTGTATTTACACTGGCCCGCGACCGGGACACTTACTTAAATAATATAATAACATGCAAACTAACCTCTCCCGTCGGGGTTAGGACAGTGTTTTGTATCGTCTGATGTCTTTGAACCTGTCAAAGGCTTCAAAATATTTTGTGGGAAGGGAGTGGAGGCAATGCATAGTATGTCTCTCTGTAAAGTAAGCATACGATATGACACCAGAAGGAAGCATAAACTGCGTAATTCTGGGGGGAATATTAACGCATGGACAGTGGGAGTTACAACTGGTGCGAATCGCGGCCATAGTGTAATAAACTGATGCGTCCGGGTCTAAACGGATATACATACATACATATATATATATATATATATATATATATATATATATATATATATATATATATATATATATATATATATATATATGTTTATATATACGTCTAATGTTTGAGTTAACTCGAGATTTCCCTTTGGACTGTCATCTAAAGATGTATTACAAATCTTTCTGTAAATTAGTAAATGTAGCAGTAATTGAAGCAAAGAAAAATTTTAATGGAAATTACATAATTAACAGTAAAAATACATCCCAGGCATCTTGAAATGTAATAAAACAAAATTTAAATATAAATACTACTAATAATGTTCATAAATTACAGGTTGAAGATGCTACTATAGCAAATGATTATGAAATAGTTGAATATTTTAATAAATATTTCACGAATGCAGTTCAGTCATTAGACTTACCTCCAGTCGACGTTACTAATTACATGTTTAGTGGAATCAATGATAAAACATTCTTCCTGAATCCGACAGACGCAAATGAAGTAAAATCATTAATAAGTAAAATGAAAAATTCCAATTCATGTGGATACGATAACATCTCTGCTACTGTACTTAAATCATGTGTCGACTCTGTTGCGGAGCCGTTGGCGTTCTTAATCAATCTGTCATTTCAAAATGGATATTTCCCTGTTGAACTTAGAGAGGCAATAGTCAAACCTGTTTATAAAAAAGGTGATAAAAAAATTCCAGGTAACTATAGACCAATATCATTACTATCCTCTGTTTCAAAAATTTTTGAAAATATATTTCATCGCAGATTGCTAAGTTTTTTCACAAAATGCGATTTAATTTCAAAAAACCAATATGGTTTTTTACCAGGTCGTGGAACTGATCTTGCTCTCTTCCATGCAACCTGGGATATATGTAGTGGACTAACTAAAGGACAAAAGATCATTAGTGCTTATCTCGATTTAAGCAAAGCATTCGATAGTGTAAATCACCAATTATTATTAAAAAAGCTTAGCAACTACGGTGTCAGAGGAATTCCTTTGCAATGGCTTAAAACATATCTAAGCCAAAGATATCAAACGGTTATGATAGGAACATCTAAATCTAACAAGGAATTGATTTCTTTAGGAATTCCTCAGGGAAGTGTCCTTGGGCCCTTTTTATTTTTAATTTACGCCAATGATATGACAGCTGATCTATCAGATGTTGATTTACAATCAGTAATTCAGTTTGCTGACAACACCACTATAATTAGTAAAGGTCAAACACTTGAATTAGCTATTTCAAATTTAAGTTATAAAGTTGAAAAAGTTGACAGATGGTGTAAGCTTAATGGTCTAAAACTCAATATTGGAAAAACGAATATTATTAATTTGACCCATAATAAAAATTGCAAGAACATTCAACTAAATATCTTAAATAGCAATCGTATGACAAATGACTGTGCTAAATTCCTGGGAATTTATATTGACCTCACATTAAGTTGGAAAAACCATATTGATCATTTGCGACTAAAATTGAATAAATATATTTATCTTTTAAGAAATGTTGCTAAATATTGCAATATAAAAACAGTCATGATGGCTTACCATGCCTTAGTGCAATCTAACCTTCGGTATGGCATCACTTTTTGGGGTGGCTCCACTGTTCTGCAAATCCTTTTCAAACTGCAAAAGTCATGCATTCGTGCAATATTTAATTTGAAATCAACTGAATCTTGTAAAACGTTCTTCATTGACTATAAAATTTTAACACTTCCGTCCTTATATGTATATGAAACAGTTATATTTATTAAAAAACATTATGACTTGTTTACGGAAACTAATCAAATCCACAGCCATAACACTAGACAAGCTGGGTGCTTATACCCTGAAATTGCTACCACTAAAACATATTTAACTAGAAATGGGCTTCCAGGCTATACGAATATTTAATAAATATGCTCACTCTTATCGGGAACTTGCGCTAGAAAAGTTCAAAAAGGCTGTTCGAACATTATTAATTGAAAGTTGTATTTATCACATTGAATTATAACAAAATTTTTTTTTTTTTTTATTTTTATTTTAAACTTTCATTTTTTTTTCTGCTTCAATTTAAATATAAGTCTATATATATTTTATAATTCTTTTATTGTTCTTGACGCTATTTATACTTATTTAGTAACACAAATAAAGATACATATTATTATTATTATAGACTTTTACGCCAACCTGGCGCTCACTACTCAGTAGGACAGTACTGGGTAACATTCACCTATACCGGCATTATGCAAGGTATTAGGCTCTGTGGAAGGGTAATGTGCCAAACCAATCCGTAAAAGTACCGTAGTACATTCACGGACGGGTTTGTCACATCACTCCTTATATTGTTGTTGTTGTTGCTTGAAACGAGGTGTTATGCGTCTATTTTGGTGTATACTGGTTCGTACGACGAGACTTTTGTGGGAGCGTAGATGTTGGCTCAATGACAGAGGGCTGTGAAAGCCTAGTTCGTTTTCGTGTCCTCAGATGGTAGGTAGGAGTAGGGACAGAGGGAAGGGAAAGGACTGTTTGTGTTTGTGTGTGTGTTTGTGTATGTGTGTGGATGTGTCTTTCTATTTTACGTTTCTTGGTGTAGATGTTTTCTGGTTCATCAAATTGCTCATTAAGATCGGGTGCTCCTGGAACTGCGCGTTTAGATGGTACAGAGGTTGACGGACCTTGTGTGTCATTGAATTGGGGAGGATTGTGCACCAGAGCGGTAACAGTGACAGTGCGGCAGTTGTTCGATCCCCCCTCTCCATCAGACGAATCTGGATCTGTATGTGTGTTAAGTGTTTGTCTTTCAGTGTTAGTGTATTGTGTGTTTATGTATGTGTGTTGTGTGTCAGTAGGATGAGTGTCAGTGTATTGTTCGCTCACTGTAGATGGCTCAGATGGAGTAGAAGCAGGTCTTGTGCTTTCACATATCGCAGTCGGATTCGTATTACTGAGGAACTTCCGTACTATACGACACGTGTTTATGATCACTGCCTTTTGCATAGTGACATATGTGTATTTTGGGAGACCCAAGAGGCTCAAACTATTATGTAGTGTGTGTGGAATGACCCCGGTGGCACTGAGCACTATTGGAACGATGTGGACATGTTCCATTCGCCATTGTTGTTTTATTTCGGCTGCGAGGTCAGTGTATTTATCCAATTTAACTGCGTGTGTTTTTTGTAAGTTGTGTGTATTTGGAACCGCAATATCGATCAGATAGGTTGTCTTAGTGTTTTTCATTACGAAGGTGATATCTGGTCGATTATGATTTATGGTCTTATCTGTAATAATCGACCGATCCCAGTAAAGTCTACAGGAGTCATTCTCCGCTACTACTTTTGGTGTGAGCTTGTAGTAAGGTGTTTTATCGGTTATAAGGTGGTGCTTGACCGCTAGTTTCTGGTATATGATTTTGGCAACCTGGTCGTGACGGTGTTTGTATTCGGATTGAGCGAGCTGAGTACAGGCAGCTGTGATGTGTTGGATCGTTTCAGGTTTGGAATGGCATCTCCGGCATGAGTCAGATGTTATTGACGAGTCACGAAGTATGTATTTTGAGTAATTCTTTGTATGAATTACTTGATCTTGTATAGCTAGCATGAATCCTTCAGTCTCCGGGAAAAGACTTCCTTGACTCAACCAGGCGTGCGACGCTGCTTTGTCGACGTTACTCTGATTAAGATCATGTGGATGTCTCCCATGTAAAAGCTTCCGAATCCATTGCTGAATTTTGTCCTCCTTCGTGACCAAACGGCAAAAACTATCTGGCATTTCTGTGTGTGAGAGGTTTAATGGTGTGTATGCCTTGTCGGCTTGGATTATTACATTGTGTAAGTGTGATGTGTGTGTTTTGGTGTAAAAGTATTCTCGCAAGTTATGAACCTGTTTATTATGCGTGTTCCTTATGTCTATAAGACCTCGACCCCCTTCGGCTCTTGGCAGCGTCAATCGTTCTATCGCTGCTTTGGGATGATGAATTCTGTATTTGGTCATAAGGACACGGGTCTTGATCTCGATGTTTGTCAAGTCCGTAGGCGTCCATTTGATTACCCCAAATGAGTATGTTAGCACCGGAACTGCGTAGGTGTTAATTGCTTTGATGGTTTTTTTTCCATCAAGGTGGGTGCTCAGTAATCTCCGTACACGCGTTAGGTATTGCTGCATCAGGTGTTGTTTTACAGCGCTGTGATCTATACGTTCGTCCTGATTGAATCCGAGATACCGATACGACTCTACCTCGTCCATGGGCTGCATAACAGACTCTGGTCCGAGTTCGAATGCGACCGCATCTCGTTTTCCTCCAGAACGACATTGTGTTCGACATTTATCGATTCCGAACTCCATACAGAGGTCTCGCGAAACCTCGTTGGAAAGTCCCAGCAGCTGCTGTAATTGATGTTTAGTAGCTGCATAGATCTTAATATCATCCATGTACATTAGATGTGAAATGGTATGGCGCGAATTCGTTTGCGTACCTACATTGTAACCGTATTTGGTTTCATTTAACAGGCGAGAAAGTGGATTCATTGCGAGACAAAACCATAATGGACTCAATGAGTCGCCTTGGAATATGCCGCGTCTTACTTGAATAAGGCCGCTTGTTGTTTTTTCATTACCAATACTCAAATGTAAGGTCGTTCGCCAGTCGGACATGATCGTTCCAAGGAAGTTCACGATACTTGGGTGTATTTTGTTCAGCTCCAATACTCTCCGCAACCAGGAGTGCGGGACCGAATCAAATGCCTTTTTATAATCAATAAGCGCTGTGTACAGGTTACGTTTTCTCCCTTTCGCTTGTTCCAGTACTACGGAGTCAATCAGAAGCTGCTCTTTGCAGCCTTGTGACCTCTTTCGACATCCCTTTTGTTCTTCTGTCAGTATGGTGTTAATCTGACAATGCTCATTGATCTTTTCTGCCAGACAGGACGTCAAAATCTTATACACTGTAGGCAAGCAGGTGATAGGCCTAT
Organism: Brachynemurus nebulosus; assembly: GCA_035578155.1. Lineage (NCBI taxonomy): Eukaryota > Metazoa > Arthropoda > Insecta > Neuroptera > Myrmeleontidae > Brachynemurus > Brachynemurus nebulosus. The sequence goes on from JAPWDM010000003.1 coordinate 10,944,651, forward strand.
AATTCGCAGGATTTTTTGTATTACTGTTTTTAGATTTCATGTATGTGATACCCTGCGTTAGGAACTTCGGTGTCAGGTTTGGTGTTTTTATAAATAGTGTAAAGTGTTCAGCGAGATACTTGTGTGTTGATGTAAAGTGCTTGAGCCAGTAGTTTTGTATGTTGTCGATGCCAGGTGCCTTCCAGTTATGCGATCTCTGTAAAGCTCTGGAGACGTCCTCTGTAGTAATGTCCGTATAGGGCATCTCCGGAAGATGTTCGTTATTCCTGTACTCTGTATCGATCCAGCTGGCTTTGTCATTATGGTCAATGGTGTTGGACCATATATTCGCCCAGAAACTATGGAGTGCGTTCTTCTCCGGTAGACCATTACTGTCAGTTACCGTGTTCGTTAGAGACTGATAAAACCGTCTCTCGTTTCTGCTGAACGCTTGGTTTTGTCGTCTGCGTTCAGTACTGGTCTTATATCTTCGTAAGCGCTTCGCTAGTGCTGTTAATTTTTGGTGAAGCGTATCTCTGATCTCTGTGAGTGTTTTATTGGGTTCCTCGTATTGTGTGTGTACTGTGTGTTTGTGTAATATGTCGTGTATGTATTTGTTGAGCCGTTTGGACCTCGTACCCTGTTGGTATTGGGTGATCCTGCCGAGGTTGCATCGGATGTTGCTGATGCGTTTATTCAATCGTGTTTCCCAGGCAGGAGTTTTGTGTTCCTTCGAGTTGTGCGCTACAGGTGGTGTTACATCGGACCCGTTACAACGTATAGCTGCAACGGCTCCACAATAGATAGCTGTGTGTAACTCGATAAAATTGTCACATGTTTCTAAGTGTTTAGGCAGTATTGTATTGTTCAATATCTCAACGATCTCAGCCAATCTACGTGAGGTGTGTTGTTTAGGCAACAAGTACCTATGTGTGGGGTCCGTCCCTTCAAATTCAGTAAGCGCTGTGTTAAATTCCAGTTCGATCTTTTGCAGTAGGGTGTCATTTACTGCTGTCTCATGGTGGTCAGGCTCATTCTCGACAAGTTGTTGAGTGTCGTTTTGTGTGGGGCTCTCCATTTCTGGTGGGCCGTCGTCCTGACTTTCTTCATTTTGAGCAAATTGATGTGCGACTTGTGTTTTAATCGTGTTTATGAGGGAGGAAGGGATAAGGTTATTGGTAAAAATGACACGTTTTTGGTCTGCCAGTCTCTGTTCAGTGACGCGACTAAGGTGAGGGTAGGTGCGCGCGAACTCTTGATGTAATTTCGTACGGTAACCAGTTTTGTCCGTTTCAAGTCTAGTAACTTGGAAGTATGTGCGTACGATGAATTCATTCAGTTCATCTGTCCATTGCATACGCACACGCTTCTTACCAGCTTTAGTGGTCCCCAAAGGATGCTCCGAGGAAACACTTAAAGTCGGCTGAGCCAAAGGTGTTGGGGGCTCCGTAAGTAGGGCAGTAGCATTTTGGCTGAAGGTGTTGTTACAGCTGACAGGTGGCTGCCTAGAACCCAACCTGTCGTCACCGTGATCTGAGCTGTCACATTCAGTGGTGACCCTGATGCGCCCGGTTGCTCCACCGGCAGCGGCAGTTTTCCGAGGCCTTTTTCTTGTTTTCACCATCCTAATGGGTTGTCCTTTTAGTCGCCTTTTACGACAAGCAGGACTTACTGTGGGCAAATTCTGCAAAGTGAAGCCCCCACCCACAGGGCGTTTATTATTATTATTATTATTATTATTATTATTATTATTATTATTATTATTATTAATTTTTCCCCCAATATAATCACACAACGAGATCAATTCAACGGAAGTTCCTCAGTAATACGAATCCGACTGCGATATGTGAAAGCACAAGACCTGCTTCTACTCCATCTGAGTCATCTACAGTGAGCGAACAATACACTGACACTCATTCTACTGACACACAACACACATACATAAACACACAATACACTAACACTGAAAGACAAACACTTAACACACATACAGATCCAGATTCGTCTGATGGAGAGGGGGGATCGAACAACTGCCGCACTGTCACTGTTACCGCTCTGGTGCACAATCCTCCCCAATTCAATAACACACAAGATCCGTCAACCTCTGTACCATCTAAACGCGCAGTTCCAGGAACACCCGATCTTAATGAGCAATTTGATGAACCAGAAAACATCTACACCAAGAAACGTAAAATAGAAAGACACATCCACACACATACACAAACACACACACAAACACAAACAGTCCTTTCCCTTCCCTCTGTCTCTACTCCTACCTATCCTCTGAGGACACGAAAACGAACCAGGCTATCACAGTCGTCTGTCATTGAGCCAACATCTACGCTCCCACGAAAGACTTGTCGTACGACCCAGTGTACACCAAAATAGACGCATAACACCTCGTTTCAAGCAACAATAACAACAATATAAGGAGTGATGTTACAAACCCGTCCGTGAATGTACTACGGTACTTTTACGGATTGGTTTGGCACATTACCCTTCCACAGAGCCTAATACCTTGCATAATGCCGGTATAGGTGAATGTTACCCAGTACTGTCCTACTGAGTAGTGAGCGCCAGGTTGGCGTAAAAGTCTATAATAATAATAATAATGTATAATATAATAATATAATAATTATAGAGTTGTACATGCATATATTGAGTAAACGCAAGAGGGCTGTATTCTCATTGTATTATAGAGTTGTACATGCATATATTGAATAAACGCAAGAGGGCTGTATTCTCACTGTACTTAAAAAATACCCCTGTCGCAGCATCTGCATAACATAGCGAATTTCCAATCATAAAAGTTTTTTTTTTTCGAAAACCCGCTTACCTAGAATAATGGTTCAAAATGTATTTTCTGTGATTTTCTTGGTTCTTTACCACAATGTAAAAAAAATTGGAAAAACTTTTAAATTTTGGCAAATTGTTTGCAAAAAACTCATTTTTTTGAGGTTTTTGGAATTGGACGTGTCTGACTGGAGAACTCATACAAAATTTTTGGACTTCCAACGTTTTATTGTTTTATTATATTTGCATCCCAAACTAGTATCTATCCTATAAATATAACAAGTTTCATCCAAAATGAATTTCTCGGAAATATAGGCACTTAAATTTTCGAAATTTCTAAATTAATTTAAAATAGAGTTAGTCTCCAGAAATTTTGTATTATGGTAAATTTAATTTAATAAATGACAAGTATATAAGTATAGTAATTATAAAGCATTCGCATAGAACAATAGTTTTAAGTATACATGCACATAAGCAAAATAATTTTTGAATTTTCCTGAAGGAAGGAAATATTTTCCCGTAATAAAAAGTATCCTAAATGTTGACGCAGGTAATAAGTTGTCACTACACCAGATTTCATAAAAATCCGTTCAATGGTTTTCGCGTAATATGTGCACATGCTCAAAAAGTTTTTTTATTTTCCTGTGGGAATGAGCCACTTTCTCGAAATAAAAAGTATCTGAGATGCGGACTCAGGTAATAAGTTATCACCACACCAAATTGCATCAAAATCCGTTCAATAGTTTTTGCGTACTGTATGCACATGCTCAACATGGTTTTTCCATTTTCCCGTGGGAATGAGACCTTTTCTCGAAGTAGAAAGTAGAAAGAATCTTAGATGTTGATCCGGGTAATAAGTTGTCAGCACACCAAATTTCATTAAAATCCATCCAGTAGTTTTTGTTTGATGCGTGAACAGACGAACAGACAGACAGACAAAAATTTTAAAAATCGCTGTTTTGATATCTACATCGATAACTATTTACAGTATCTACACAATTTTTAAAAAAATATTCCCTATACAGAAACGGTCTCGTTACATTTGTATTATATCTATAGATTACCTATTAATGGCCCTTTATATAAAATATTAATTTTTTTTTCAAAATAAATCGCCCCCTGTTCTAGGAAATATATATTTTTTAAATTTTTATAAAATTTCTTATGAAAGTGAGCTTCTTAGACAATTTTATTTTCAAGAAAATGTATTAAAACATGAACATTTAAATGTTGGCAATTTCTGTATTGTGGCGCTATCGGTTGTCCGCGTTAGTTAACTACTTTATTTAAAAGTTCGAATAAAATTCCAGTCATTTTAATTTTTAATTGTTCAGGAACTTCAGTATCATAGAAGCAAGCAAAATAATATTACAATTTATTTATGTAGATACATATATGATGGAAAGTTAAGAAGAGAAAATGTTTTTTTGGAAGTTCGTGTTTAAGGTAAAATCGAAAAAACTTGGAAAATTAATTAGTAATTAATTTTTTAAAAATATTTTTAGGTTTGGTTGTAAATGAATCTACTGTTGATCTTTTAATATGTTACTGAACTATTCATTATTTAAAATGAAAAATTGTGTACTTATTAGATAATGAATATAAAAAATTAGTAGTTTGAAAAACCGGAACAAATCGAAGTCAAAAGTCTGTCGGGACACCGGAGCTAGAACCGTGACAAATCCGGGAAAACCAAGACGTATGGACACTCTACACGGATTGTGAATGTTATAAACTTTAAGTTTTGATTTTTAAGCATATTATGAGTGAAATTGAAAATTAACAACGTGTGAAATTTGACATTTTAGTTAAAGTGCATATAAAATATAATACCTACATGTTTTTATAAAAATGCAAATATAAATAAATGTTTTCTGTTTTTTTTTTTTTTTATTTTAATTGTTATTAATTATTTGGCTTTTTTAATAATTTAGAATTTTTCTGTCAAATGAATAAATTCTGAAAATATGAATTTATGACATAATTTCAGTAAAAGTGAAAATGAAATTTTTCACCCACACTTTTGTAGTGCCAATGTACAATATCACTGGATCCCAATTTTCAAATGGATAGATAATTTCAAACAATCACCCGCTAGTTAATTATCGCTAGATTTGATGCTAGAAAATTGAGAAAAAACAGGTCATATAGATTTTTTTTATTTAGATTTTATTTGTAATGATTGAATTACAAAATTCAAAAGGATGTTAAAAAATGTGTGTTTTCACTATGAGCTTTTGCCTGTAGTAAATCCAGCTGCTCAAAATCGGTTCCAATATATCAGTTGGTCAGGACGGCATTTGTACATAATTTTAATATTTTCTTTAAGAAATAGTATTTTTTTTTAAATACTTGTTTGATTTTTTCAAGGCGAGTACTTTTTACGATGTGTGTTTACCAAATTCTACAAAATAATTAAAAAAAAAAAAAACATTGTAACCCTACTATTTTGAAATTTTCAAAAAAATATCATGAAAATTACCTCATATATGCTTTTTCTGAGTTAATTATTGAAAAATATTCTATTTTCCGAAATTTTTAAGGTAAAACGAGCAGATGTATGGTTTTTGTTAAACAAATTTCAGATCTTTAATACATTTTTGCCTTAAAAAAATAAATATTTAATATTTTCAAAAATGTATGATACAACTTGTCAAAATTTAAAATTATTTGTTTTGTTGTCAAAAGAAAAAAAAAACTGAATGTGCAAATTTATTTACCACTAAAATGATGGGTTTATACATATAATTACAACGTAGTATTGTCATTTGGATAGAAAATTACGTAAAAATATTATTGTTTGAATATGATTTAACGTAATTTTTATGCGATTGTAGCAAGCTCTTATTAATTTTAGGAAGGTGTAAACATCATCTAAATTCTGATCATATCACATAAAAAACTGCGCCGTGATTTTTTATCTAAAAAACAATGGAATAGAGATACATTATAAAAACATTTAACTGACAAAGAAAAAGAATATAGCCGAATCGTTAAATTGGATTAAAAAAATCATGACACGCTACTTAAAAAGCGGTTTTTTTCGAATTTAGCTCGTAAAAAATGAGACAGAAAAAAAAAGAATGCGAGTGCGAGTGAAATGGAGAACGACATATTTCCTAGTTTTTCTCGAAAAGTAAGTAATTTAGAGCAACGGTATAAAAACATTTTTTATGCATTTTACCTTTTACTAGGGCTTGGTGTAAAAAAAAATTTGAAAAATTGCTTAATTCTGGCAAAAAACTCATTTTGTTGACAAAAAACGCCCGGAAAACCTACTTCTGGGCATCCGACGTGTCTGGCTAACGAACTCATCCAACGATTTGGAAAATCGAATTCGCACACAAAATTTCATAAGCATTAAACGTTTCGTTCGAGAGTTATCGCGCGGATACATATATATATATATATATATATATATATATATATATATATATATAAATTTTAGTGAATATCATTTTCGTATTCTAGGGACCTCAAAACATATTTCTGATATGGTCCCGGGCTTAGGTCGCACCATGACACCTGGCGTAAAAGCTGAATTTCCAGTTTTGGAAATTCGCTAAAAAGAGACAAAAAATCATAAATTAACACATTCACTGAGGTGACATTATTTAGTGCGTGTAAAAAACATCATTAAATGATGCGCCATAAAATTATGAATACATACATGTCAAAACTAAAACAATATAACAATTATGACGAAAATTACATGTCTAAGTTAGACACACATTTTATTTCTTTGAAAAACTGTAGGATAGTAATCCTGTAAAATGAGATAGTAAATGTTGAAATCCGTAGTTTTATTGGTACAGTTGTTTAGAGGATGTTTTTTTCTCTCTAATGACGTCAAGAACAAATGTTTATTGTTGCAGGTTAATGTAGAAATTATTTAATTTGAAGATTGGTGCAAAGTGTCCGGGTCTAGACCGCCTGTCCGGGTCTAGACGGTTTTAGGGTATTATATTTTTTATTCTCCTAATAATGTTCATTAAAATTGGAAATTGATAATAAATTTCCTCAATTTTTTTTTTTTAAATTGATAACCAATTATCTGTGATATCCGGCGCAATTTAATCGTATCAAGTATAGAAAGGAATGGAGTTTATGGAATTTATGCCGGATGCAGTTAACGATAGAATTACCCGCCGTTAAGTGAGACAAACAAACCAACCAACAACGAATCGACCGATTGTGTTATTTTTTATACAGGATCGTACCGAGTTTGAAAATTAATGTACCAATACCTTAAATTTATTTTCTATTTCAAAATTCTGTACTGAACAAAAATACTAAATTAAAATAAAATTAATACCCTTCGAATGATTTTTTATCCATAAGGTAAGCTGTAACCCGCCTGCATCAAAAGAAGGGCTATATACGAAAGGTTGTATATACGTATATGTATGTAAGTATGTTTGTTTCTGCGGCGCAGTCTACAGCCTAAATGGCCTGATGGATTTGCACACAGGAGGTTTTGTTGGAGTCCACTTAATTCCACAGTGATTTCTTAGGTAACGGAGGTGAACAGTAAGAAGGGATTTTTGGAAATTTGTCCCCTAAACGGGTAAGATAGAAGATGAAAATTTATATAGAAAACCAGCTGAGTCTGGAAACCAGAAATTTTACACAGGGGCAAAAGTTAGAATGAAATTTTATATAGAAACTATCCTTCGTCAGCTACTTCATTCTCTTGGAATCGATGACGACGTAGTGGGTACAAATACGCAACCTTCAGTGACTCCACGCAGATGAAGTTGCTGACAAAAGCTAGTAAATAAAGAAAAAATCAAATCAAAACCGGACTATTTAAAATGTAAAATAAAAAGAGGAAAACAATATGAAATACCCTTGTCTCAGCAGCCTGCACAACAGCGAATTTCCGTTTATAAAAATGAATTTTTCTGGGAAACTAGTTGACATAGAACAATAGTTTAAAAACCTTTTTTATGTAATGTTTCCTCCTCTTTTAAATGGTGTAGAAACATTTTTGAATAAGTGGAAATTTGAGCAAAAAACAAATTTTTTGCAAGAACAAAAACCATGTTCCTGGTATCCGACTTATCTGGCTGCAGAACTTATCCAAGGGTTTGGGACTTCCAATGTTTTCATCAAATTTCGTAAATATTGGATACTTCGTTCGAGAGTTATATATATATATATATATATATATATATATATATATATATATATATACCTATATATTATGTATATATATATATATATATATATATATATATATATATATATATATATATATATATATATATATATATATATATATATATATATATATACCTATATAAATTTTAGTGAATATTATTTTCGGTTTTTAGGGACCTCAAAACAAATTTCTGCCATAGTCCCGGGCTCAAGTCGCGTCATGACGGTGGCTGTAATAGCTGAATTCCATTTTGGAAATTCGTTAATAGAAAAAGAAAGACAAGAACTGAGACTTGGTATCAGTAAAAAATTACTTATGAACACATGCACAGCCCCGGAATGGTGGCAAACGGTTCTGTATTTTTTAAACAGTGGCAAGATGTAAGCAAACATATTATCCGTTTGTGTATCGGCGTTCGGCGGACAATGGGTATAATGTTATTGGTAAACAAAGGACACTGTGTGTGTAGTTCTGGTTCTAGTGCTTTCAATGAAAATCGATATCTAAACTAAATTCATTGCATCCATCCATTCACAAGACTTTCCATTTATGTGTACACACTGAAACGTAAGATGGTTAACAGCCGACTAGCGATACTTTAATCCATTTTACCAATATAAAAGTATTATTAAAGATGTGATTTTTAGAAGAAATTTCAATTCAAATACAAGTTTTGAGAGTAATGATCAAAGTAGAATTAACAAAATACAGTTTAAATTTCAGATTGGCTGAAAAAAATTTTATGGTAAATCGGCAAAAGAGTCATGAGATCTTAAAGGCTGTCAAAAAGATTTGATACAAGTAAATATTCTTATGATTAAGTTTTAATAATTTTCATACCAACCACTTGACTTTCAAATGACTTTACAATTCTGGCATATGATACAGATGGATGGCAATCTTGTATCTCAGAAATGACAATTTTTTAGAAAACATCAGAAATTGAATAATTAATTCATTTCTTTTGTTAGGCAATTTATCTTAGGCTTAAAACATAAACTACTATTAAAAATAAATTTTTTAATGAATTTTTAATTATTTTAATAAGATATTATTATGAGGTTATAATCTCTATTGCTCGGAGTGTTTCTCGGTTTGGACCTTGGATTTGTTTTCAGGCTCTTTTAAGCCCTTCAACAACCTATAATGAAGCTGAATTTTTACATTTTACATCTTTCAATTCATAATTGTAAAAGTCACTGAATGTAAGTAACGGCCCGTTTAAAGTACAAATAAATTCCAAACAGGTTTATATGATGAAAATTAAGAGAATTTTCTCCGCTATATGGAAGAATATTGAAAAATGGGTATGTTTTATAGTACAGTAGGTACACACACACGGAGATATACGCTATTTATCGGATTTTCTCAATTACAATTATTTGTACTCCAGCCAAAGAACCAATTTCCATAAAAAAAAATTAAAAAAATTATATAAAAGTAGTTTTCATAATCTTCGTTAAACATGCTATAACATGTTAAATGTGCTATTTCGAAGAAAAAAATTAACAAATCGAGAAAGTTGAAATCGAGAACTGGTATAATGTAAAATAACTGTCATAGCTGTCAAATATGTACTAATTAACACAGTTGCAAATAGGTCGTCCATGATTTTTATTAATTTTGGAGAATAACATAAATAACATTTAACAAGTTTAACAGTAGAATTGTGTGGAATAATATACAGGGTGTTAGTGAATAAGTGCGAAAAATTTTAATGGGTGATTGCTGAGGTTTTTTTATATAAAAAAAGGTTATACGTATAAACCCAGGTTCGAAAACGCTTAGTTTCCAAGATGTTTCTTGTCCTGTTTCTTGTCTTTTAAAAATATTTTTCTATATTAAATTAAAAACAAATTATGTGGTCATACTGTAGAAATGAAGCGTCTTCACCTTTTTGTTGGTAAGAATTTTTCATAAAATATCCTCAGCAGTTAATATGAGAACCGAAACCGGTTTTGTAGTAAGAACAGTAATTGAAAATTGTTTTTTATCTTGAAAACGAACACATGAACGACAAAATACTAAGAGGTCATTTTTGTCAACAATTTATAGAACATTTAAAAAACATTTTCAAATTGGAAAAAATCATTGGCGTCTATTTTTTTTTCTTCAAAAATATATCATCATATGGCTGTATGGACGCCACTGGTTTGAATGGAAATATTCTGTGTACTACAGAATATGCGTATTTATCCTGTCGTAGCGTATTCCAAATTTTATGTGAATATCTCAAAACGTTTTGAAATATTTACCAAAATATTTAAAAAAGACGAGAAACTGAACACTCTGTATCTTGGAAACTAAGCGTTTTCGGACATGGATTGATATGAACTTTTTTACATAAAAAAATATCACTTATTAAAATATTTCGCACTTATTCACTAACACCCTGTATATGTCATTGAGTATACTCTGGATAAATTAAACAAACTACTCAATATAATTATTTGTCTTTATCTAGTTATTTGAATTTGTTTATTATTTTAAATTGGTAGTTCACTATCTAGCAACGTTACCAAACATTCATATAGTTCAATTTTTATAATTTGTTTTTTTATAGTTCAATGGTAATCGATTATGCGTAGTTTTGAACAGATTTAAATGATACGTAAATTTTGAACAGATTTAAATGATAAAAGTTACTTATTGCGTTGCGTCAGGTGAATGCGAGAAAGTCATCTATATGAAATTATTGTTAGTCGCCCGTTGTCGCCCGGTTTTATAAGCACAGATTTGTGAATTTGTTTACATTCAGCGCAATCTATATAAATATAGGTTTCCATTAGAGAGCATTTCTTTAATGGTCTTATAACAATTAAGTAAGAAAAACTTTTTAAGCATTCTATTCGATAAGAAATTCTTGTTAACGATACTTTCATTCAAGGATAATTTTTTATTACGTACAATATTTACATTATGTCAATGTGGAAAAATGATATAATTTTTTTTTTTAAATGGTTGTGTTTTAAAAGCTTTGCAAAATTGAAATATATATAGGCCCGAAAGGCTCGACCACACTTGCACTATTTGAGACAGTTACTGATGTACTAAATACTTGGAATGATAAAAAGCATTGTTTGCTTTCTTCTTTTGATTTATCTAAGGCATTTGATTGTGTCGACCATGATAAACTTTTATCTAAGCTTTATAACTATGGAATCCGTGGGACAGTCCTAGATTTAATTAAATCGTATTTAACAAATAGAGAACAAATTGTTCAAATTACACAAGAAGAAAATGGATGTAGTAACATTTACTCATCAAAAAATTTAATTATAAGAAAGGGCGTCCCACAAGGATCTGTATTAGGACCGTTACTTTTTATCTTGTATATAAATGACCTACCTCAAATTATGAGTGGCAATATAATTTTATTTGCTGATGACACAACAATCATTTGCAAGGGTAATTCAGAAGAGAAACTGGCAAATCAGGCTGATAAGTTAATATCAACTGCCTCAAATTGGTTCCATACAAATGATTTGAAACTAAATTTAAATAAAACTCAACATATAACTTTCGACAAATATGGCAATATATTCAATAGTTTTGTATTACCAAATATTGGCAATATAAATCTATCTAGTAGTATTAAATTACTCGGTATCCATTTGGACAGATCACTAGGTTGGGAAACACATATTGCGTATTTAATAAGAGATTTAAAGAAATATGTTTATTTATTGTTAAATCTTAGCAAAATTGTTCCACAAGAGACACTTTTGAAAATGTATTATGCTAACATTGAATCCAGATTAAGATATGGGATAATTTTGTGGGGAAATTCAACATATGTTAGTAATCTGTTTGTTTTGCAGAAGCGATTTATAAGAGCTATCGCTAAAGAAAAGCCACGAGTTTCATGTAGACCTTTGTTTGTATATTTGAAAATATTAACGGTATATGACTTATATGTGATGGAATGTGTAAAATTCTTTTTAAAACATTCATATATATTTTCGAATAGTGTTCCAAGTCATACTTACCAAACGCGATTCAATTTGCTTATCGCGACTTTTTCCAATATGACATTACTGCAAAAAGGACCTTATAATAGCATCATTAAAATTGTAAATAAAATTAACAAAGATATACCTGAATTGAGCGACTTAACTGTAAAAAATTGTAACAAAAATTAAAAGACTATCTTGTAGGAGAATGTGACTATAAATTAGAGGATTTCTTTTCAAAATAATATTTTAAAATTAAAAAAGAGAAAAACAATAACAAATTTGTTAAATTATCATTTATTGTAGCTATATTGTTATATAATCTGTTGACGCAATCCATTCATGTATCATATGAAAATATGGAATAAAGTTTATTATTATATATATATATATATATATATATATATATATATATATATATATATATATATATATGTATATATATATATATATATATATATATATATATATATAATGTTTTTCAAAAGCCTAAATCAATATCCACGTTTCTAACTTCAAAAATGACCAACTTCCCATTCGAACTTTCATTTTCTGTATCTTCATATATATATATATATGTATATATATATATATATATATATATATATAAATATATATATATATATATATATATATATATATATATATATATATATATATATATATATATATATAAATTAAGGGCTCGAATCAAACTTGAATTTAAAAATTTACTTAAAAAATTTCTAACACTGACTGACAGACAACGCACAGCCTAAACCGTTGGGTTTAGAAGAATGAAATTTTGCATAGGAGTTCTCTATGTAACGTAGGTGAGCACTAAGAAAGGATAATTTCGAAAATTCGTCCCCTAAGTAGGATTAATAGGGGATGAAAATTTGCATGTAAATTCGTTATTTTTGAAGTTGGTGGTATATAAAAATATGTTACTATGGTTATTAAAATAAATAATGTCTTATTTAATAATTTTTAACTTTGAGAGACAGACAACGCAGAACTAAACTGTTGGGTTTAGAAGGGCGAAATTAAGTACAGGAAAATTGGTGTTTAGGCTTATATTTATAAATAAGTCAATTGTGTAAACGTTTCTGGAAATTTATTCCCTAAGGGGTTAAAACAGAAAATGAAAGTTCGAATGGGAAGTTGGTCATTTTTGAAGTTAGAAACGTGGATATTGATTTAGGCTTTTGAAAAACATTAAAAATGAGCAGCAAGTGAGTACCTAAAAAAAGATGTTGTCGATGGGAAATCCCATTGTGCTAGTATTAGATAAGTTTTTAACAATCTTTTGTGAAAGTAATATGTATTAAGACAATCAATACCTATAAATAAAATAAAAGGATCTGTCTGTGATTTTCGAATTTTTAGGTATTAGTATGTTTTTCAGTTAAGAAATTCGACATATATACCAAATATAACTTTAAAAAAATTTTTGTCTGTTTGTACGAACCGATTTAACTCAAAAACTATTAGAGTTATTGAGTTGAAATTTACAGGAAATATAGATATAATAATAACCCACAGTTTTCGCTCTTAATATTATAATCATTCAGGAAATATAGATATTAACCTCCCGATCAATCTTAGTAACATTTTAATGTAATATCCCAAATGGTTATGTACAAGATGGTTCAAATAGAATCTTCATTAAAAGTTCATGGTCTTCTAAATATTTTAAAGATTCTAAAGATTTTTGAAAATTTGGTAATAGAAGTTTTCAGTTGTGAAGATTGTAATTAAGATATTTTTAAATAATAAACAAACACTTTACTTTGCAAAATACCACTTTTATTTTTGAAACTGTGACAATATTGTTTCGAAAATAAAAGTGGTATTTTTCAAAGTAAAGTATTTGTTTATTATTTACAAATATGAAATACTATAAAATATTTTTAACTTGCTGCTATTTCCAGTTATACCGGAAGTTAACACAAAATTTGTTATTTGAAGTGTTTTTAACAGCAAATTTGAATTCGCTTGAAATTGTTACTAATATTCCATGTGACAGTGACATTTCAGCTTTTCGACTTGATGCAGGGTGGTCACATAAATATTCAAGACTTGATATATTCAAGACAAAAGCTTGATCTAAAATTGAATTAATTTTAAAACCATCAATATGGGAATCTATGGAAAGATCTCAAAGTATTACATGGAATTCACCTTTTATAGAATTGGTTGGCGAGTGAAACGAAGTACTTTAAAGAATTGATTTAAAATTAAATTTGCCCGATTTGTTTTGGAATAACTGACTTAAAGTAGCTTTACTCACAGTTAGAATAATTTTAAAGAATGAAACTGGAGAGCATAGTGAAAGGAGGTCGAAAATAAATTAACGAATACATGTTTTAACACTTTTTGAAAATAAATCCTGTAAAGAGTAAAATAGGGAATAAACGCAAAAAAAAAATGGTGGAGGGATCAAAGTTTACATTTTCAACGCCTACTTTTCTAGCGTCCCCAACAATGAGGCAGTTACTTTAGGAAATGTTCAAATATAATGAAGACAGACTTATAGGGGATGTAGCCCTAAGGATTTAAATTTCCCAATAGGAATAGGGAGGATACTTATTTAGAGTAAAGTCTACAAAATATAAGGTATTTTAAAAATATATAAAATTTGAATATTTTAAATCAACATACTTCTCTTTTATTTCTATACCAAATTCGTTGACACCTTCTTAATAGGCTTACTTTAGATATTTAATCTATGTTATATGCTTGAAGAAATGACCAATTAGTTTCTGGAAATTTTCAATTGTTCCTAGATAACTAGACAAAGGGAGAAATTAAAAGTAAAGAGGATTGATGAGTGAGCTTACCAATAAATAAAGCCTATCATTTTAGCTTACGATAAGAAAATAGGGGCAAAATATTTTAGCAAACTACGTAAAAGGAATTACCTTTACTAAATTATAAAATGCACGCTTGCGAAGTCGCGGGTAACAGCTAGTGTATAAATATTACAATTGGGAAAAGTGAATACATTGCGAAAATAAATTAATCAGGCAAATTTGGGTGTATGCGGTTTTTATCGAATACTAATATTTTACATCCTGAAAATTTCAAAGAGCCAAAAATTTGGACAAAATATTTTCGGATATGAATTGCGTATGCACATACGTATCGTATGTATGTATGTTGGCTTTTCAATCAGTGAAAATTTCCAGATCCACTGAGACTTGAGAAATGAAAACAGGATCAAAATATCACCAAGCACACTCTGATTAATTAATACTAATACACATATGTACATATATGTACACGTAAACATACACAACACATTTCTTTTGTTATCATTAATTAACGTTGTTTAATTTTTTTTAGTCGAATTTTTCCCAGAAAAATTTAGACTTATACAGCCTATACGTTAAGAACTGCGAGAGACGAGAATAGGGGCGCAATCCGTTTTCGGACCTGTAGAACACGATTCTGTAGAAAAAATTCCTGATATGCATATATATATATATATATATATATATATATATATATATATATATATATATATATATATATATATATATATATATATATATATATATATATATATGATATGCATATATATATATATATATATATATATATATATATATATATATATATATATATTTATATATATATATATATATATTTATATATTTATATATATATATAAATATATATATATATATATATATATATATATATATATATATATATATATATATATATATATTCTCGCTACCTTTTGACATGTGTAGGGCCTTCTATGGAAGTTAAGAGCTGAAATTTGGGGAAAAATGATTCTGCCTGGATCTAACACGCCGACAGCCCCCCCCCCCCACCATTTTTACGCTCACTCAGGTCACCCAGATAAACCAAGAGGACCGAAATTTTGTATTCGGATTGAGTTAGTATCAAGGGGTGCCTTTTGTGGTCTCAACTTTTAACCCTGACCCCCACCATTTTTATACCAAAAAGAACATGATTTGTCTTGTTTTTTAACAGTTTCGTTCCGGTCAAAATCTCCCCAAATAAACCTAGAGGGCTGAAATTTTGTGTAGAGGTTAATTTAATAGTCAACCACTGCTTTTTGGAGGTCTCAACTTTTAACCCTTACCCCCACGATTTTTATGCCACCATTTCCTTGATTTTTTTGCCTTTTTTCTAACATACCAAGAGACTCTCTGAGTAAACGTAGAGGGCTGAAATTTTTTACGTGTATTGAGTTAGTATCTAGTTAGTTCCCTTTAGGGATTCCACATTACTATTCCCCCCTCTTCTCCCATTCTTACATTGGAATTCAATGGTATTGTTAAATGTGTTTAAAATGCTTCCGACAAGTAGACGGAATAGTAAATTTAAAAAAAGAACTTCAAGAATTTCAAGAAAATGAACTTACTTTTATAACAATACATATTAGGTAATTTAAAAATGTTATTAAAGTTATTGTTTATTTATAAAGTAGGAATTTTGGATTTTGATTTATAAAATAGAAATTTTGGATTTTTTTGGAAAGAAAAAATATCTTCATAAAGGTCTTCCAGTTTACCATTTAAGGTCTTTTTTTAATATTTAAAAATAAAACACAAAGGCAATTGGCGGATAAGCATGGGTAGGGATGTCCTCGTACGAATTGTGTTGGCTTCTTTCCTGCTAACTCCTTGATTGATGGCAGCAAATTGATATTTGCTGAAATTCAGCCCTTAAGAACTTAAAACCTTTTTTTAAAGGCCGGATCAGCCGGACTCTCATCATCAGTTTTGAAACCACCAAAATGATAAATCGCTTGTAGACTTTCAATCACATTTCGCTCGTAGACATTCAGTACCGAAGATGAAGAGAAACATTCGACTTCCGTGATGGGGCCCCGCTGCTCAAGGCGTTTTTTGAAATAGGGCATACTTTTACATATATGATACATATACTATCATGTATACTATTCGATTATAATAGTTTTGAATAATGCTGATTATTTGTGGTTGTATATAGTTATTTTTTTTTCTGTTCTTGTTCGTCTCCGTGCAATGATGAAGGTATTAACGAACGGGTTGCGGTTAGCTCGTGGTATGTAGCATAAAAAGTTGTATATTGTTTTAATACAAAGGCGACACAATTATGACTCCCTGAAGTGCTGTTTCAATAGCACTATTGTTAGTAGTAATGTTAGCACATGTTATTATGATATGTACTGTGGATGTGTATGAAATTACTTTGCACTGAATCCTACTCTACAGCTCGTATATGTATATAAATTCAAACGATTTTCATTTCATGCATGTATGAATGTTCATACGAAAAGTAACAAGAAATAGATACATCAAATGTACGACTGGTTTTAGAAAAAAGTTAACGAATGTAGAAATGATGATCAAGTGGTCTTTGATAATTTTTAACGAACATTTTCGTAGCTACCAGTTTTGTATGAAAACGTAAATAGTAACGTGTTACTAAACAAATCTATGTATAATCCATTTCAATTAAATTTAAGCATGAATCATCATTTATGAATTTAAAGAAATTCCGTTTTGTTGTATGCTCAATTGTATTTGAAATTGGGTATATATAGAAAGCTACCATTACGCAATCTACTGGAGGAGAAATTGTTAATTGAGAAAGTCAAAGGTCATTGGTCCAGAGTACAAAGGTACAGCAACTATCTCTATCGTGTAATCTACAGTGTGCATTTCTCTGCACATTAGGCTACTAGGTAGTTACTTCCTCAGTAGCAGTCGCTGTGTGTAGGTCAGTCAAAAAACAATGGATGTGATTGTTGTTAGCATTGTAAAACCCCCACACGTAGCGTTGTGGTATCACACATATGTATGCGAAGTAGGGTTACGTGACGGCCACCATACAGTTTACCGCACAAATACAAAGTAAACACCGTGCACGTATACAACATATTTTCAATCTCTTACTGGTTACACTGGTTCCAGTAGTATAGAGGTGGGTATGTTGTCTCTAGTGCTCTGTGGTCATTGGCGTCAATGTTACCGATTTACATAATTGCATAATTTACTGTTACAAACTATTACTTAGATGACAAAACTTAAATACATAAATTTTTATGATTGTTTGTTTTTTTAACACATCATAACAGCAGGTAAGAAAAATCGAAAAGACGCACAAGAATTAGCAATATACTAATACACTCGAACATATTTGTCCTGAAACACGGAGGAGTGCCATTATATACATCTTGTGTAATAACGTAATTGTTAAATGAGAGCGTGCATCATGGGGGCTTGCTATGTATTTGTAAACACTAAACTTGGATACCTAAGTTTTAATGAATTCTATACAGAATCTAAAAATATTCAATAAATTCAGTAAAAAACACCACATGATCTTAGATCACAATTAAGGGGTAAAGGAGCGGAAACAACGTTTTGTCTCTGAATGTAATTTAAATAATCAATTTTTGCTAAACATTTGAAATAAATAGCTCAGGAATAATTTATTTTGCTTTTACTTTTTTCAAAATAAAAAATTCAAAATAAATGTTGTGATATGACTTATTTAACTGATAAACGGGAGAGGGGAAGTAGAGGAATCACACACGCAACAAGTGTAAAATAAATAGTAAGCGCTATGTACAATACCATACTACTTATGGAAATTTTAACCTCTGTATCGATTTTTTAAAAACACTTCAATGTTACAAACTGTTCCATTTTTATTGAAACTAGATATACTTCATAAACGTAAATGAAATATGTGTGTAAAATTCTCTAACAAAGATTTTCCATTTAATCCTGGAGTTTATTAACCTGAAAATTATTGACGTGGAAAAACGGGAAACACGGAGATGATCCCGTTTTGTTGATTAAATGTATACTGGCACATTGTTGACATTGTTTGACAAAGAGCGACGAAAATATTTATCTTTTCTCTGGATATGGTGTATATTCTTTCTTTATAGTGTGTTTAGGTATTTAAGAACTTATTTATTTTCCAACAGTATGATACGAGATTGAATTTTAGTCAAGTTAACCTAGAAATGGTTCAAATTGAGGAACGAAAAATATTTTGTGTGATATGGAACTTTGAGACTTTGCCAAAGGAAAGAGTGGTAAAAATAGGTGATCTTTGCTCAATGGATGGCTAGTAATACAATGGTTCTTTCTTTTTTATTGTTTTTGATATGTAAAATTGAAAAATAACAATTAAAAAATTCCAATTTTAAGGAAACATTCACAAAACATTACAAACTAAAGGTACAATCTTCACAAAATGTCAAATATAGATCAAAATATTGATTTTTGCTATAATGGAATCTGATATGGATAGCCAAAACTCTTAATTTTATCTTTATGAAAGCGAAGCTGGTATATTATTTAAAGAAATCGTTTAAACCGTTTAAAACAATGGTTATTATAGAATAAACGCATTTTGTATAATCAGAAGTTGACACCAGCTTTTCCATTTTATGTAAAATATGGAATTTTTAGTAGCCAATTTGCATTGCACATTGAATTTAAACCACAGTTTTTCTCAGAGTCTCTCAGACATAAACTTAATAATATTCATGTTATTTCATTTTTTTAAGAAATTTTACAATTTTTCACTGATTTATAATAGTTTCTATTTTTATTATGTTGAGATGCATGGATAAAGATACCGCTGAAAATTGTTACTTATGCCCTATTTGACAAAAACATGCCAGTTTTCGTAAATTTGCAAAAAAATGTTTATTGTATAAAACTTCTTTTATTTAAATGGGATAGTCTGTATATTTCGGGTTCTTAAACAGAAAATTGTGAGCTATGTCTTCTATTCATACCAGGTTTTCCTATATCAAAAATCAAAGACAGTTACTTTAAATTTGCAGGATGTTCCCTTGGAGTTATACTTTTTAGTGTTCCGAAGAAGCATTTCAGCAACTCTATTATTTCGTCATATCTGCTAAATTTACACGCATCCAACTTTCACTTGATTCCCCTTAATTGCACAATTATGCCTACGCAAAAATTTACACCGAGGGACTGTTAAAAGTAAAATAAATAAATTTAAAAGATAAATTCGAAATAATTGCTAATTGTTTATTATTTTAATGCATATTCATTAATTCGTTGAAAATTATTTACATTTTTTTTAATGTTCTGATGATGCATCTACTCTCTTTTATTACAAGATACCTGTTTCCGTTGTTGTTATTTAATTTTCGAATTTAATACATATCAAAAATTATAAGATAAAAATTATCAATCATTTTTGACTCTTTCGTTTAAAATATATTCGCATAAACAACATTCAATAATAGGATTATGTGTAGAAACAAGTTCAAAAAGTTTTTAAATTCAGAACGAATCTGTATAAAATTAAAATTTTTTTTTTTTGATATGTATTCTTTTTACTTTATTATAAAATTAAATATTAATAAAACCAGCCAACGCTAACAGAAACGTGTATTGAATCTCATCTGTACATTTTCAAATACAAGGTGGTCCAGAATTATGTACCAAGGGATATACAAATCTGTAATGGGGTGAAACGAAAACCATTATTAATATTTTAGGGCTACTTCTTTTGCGTTAGAAGGATTAAATTTATGTCAACACTTATTCCATCACTCATTACTAAGGGATGGTTTTGGGTGGTAGGTGTGAGTTATCACGTCTTTTCTTTTTTAATCTGCAATTATTTAAACAAAATCCCTGATAATACGATTCCTCAGACAGTTTCACGCAAAAAAGGTATACTTGTTACATTTCGATAAATATTACCGTTTTCGAGTAATTTAAAGAAAAAGTATCTATTTCCAAATTATCCCCTAATCATAAGTGATCGAATAATTGATACCATAAAATTAATTATCCTAATGTTAATACGCGCCCCTAGAATATGAATCCAGTAATCAAAAGCACCTAAAAAATTTTAAAAAAAGAAGTCAGTTTCGTTCCACCCCTCTACATTTTACCCCTCTGCTTTATCTCCCTTATTATTGAGTTTTGGAAAAAAGTGTAGATGAAAAGGTACCATTATTTTTGAACATACTATCAGCTCCAGCAATTACGGTACATAATTCTGGACCAGCCTGTATATTATTAAATAAATAAATAAGCTAGTACATTTCCATAGCTTACTTTTTCAAATTTGTGTGTATTTACACATACTTTTTCACAAAGCCGCGTGGATATATGGTAGAATAACCACAAAAGTAGACACGGTATAGAAATATAATTTTCTAAAGGTTTGTTCTACTTACATAAAATTTATTATAGGTTAAGGAAAAAGGTTTTTTGCCGATGGTTTTAGTGGTTAAAATATTTGGACCGCATAAGAAGATTAAAACGTACCTACTTATACAAAAAGGCATCTGCAGTGGTCGTCGACGGGAGCGAGTGGTCACTTTGTTAAAAAAATAATCGGATATAAATATTTAATCAATATATTTACGAAAATAAATTTTCAAGGAAACAATGAAGCTGGAACGGATGTGAGTGGGAAATGTTATGTACTTAGTTATTATGTTGGAAAATTATTAAATAAGTAGCATTCAGTTCAGTAAAAAAAAAAGGAAAAAGAAAACGGTAAGTTTTAAGTGGAATAAAATTTTGAAAATAAACTGAAGGTTTTTGATTCAATATTTATTATATGAAAAACAAGTATCAATTTTATATTCAAATTATCTACCTTATTATTATAAAAAATATTATACCCCTTAAAGTTTTAATGTTTTACTTCTAGACGCATAATGTCGCATACCAAATGCGGTAAAACAACAAAAATAACAATGCCGAAATTTCAGAGTTCAATTGCTGCCACCAGTTATTCGATTTTGGGGAATAACACCCTTGTAGTCCTCTTTGACACACAATGTCCGATAGCACTTTTTAGGTTAATAACTATTTGACGGAATTGAACAGTTCAAGTAAACGGTAAGTATACACTTAGTAGCAGAAGAGTACTTACGAATAAACACCTTACTAATTCTTATCTGTTATAGTCAAAGGTCGATATGCAGTCTCTTCGCGGAATGACTCGTTTATTCTAGATTTTATCAACGCCTTTTGGCAAATCCCGAAATAGGTTCCTATTTCGGCCTTTGACTGATGTCTTTTTAGACAAACCTAGGAGTAACTAACTTTTTAGTCAAACGTCGGAAGTAAAATAATCTGTTTTGGGATTTTCCTAGTCTATCCTAGAATCGACTACGGCAAGTTCGGTCAAACGTCAATTTATACTGCACTTGCTGCATGTTTAAACAGGTTTTTGCATGAGAGCCTAGCTCTTTGCAGTGTTCTAATAAATTTATTTGTCATTCCATACTTGTGCAGGCGTGTAAGCTTAAAGATGAGTGAATTAAGGTTTTCAGATTTTCAGTCACAACACAGTTGTGACAAAACCAGAATAAAGAAGTTTTGAAAGCTAAGTTTATGCAGAAAATATCTAATCTGAATAAGGATAAGTATTCATTTCATACTGGAAATAAACGAAATTATGCGATCATATGTAAAGTCGAATCTGCTAAAGTATGTACTAAAAAGACATACTTACAGTATCACTATCTCAAACGCTACGACGTTGTGTGTTTCGGAGACACAACGCCTTTTCGGAGACGCAACGTCAACGTCAACTCACGTCAAGGTTTTATAAAATACCACTCTAGTAAAAAAATGCTCATCAAGATTGTGTAAATGTAAAAGATCGAACGTATTGTGCAACTCAAAATTCCATAACGCATCATCTTGTTAAAATAAAGAGTAATTTTTTATTTTTTCATTTATTACATATCTTCATGATACGAAATAACAATAACCAATTTTATTTCTTGTTGTGACTATCATTTGTCAATTCATTCCTAAAATATCCTATTCATTCCTAAAACAATAAACATTAAAATTACAAATATTCTTTTATTATAGCTAATAATTAAATAATTTAGGTCTGACTGTTCAAACCCCGATTTCATCAAATTGAATTTTGGCGTTTGACTGCCCAAATTAGTCTCTCCTAGGATTAACTAAAAATTCGTTAGTCAAAGGTAAAAAAGCGCTATTCGTTTGGATTTTGACTAAGACGTTATGTCAGACCTGAGGTTTGACTAGGCAAACCTAGGAACGCCGGAGCTTCGGTGTTTGACTATAACATATCGATGACAATAGCTTAACCGTACAGGTGAGATGCACTAATGACAAAGTTCGAAAGTCTTAAATAGGTTTAACGTGCTTGAGCCGTAAGAAACAGGTAAATTCCAATGCACAAAGAAAACACAACTCTTAATTATTACTATAATAAATTATTTATTATTATTATTTGTAATTACAGAGTTCCAATATAATTAATACACATTAATATTTAAAATCAATACTTTTCAATAATACTTGATTACATTGATTAATTGTTGATTAATAAAGCACAATAGCACGGGATCGTAACAATTGCAACAATGGTAATTGTTGACTAGAAATGTATGTCACAATCTAATCTCATTTTTTTATGAAAGAGCTTTTATATTATTTTCTTATCTATCCCGCTGGTGGAAAATTTGATCGGATACATGGATTCTGGATATATTTGTTTTAATAATTTTATATACGACATATCCCCCCTTAAGAGAAGGATCTAGGGATTTAAGGCGCTTAAAGCATCTAGAGTCCTCCTCCGTTCTGTTTCTAATTGTACGGTTTGAATGATTTTGCTTTTTTATCAACTTCTAATCCGCTAATTCTATATCTATTTTTGGATTGTTGGTGCTTTCAGGGATTTTTGGTTCATCCTGGTTATTTGTTTTATTTCTACAATTTTTCAATTTTCTGCATAATTTATACTTAACAATAAACTTACAATACAGAAATACAATAAAGATCAACACTGATAGTATCCAACTGAAACGTTGGATCAACTCTCGGTCCATTGCCCAATGACCATGGTATGGGTGCCAGGCCATACGGGAACAGATGGAAACGAGAAAGCAGATGATTTAGCTAAACGGGGCTCGACTCAACCTTTAATAGGTCCAGAGCCGGCCCTAGGAATATCATTCCAGAGAGTGAAGTGTGCTGTGGATGACTGGGCTAAATGACAGCACACCCATTTCTGGAAAGTGTACAACGGCCAAGCAGGCCCGAGAGCTTATAGTACTCCCAGTTTAAAGCGGAGAAAGGAATTGCTATCTCTAAGCAGGGTACAGCTGAGCCGTTAACAGGTATACTCACGGGGCATAACGTCCTGAGGAAGCACCTGCATATCATGGGATTAGTGGAAAGTCCTCTCTGCCGAAGGTGCGGCTTGGAGGACGAATCTACGTCTTATGTATTATGCTCTTGCGAAGCGTTGTCATCCTTGAGATGCAAGTATCTGGGATCTCCAATACTGAGTTCCTGAGTTTCTATGAGGGACTGGGTATTAGCTAGTCGCTTTTGAATGCCGTGGGGTACAATGGGCCCGTATTTAGTGGCCTTCGTGCAACGGGAGCTTTGAATCCCGACCTACTTATAGCATTCATCCATTCATTCATTCAACTGAAACTGTCATCTGTTTTATATTCTAACTTAGTGTGATTTTTCTGAAGTAATTGTTTCTGAGCTTGCAACTTGTGCTCAATTATTTTTAATTTGTCTAATTTAAAATCATTTATTTCTAGTACAGTTTCGTTTGGGTACTTATTTTCCATTCTTAATTGTGGTTTTAAATTAAAATGACTTATTGGTATTTTAATTTTTAATTCTTGAGTAATTGTATTATCTTTGCTAGTAATTAATTCTATTCATTCATTTTTAGCTTCACATTGCTCATTAAGCTCTAGTGTACCTAGTTTATCAAATTTTAGTTCAGTAATTCTTTTATTATTATAAATTATATCTAAAGTGGTAACATTACTTAGACAAAATAACCATTTATTCTTTTTAATATATTTCTAGAGGTAAAGCATTTGCGACCATTGTTTCGGTTTCGCAGTTGGTTGGTTTTCTATTAACAAGGTCCAAAAATAATTCATACTCGCACATGCTTTTTCCTCGATTAACTATGTGAATATCCTTACATACATAAAAATTTTCGTGTAATTTAATACAATTATCGATATCGGTAGATAAAAAGTATTGTTCCATTAAAGCAGTAACGATAAGGTATGTATTTATTTTTTGTTTTTACAAATGTTACAGTATTATCATTTTTAGTCGAATTTTCTCCGAAAAATTAGACTTATACAGTCTATACGATAAGAGCTGCGAGAGGCGAGAGTAGGGGCGCTACCCGTTTTCGGACCCGTAGAACACGAATATGTAGAAAAAAAAAATGTCTGATATATATATATATATATATATATATATATATATATATATATATATATATATATATATATATATATATATATATATATATATATATATATATATATATATTTTCCCGCCACCTTTTAATTTGTGTAGGGCCCCCCTATGGAAGTTAAGAGATGAAATTTGGTAAGTGGGGCTTATTCCGATGCACAACAATACTATCAAAGTGGGGTCAAATTTTGGGCAAATTTTTTTTCGGACCCGACCACCCGGGTGGTGGGGGGCGGAAAAGCAATAAAACTTTTCCAAACCGGTTTTAAATAATGTTTCGGTCAATTATCTACAACATATCCAAAATTCAGCTTCCTAGGATGATATGGTGGGAGTAGAGGGGGGAAAAACGATTTTCGCTGGATCTAACAGGCCCCCAGCCCACCAGAATTAACGTAGAGGGTTGAAATTTGGTGTGTTGATAAAGTTCGTACCTAGGTTGTGCTTTTTGGGGGTTTTAATATTTTACCCCCACCCCCCTCATTTTTAAGCTACAATTTCATGCATTTTCGACGTTTTCGAAGTTTGTACCACTCGCACAGGTCACCCGAATAAACCTAGAGGGCTGAAATTTTGTATTCGGATTGAGTTAGTATCAGGGGGGTGCCTTTTGGGGGTCTCGACTTTTAACCCCTATCCCCACCATTTTTATACCCAAAAGAACATGATTTTTCTTGTTTTTTAACAGTTTCTTTCGGGTCAAAATCTCCCCAAATAAACCTAGAGGGCTGAAATTTGGTGTACAGGTTAAGATAATAGCCAGACACTGTTTTTTGGAGGTTTCAACTTTTAACCCTTACCCCCACGATTTTGACGCCAATATTTCCTTAATTTTTTTGCTTGTTTTCTAACACGTCTAGAGACTCCATAAGGAAACCTAGAGGGCTGAAATTTTGTACGTGTATTCAGTTAGTATCCAGCTAGTACCTTGTAGGGAGTCCGCATCACTTTTCCCCCCACTTCTCCCATTTTTACATCGGAATTGAATGCTATTGTTAAATGTGTTTTAAAAGCATTATGTTTATTCTAAATACAAGTAGGCGAATAGTAATTTTAAAAAATTTAAAAAAAAGTGAACTTACTTTTATGACAAATGAAATACATACATATTAAGTAATTTAAAAATGTTATTAAAGTCACTGTTTATTTATAAATTAGGAATTTTGAATTTTTAGTATTTATAAAATAGAAATTTTGGATTTTTTTGGAAAGAAAAAATATCTTTATAAAGGCCTTCCAGTTTACTATTTAAGGTCCTTTTTTAATATTTAAAACTAAAACATAAAGGCAATTAGCGGATAAACATGGGCAGGAATGTCCTCGTACGAATTGTGTTGGCTTTTTTTCTGCTACCTGTTTTCGGCACAAAATTGAAATTTACTGAGATACAGCCCTTAAATACTTAAAGCCTTTTTTTAAAGCCTCGTTCAGCCGAACACTCATCACCAGTTTTGAAACCAACAAAATGACAATTCGGTTGTAGACTTTCAATCACATTTCGCTTGTAGACATTCAATACCGAAGATGAAGGGGAAAATTCGACTACCGTGATGGGGCGCCGCTGCTCACGGCGTTTTTATATTTATTTTTATCAGTAGTATATTTTATTGATTAGGTTTTAGCGGTAATTTGTTTGTTTTTATTATTTTCATTAATTCCTGTTTTAGGACTTCCGATAGTAATATGTGATAACTTATAATACCATACTGTATTAAATTTATATCATTAAAAAACGTAGAGCTACATATTCATTATCTCTGAATATGGTCATAAATGAAGTGATTGTTTCTAATGCTTTTTCATTGCGATTTAGGATATTGATTTCCTTTTCATTTCTGTCGGCTTTTTTATTGAATAATTTAAATTTTTTTTTATAATTTTTTCAACTTCATTGAAATGTTTAATTGACCTTTTAAATTCATTTACAGTATTATTTACGATACTAAGTTGGGTTTTTAGTATTTCATCATTTAATTTTTCCTTTTGGATTATTTTCTTAATATTTTTATTATAAAATTCTCTATCTTTAGAATCTGGTGTACCTATTAGCCATTTTAGGATATTAGTAACTCCATCAGCTAAGTACCTTTTATTTCTATGTTTAATGAAGGTTTGTAATTGATATAATACATGCTCTATCCTATTTAGGGTAGGTTCTATTAAATTATCCTTTCCTGTTACAAAACTTATATTACTACTTGTGAGTTGTAAAAATTTTTGATATTGATTCTTATGTTTTTCATATGAATATTTTAGGTTGTATATATTATAGTTAATCATAATTTTAAAGTTTCTGTTACTAATAACTACTTTACCTAATTTAGTATATAGGATACCATTGTTAGTGGGTATCTCGGTGACCATATAGGGTCGGTTGTTCAGTAGGTAGCGTCTCTGGATCATCACGACCATCAGGAGGATAAATATAGTTATCCTTGCCATCTGAGGCAGAAAAATGTATGTTTTTAATATCTTGCCTATCAAGATATGGTTTTATATTGTTCATGTGATATACTACATCCTTCCCATTTATGTTTAATATTACATTCAGTATATTCACTTCTTTTATTTTGTATGGTCTAAGTAAGGAATTTCCTTTTGGGTTAATTTTTGGTAGTTCTCTATAAGTACCTTTTGACCTATTTTAAATATTTTTACATTTAATTTCCTATCATAATACTCTTTGTTAATTTCTTTGTTATTTATGGTGTTCTTATGAGCTATTTCCTTGTATCTATCTAATTTTTGATCTACTTCTTTTAAATAATTATCATAGGTATTAAAGGATTGGGTATTGGGAATTTCAGCACTTATACCGAAAGTTAGTCGGTATGGTTCGTATTCTGTAGTTCTACACTTATTCGAATTGTGTACGTACGAATAGGTTTCTAAGAATTGATCCCATTCTCGATCTGTATTAGCGTAATGTTGTAGGTATTCTTTTATGAATTGATTGATCCTTTCTAGTGATCCATTTATTTGAGGATGGTAAGGACTTGTAGTTTTATGAGTAATGTTTAATAGTTTTAGTATGTTATTTATAGTTTCGTTTAAAAATTCTGTTCCCATGTCAGATAATATGCTTTTCGGAAAACCGAATATTAAAAAATGTCTTAGCAGTTTTATGGAGATTATCTCGCTATTTTTACTGTTTAACGGGTATCATTGTGTAAAATTTGTGAGATTATCCTTTACTACTAGAATATATTTATTTCCCCATTTTGTTTCCTTTAATGGGCCTATTAAATCAATCTCGACCTGATCATTAAAGTTATTAGCAGTTGTGGTAATAACCATTTCGCTTTTGTTTGGTCTCCAGTCCGTTTTTGTGAGTTGCCATTCTTCACATGTTCTTACATAATTTTGTATATCTTCTTTCATCCCTTTCCAGTAGTACTTTTGCTTAATTTTCTCGTATGTTCTGTTCATTCCCTGATGTCCTCCTAGTACATCGTCATGGTATTGTATTATTACCTTTTCTTTTTCTTCGTTAGTTTTAAAGATTATTAGATTTTTAATTATTTTAAACTCTAGTCTATTCAAGGTTTTCGCTATTAAGTTTCGATTATTTTTAAAGATATCATCATTACTAAAATAGACAATTTTTATTTTATCTCTTATATATTTTTCGCGTAAGGTATTTAGACAAATTTTTAGATTTTCTATGTTTACGGTATCATTATAATATTCTTTTAAATGCAAAAATATTATTTTTTGATATTTATTATTTAGGTTTTTTAATATTTGTATTTCTGCAATTCAGTGATTCCTTCCCAAGTCGCCGCAATTTGAGTTTACATATTCGGGTATATTTTTATATTTAGTGTTTGCTGGAAATACGATTAGTGGTTTGTTTTCGTAGGTGCTTAATTCTTCCTCTTCTAAATTTTCAGGAATTATTTTTAAATTCTGTTTCTTGATTAATTGTATTTTGCATTTCTTTAGGGAATAGGATAATTCTTAAAGTATGCATTTAATTGATTTGAAATTTGGTACACAATAAATGTAAACATTGTTGTTTAAAATTATTTATAAATAATTCCCAATTTTGAGTCATAAAGGATTCATAATTAACATTTTTGTAGAGACTGCAAAGCGGCGTCTCTCCCACACCTATGGAAGAGATGCCGCATCAAAGAAGGTGAGACGCCCGATAGTTCATATAGAGTACTTTACATACATCTCCATACATGTTGCATGCCATATGTAACCATTTTTGGCACTTTATAAATCTTAACCAGTCAACTTTTTTTTTGTTTCTGAGTACTTTTCAAAACATTCAATATACTCGCAATCATCATTGTTTTCGTTATCTTCACTAGTATGAGAACTCTTCCTGATCCAATTAATGGATTTTTTATATTTACGTGGCATAATTTACAGTTCAAAAAAAAAAAATTGCATAATTAAGGTATAAGTCTATGTTTTTAACATGTAATATGATGCGGCATCTATACCAACTTTAAATGCGGAATCTCTCCTTTTTGTTATGATAGACGCCGCATGTTGCTATAGCAAGCAAAGTGCGAAATTCTAACCTAACATTTTATACAGTACTTTTATTTAACTCATTTTATAAAACTCATTTTCATTAAAACAATGACATATATATTCTTAAATTCTAATGAATTAAATGCTTGATAAAATATTATGTATAGAACTTCTATGAATATTATCTATAGAACTTTTAAATAATAAAAAGTTGGATAATTACTAAACTGATGAACTAATCATAAATGTTACCATATACAGCTTAAATAAGTAACTTATTTTAAACATATAATCCATTAATAGCGCTATCTATCAATCAACGCACGAACTATGGCTACTGCGGCATCTCTCCCGCACTTACCCTCTATCAAAAATTATTGCCTTTTCCTTACCACTTACCCTAATATTTCTAAATTAATCGTTTGGTTTACTATGCTTTTATTTCTTCCAAGGTAATTTTGGGTAGTAATTGGAATGATAATATTGGTGAGATTTTTTAATTTGGTTTCGTTTATTTCTTAATTTATAATAATTAAATATTCTTTATTATTATTATAAGATTTTAAAAATTTTTCGTATGTGTTTTTATTAATTGCTGTATGAGGTTTTCCCGTATTTTCCTTCTCTTGAATTTGTTCATTAATGATTCTTGCTATTTCATCTTCTATTTCCTTTTTATCTTTTTCGGCTCATTTTTCAATTTTATTCCTTTCCATTTCCTTGCCTTCTTTAGTTAACCATTTATATATGTTGTCAGGGTTTTCGTCTTCATCTTCCGTGTCTTCGTATGTTTGATCGGACGCACATTCTTCTCTCATTTTTGCTATTTTTATTTGGCGCGAGAATAGGTCAGCCATGTGAGTAGTTTTTCCGGAAGTATACTTATCTATATAATCATATTGCATTAATCTTAGCCGCCAACGAGTCAAACCACTGGTCGGGTCCTTAATAGAATATAACCAGACTTGCGGTCGTTGAGCGTTTTTAATGATAAATTTCTTACCGTACAGGTAGTGATAAAAATTTTTTATGGATTTGATAATAGCTAAGCACTCCTCCTCAATTGTACTGTATCCGGTTTCTGCATCATTTAGAGTGGCGCTATAGTATGCTACTGGCATCTCTTTATTATCCTTTTCTTGTAATAACACTGCTCCTACACAGAGAGAAAATTCATATAAAAATTACTGTGCTCAGCACTACAATCGACGTGTAAAAGGCGAACATATTCAATTTTGTACGGTAAAAATATAAAATTTATAATTAATCATAGAAAATTTAAAGGATTTAGCTCCGTAAAATTTGTAAAACAGCACAGTAAAAAGTTCCATTGCCAACAAAAAAATATTTTTTAATTGTTTTTCTTACAAAAATTACCATGCTGTCTTAAAATAGAACAAAAGTAGAAAAGAAGCTAATAGTAGAAAGAAAGAAAGAGAAGGTATCAACGCTATCACATAGCGAGGCAAGCTGCAGAAGGTATCAACACAATCATATATGAAGGTCACATAGCAAGACTGGTGGTGTTGCAAGTAGCTGGTCACACTGCTGGTGTAGTGTTGTGTGGTGTCGAAGCAGTGCTCATTAGAATGTCTTACAGGACGGATGGTCATCGTTTAATTCATCATTTTGTTACTTCACTATCTTCAGTATTAGAATATATTGTTGCCAATTATTTTTGTATGCGTGATAAAGAATCGAACGTCGGAAAAGATCGGGCATCGTCGTAGTTTTTACAGGTACAGCCCAAGCAACATAAGGTTGCGGGTCAGATGCGCAAATGAAAGAGTACGACAACAAGAATTAAACTATAACACATATGCATAAGAGTGTGATAGAAGTTGTGTTAGCACATTAAATTTTACCATGCTATAATATATTTTTTACTTTGTATTTTTGCAATTGTAAGTTTACCATGCTATAATATATTTTTTACTTTTATAAGAGAGCATGGTAATTTTTCTGAAATTTTATCTACAAAAATTATATGATTTTTCTCTCCGTGTATAGAGACGTTAGAAGCGTCTATGTTTAGCATAAAAGGTTTTTCGTAGTCGGGGTAAATTAATAATATTGGTTCAGTAAGAATTAAGTGTTTCAATGTATTCAGGGCGTTCTGACAGTTTTCGTCAAAAACATATTTTTGATTCTTTTTGAGAAGACTGGTAAGTGGTTTTACTATTTGCGAGTAAGTGGGGATGAATTTCCGATAGTAACCAATTGCTCCCAAGCCTCGTTGGAGTTCTTTTACATTTTGTGGTTCCTTTAATTCTTCAATTGCTCGAATTTTCTTTTCTTGAGGCTTTATTCCCTCAAAGCTTATTTTATAGCCTAAGTAATCTATCTCCTTCATGAGAAATTTGCACTTATCCATGTTGATTTTTAGTCCTGCTTTCATTAATTTAACAAAAACTTGTTCCATGTTTTGGAGATGAGTGTCCAGATCCTGTCCCAATATGATGACATCGTCCAAATAACATAGACATTCTTTATGTGCAATTTCTTGTCTTAACACTGTATTCATCAAGGTTTGGAATGTTGCAGGGGCGTCAATAAGACCACATGGCATGCGAGTGAATTCGTAGTGACCGGATGGGGTCGAGAATGCTGTCTTTTCAATATCCTTTTCCTTGATCGGTACTTGATGGAACCCAGATGCTAGATCGACTGTAATGAAGTATTGGTTCTGTCCTGACGACTAAAGTATATTATCGATATTCGGTATCGGATACTTGTTTGAAACAGTAATCTTATTCAGGTTTCTATAGTCGTTGACCATGCGATACTTCTTTTGTCCTGATGCGCCTTCCTTTTTGGGAACTATCCACACAAGACTGTTGTAGGCACTTTTTGATTCGCGAATTATTGCTTCTTCCAACAGCTTATTGACTTGGTTGGATACTTCCTTTTCCATCATCTTCGGTATAGGGTATATTTTTGAAGTGACCGGTTGACTACTTGTTGTTTTAATTTCATTTGATATGAGGTTTGTCTTTCCATGAGGGTCGTTTTCTGACTTCACTATTTTATTGTGTTTTAATATTAAATTTAGAAGAGATAATTCTTCTTTAGTATTTAGATGGGTTGTTCTTAATTCGTTTTTTATATGAGTCGTTGTTCATTATTATAATTTTCATTTAGTGTATTATGATTTTTATTTATTATTATATTATTTTTGTTTTTATTTGTTATATTAATTATTTGCGTATTTAATCGAGAAGTTTTTAGGGTAAAGTATATTTTTAATGAGTTCTTATTATAATCTATTATTACATTGTTATTAAGTAAGAAATCATTTCCCAGTAAACCATCGAAAATTAAGTTTATTTCTTTTTGGTCAACTATATATGGGGTAAATTCGATTGTGTGTCCATTATTGGTAATATTTAAACGTGCTTTGCCCTTTGTTATCATTGGGTTAATATCAGTTTAGTTTGTGCAAGTAAGTATATGTTTAGGTTTCATATCTATTTTTGTATTGTTTGGGTTTAACTGATTGTATTAGAATGAATAATTCATAATGTGACATAATATAGGTATATGTATTATTATATAAATTATGTATAAAGTACATTAGTGTTATTTATTTCTGTTTTATATTGCAATTTACTTGAAAATGGTTTAAATTTAAAGCGGGTCTTCCTCCGCTGCAACTGAGACGTGAGCGTCTCTTGCTCAATTATGCAGCGGGGGTATATGCAACACCTACGCATATTAATCACCCGACTCTATTCAGATATCGTTTACAGGGGCTCTATGGTCGACGTCCCACCATAAGTCGACCAGCGGCCGTTCGAACGCAGGAGTTATTAGAGAGTCTGCATTTACAGTTCGCCAGGGTGCTTCCAAAACGTCCTATGGAAGTGCCCCCTTGGCTGATCCCTAACGTAAGGTGTCGTTTCGACCTAACTGGTCTCAACAAGGAGGAGACCAGTTCATTCGAATATCGATCCCGCTTTTATGAAATCATTAGCGAACTTGACTCTCTCTGCATATACACAGATGGTTCCAAAACAGCTACGGGTGTTGGAAGTGCCATCGTCATTCGTGACGATCCTCACGCTTGGACACTTCCTCCCCAGGCCACTGTGTATACTGCGGAATTATTTGCGATTTTGCAAGCCCTGCGATTCTGTCAAACATCCGAAGACAGCGCATTCCTCATTTGTTCCGACTCGTTGAGCGCGTTGCAAGCGATCTGCCACTCTCATACCATCGATCCACTGGTGCAGAACATCCGAACGTGTCTCTACATGCTCCGCCAAAAGTCTATCACCTTCTTTTGGATTCCCGGACATGTGGGGATACCTGGCAATGAACTCGCCGACCAGGCAGCACGTCATGCAGCCGAAGTCGGTGAGCCACAGGACAATGCCATACGCCCAGAGGATCTGAGAGTGTGCATTAGATCCGCGATCGATCAGAAATGGCAACGTGAGTGGAACAACCTCACGGCTAAGCTCAGACAGGTGAAACCTGAGGTCCGAAGAACTCCGGCACCTGTAAATCTGAGCCGGCCAGAGAGTGTGGCCCTGACGCGTTTACGCTTGGGCCACTTGGCGTTAACACATTGTCATCTTCTCGCCGGTGAGGATCAGCCAAGGTGCGCCGCCTGCGGGACGGCGCTGACCGTGAGGCATATAGTTGAGGAATGTGTAACCTTTGAGCCATTGCGCCAGAGGTTGCAGCTCCCCAATAATGTAGCCGAAGCTTTAGCTTACGATGCAGTCTCTGAAAGAAAGATGCTTGAATTTCTCCGAAATTCGCATCTTCTTCAGAGACTTTAAGGGCATTACATCTCTGAATTTTACAAAGTCGTCTCTTTTCATCTCCCCCGATAGAATTTTAATTACAGTCGATTTTAATTTATGTGTTTAAAAAAGTATTGTGTGTGTCTTAGTTTATTTATTTATTAACGATACCCTGTTCCCGCTGGTCTGGCAGGGTACTTTTGGTCTTTTGTTATACCACTAAGGACCTTTACACCCTTAGTGGTACTGTTTGTTATACATACCTGTTTCTTGTTTCCGTTATTGTTTTTTAACGATGTACCACCGAGGGCTCTTTACACCCGAGGTGGCACATCATTTGTTCCTTTTATCTGTGATATTTTGTTATGCCGCTGTGGGCCTGTTGTTATGGCTCCACAGCGGTATTGTTTTAACTCCTTATTGCGTCGCTGGTCGGCCCGTGGCCTCCCAGCGACGTAGTAAGTTTTATCTGTGATTTTACTGTGATTATGTCTGTGATATTAGTGTATTTCTAGTCGGTTCTCTCCACTCCGGGGCCTTTTACGCCTCTGAGGGAGTTCCAGCGATGGCTTCCAGGCCTTGGTGACCGGACGCTCTGTCTAGTACTTATCGTACCGTCACCAAGGTCTGTCCACTACTTTTAAGCCCTGGGATGGCAGGGCTCATCGCTGGTTTTTATTATGTGTATGTTTGTCCGTTGTCTAGTGCATTTATGTGTCCCTGTCTTTACGTGTTGTTTTTATTTTATCGTGTCTGGCGGCGCATGCCCCTAGTTGGCGATGCCGCCGGGTGCTGCTGGCCGCGCCATCCACCGGCAGCAGTTCCCCAACTTTAATTTAAGAAAAAAAATAAAAATAAAATAATAATAATAATAATAATAATAATAATAATAATAATAATAATAATTCGTTATTATTACGAAGCTGACAAAATACCAGTCCTGCCCTACGATCCTGCGGAGGTAGAATCCTTTGTTGCCAGCCAAAAGTGCAAGATCTTTTGGAACATGCCGGTTGCAACTACCAGGCAATTGAACGCTAATAAGCCTGATGTTGTGCTCCAAGATCTAACATCTCGAGCTATGTATGTCATCGAGTTCTCTGCTCCGGCGGAAACTAACATAGTCGAAAAGGAGGAGCAAAAAAGGATTAAGTATCAAGATCTAATACACGAACTGCGGAAACTGTACCCGGGCTATACGGTCCACTTGGTCGTACTTATAATCGGATGTTTGGGGGTATGCATAACTCCTTTGTGCGCAATTTAAATATCATTCCGGCTTGTAGATCTCACGCCAACATGTTAGCGGCGTTAATGCAAAAAGCAGTTATTTTCGGGACGCTCCGTACGCTTCGGTCGCACGAGACGACCTTTTCCGGGAGTTCCTGAACATCTTTGAACGCCCATGCCCCGTTTAGAGCGAGTCCTCGAACATTCATTGGACCTGCCCTCGAATCTCCCAATGCTTGTGTCTTGCAGCGAGGTTCGGGGATTTATTAGGTAGGGAAGACCAGGAAGGGGATTCTGTATGACGGACATTAAGTACCTGACTTTGAAGTACCTGACCTGGTACGCTGCACGGACACTTTTTCCTCCGCCTGGGGGTTTTTGAAGTGCAGTTGCGTTCTAACGTTAAACTTTTTTCTATAATAATAATTATAATAATAATAATAGTTACCTAAATTAAATTTTAGGAAATGGTACAAAATCACATGTAATATATAAATTATTTTAAAAAGTAATGTAAATAATAAGCTTAAAATTGGTTCAAAATTAAGAAATTAAAGGGGCTTATTAACGAATATAATTAGGTGGTTAGTAACAGGTTAAGAAATTATTTAAATATTTTGGGAAGAATATAAAAAAACGACAAACGGTAACTTTAAATTATTTTTTTAGGTTAAATAAAATAATGTTATAAAAAAACTTACTTTTAAATTGTATTTTAATGGCGTCATTTTAACTTAATGCTATCATTATTTTTTTTTAATTATAAAAATTATATTTTTGATGAAATTATTCATACCAAAAAAAAAAAAAAAATGAAAAAGTAGTAAATTTGTAACTTTATATTACAATATAATGCCCGACTTTTATAATACTAAATGAAAAAAGTTGAATACCGACCACAGCCCAATGAGCACTATTATATTATACTACTAGACAAAGCGTAAAGTCAGTTTCTAGGTATTTTTCTTGAAGCAGGTAACAGGGTGAGACGAAGGAATATAATATAATGCCAATTTTTGAGCAAATTCCACTATAATTATTGTAGGAAATAATTTGTATACGTACGTATTTTGAAAATAAAGCGAATACCACTTTTCTTCTTTCAAAATTTTGCAGTTTCTTCTCAAAAAAGTAAAATTTTATTGTCAATATTATATTTTGACAATAATTATTTGAAAACTATTACAATTAAGGTCGACACTTGGTCGTAACTGGTTGCCTCAATTACACATTTTTATAATTAGTCTATATAATATATAATATGTTCACAGTTGGTCTGTGATACCGACCCTTTTTATTTAATATTTACAAAATTAAAAATTACTAAAACGACTGAAAATTAATTAATTATATTTCCATATAATTCTTAAAAAAGTATTAAACATGAGTATAAAGTTTATAACATTCACAAAAAAATCGTTTATTTTAAACAAATTTTATACATATTAACATTTTGCGTGTGCACAATTTAACATAAATTTTATAAATTATTATATACCCTCAAATAAAACATTTTTTATTACACATACTCCTCGAGACATACGAAAATGAGAAAATATTAAAATAAAATATAAAAATATATTTTGCAAATCAGGTAACATTTTAATGTATGAAGTTATATGTTTAATCAATCAATAAAACTGAGTATAATTAATTGTAATTGCAAAAGTTATTTGTCCAAAATTTTTGGAAAATATTTTGTTGATAGTATTACATAATCTAATAAATGTAATATCTACATATCGTCTATTTTTGTTATCTACTTTGTTTATCGTCGAAAATTAACCTAAAAATTGTAGTAGTGAATTAAAAATAATGTGATTTCAAATATGTTACTCTCGGACTTGAAGGTTTTATTCAGGGTTACAATAAATAAATAAATAAATGAAAAATAAAAAGGGAAGTGATTTACTGAATTTTTGATAGAACAAATATATCTATACATATATTACAGTATAGCACCGATAATGGAAACATCAGTTTTGGAAATTTTTTGAGAGCATCAAATTAGTCAACATCACTTTTGGAAAGTTGCATCAAAAATGTAATGTAACTTTCCAAAAGTGATGTTGACTAATTTGATGCTCTCAAAAAATTTCCAAAACTGATGTTTCCATTATCGGTGGTATACTGTATATATCTATACTAATAAAGTGTGAAAACTTGTTTCGAAGTTCGAAGTAAACTCAAAAAGCACTGAACCGATCTTGAACATTTTTTCACTGTTAGAAAGCTATATTACTATTCCAGACTGAGATAAACTATGAGATTATTTGGTCTCCTGGATTCTAGGGACCCAGAAAAAGTCTAAGGCAATCTACTCAATCGATCTTGAAAATTTTTTCACTGTTACAAAGTTAAACTCTTCCAAATTGACACTGGCTATGTTGCATGAAGTGCACCAAGGTTTTGAGGATCCCAAAAGCTCCAAAATTAACTACCGAACCGATTTTAAAAATGATTTTACTGTTGAGAAGCTAAACAATTTCCGGTTTCTCAGGATTCTGAAAAAAAAACTTATTCTCAAATACTTATTGAATTATGATTGAAGTTAGCGTGAGGTCAAAATGTCCGTTCAGGGACCCAAAAAAGGCTTAAAATAAACAGCTAGATGGGACTTGAGTAGTACGATCACAGTGATTATGGACCATTAGGTAGTAAGGTTATAGTGATTCTGGACCACTGGGTAGCAAAATCACAGTGATTATGGACCACTGGATAGTAAAGTCGTAGTGATTAAGGATTAAAGATAATATTTTGTAATAAATGTAAATCTAATACTTAAATTTAGATTAAAGTTAGAATTATCTGACAAGCTCTTTTTGAAATGTAGCCCCATATATTATTATATTTTAATAAAACTGTTTCGCAAACAGTTCAACGTGTTGTATTATGTCATTTTATGTAATCAATAGTGGAACACAGCAATTGACAATTTAACGTATGTATGTATAGTTTACTTGTTAAATGTAAAGAGAGAAAAACTATTATAGAATAATATTCTACAATTTAATAAAAATACATTATGGTTAATTGCGTCGTATGCGTCGATAAAATTACAGACGCCAGCGTCGTTATAATATATGTATGTACATAATACATAATATGTTAATAATGTGACGTATGTGGCGCCACATGCATGATTATATGAGTTATCCTATTGATTCTTAAGATCCACTTTATACTATAAAAGGAATTTAATTATTAATTATAATCACACATTTATATTATTTTAATATAAATTTTTACGATATTATTTATTTCTCTGTAAAATATTATAAAATGAATTTAACTGGACTACAGGAAAAACTATTTTTATGCGGTCTACATTGGTGCTTTTCTTGTACCTTTTTATGTGATTTTCCAATTTTTTTTTTAAATGCTCATCAAAGTACGTAATGAGAATAGAATGTAAGAAAAAGTAATAAATTTGAACCTTAATTTGCAGTAAAGTTAATTATTGACTGTATTTTATCGCAATTTTTTTAATATTTTAATATTGAAATAAAATCTTCTTTGTGTAAATTAATACTTTATCTTATTTAGAAAAGCAACCTTTAAGGAAATTGTGACGTTTTCAACGTTATAAGTTATTTTCTCTTTATGAAAATTTTATTTATGCGGTCTCTACCTACCGGATAAAAAATGATATGGTGTACTTATATTTAAATTTATTTTTTTCAAAAAATATCATAAAAACGAAAAAATATTATAATTTTTTTTTAAAATTGTTATTTACTCTTTAAAAAAAGAACTTTTATCTGCCAATAAGGATTTTAAAAAATTATGATTAGGTATTTTTGTCTACCTTATAATATACAATAAGTTGCTATTCAACACGGTAACTCGCGCCAGAATTTCTTAATCCTGAGAATCTTATCTAAATCTGTACCTCATTCTTAATTTTTATAATTTTTTCAGATTTTTTGAACGATTATTTTTCATGGTAAGAGCAATGGACAACAATTTTTTTATAATAAATGCATAAAAATGTGCTTTTCATGCTTCAATAAACCTTTCTATGACGCTCTACAGCAGTGGTTTCGAAACTGTGTCCCGCGGAAATTTTTTATATTTCACCTCTATAGCTAACTGACGTACAGTAAGTATTCTATATTTCTGTACTTTTCAAATTTTAATATGGAACAGTTTCAGGGAAATTTATCTGTAATAGATAGACAGTAAAGTGATTCCATAAGTGATTCCATTCCTATTCGATATTCGAGCCGATTTCGACACATTAACAAAAAAATTTTCTCAAGTATGGAATTATTTGTATTTTATCAAGTTTGTTTGATATTTATATTAATTAGCGAATGTGATACTTAACAATATGGTGTTGTGATGTATATACATACTTTAAAATTTAAGATCATCTAGTCGCAAAAGAGCATTAATAATTTCTGACATATTTACTGACAAATTTCATAAATTTTACTTACGTTCAAAATTATGTCGGGTATCTGTTTCAAACATCAACATCACATATAAATATGAATGTACGAGTAGAATCGAAAATGTATATCTTGAAAAATCGATGACAATGCAAAATCAAAAAATGTATTTTCGTCTATTTCAATTTGAAAATACTATTTTGAGTCACGGTAAGCAACATCAAAAATTGAAATAGAATCATATGCTTTACTCTCTTCACGTACATGCAAATTTTATTATCTAAAAAGAATAAGGTATACGATTCTATTTCAATCTTTTTTATTGTTGCTTACAACGAGTCAAAAGTGTAAAAACAAATCATTGTTGAAAGGTGATCATGTAAGTTTGTTTGTAATTATATTGTATGTACTCGTATATCTATACAAAATCAAACACTATTGAGCTGATTCCACTCCCTCAAAGTCAAATTAATCATATTTTGCAAGCAAAAATGAAGGGTCTATACACAAATCATCCCAATTCAACTGATCACTGAATTATTTGGGGACTTGCCATGAAGTCACGAAGTCTCAACGATGAAATCAGTGATAATTTACGGCGGAAAAATTAAGATGGAAAGATAAGGTTTTTGTTTGGTCGTCGAAAATCGAAAAATTGGCAAGCTTGACCAAGATGTGTAATTTCTACACCTTTCAAACGTAAGTGTTCAAGTGTTATGAAGATAACATGTAATTAATTGTTATTATGAGATAAATTTATAATTTAACAAAAACATGGATGAAATAATAAATTTGATGTAAACAGACTTTATTGTCACGACAGACAAATTAATTATTAATTGCGTACATAAATTTATTACTTTGTAAATATAATAATAAAATAATGAAGATAATAATGAAATTATATTTTTAATTTTTCTTTTTTTTCTCTTGATAAAAACACATATTATAATTATTTTTAATAGCTTTATCTATCGATGAGACATAAAACCTAATTGTAAATTCTATTATTAAATGCTATCCGAATGTAAGAGAACTTTTTTGGTGATATTCATTGGAATTTCGTAAACTACATGAGATAAAGGGTCAGTTGACGTTTTTGTTTTGAAATAGAGGTACAAAGGTTGATAGATATTTAAAAAAATTTAAACTTTTCTGATTTCTTTAATTTACGTCGAATTCTTTTAGTATTAGCAGGCAAAATAAGTTAGAACCAATTCGATCTTTAATGAGGCGATCTTTAATGAGGCATATTTTTTAAATAACAATTATATTTCTTGCTTTCAAGTCTACCAAGATAGCGGAAGTATTATAATCGATCTAAAATCCCACACGGATTTACGTTTTTAAGAGCTTTCTGAACAATTTTGGTATCGCTTCTATCTGTCACGCACAACTCCGAAACTGTTTCGATGAAATGGTTTTAAAGAAATTTTTTTATTAGGGCTCATTGCCGCTCAAATTTTGCATAAAATTAATTTAAAAATTGGATAAAAGACATATTCTTACTCAAACATGTTAGAAGAGAAAAGAAGCTCTACACCACAACCCTTAGCAATGTATTTAATATGTAACTAAAACTCTAATTTTTAGAAATTATAGCAAAATCTAATTTTAGAATTTTGTAATCATAGTCACGAGATCCTTATAGGTTCGTCATGTGTGTCATCGCATTAAGTGGTCTACACGCACTTGATTACTTTTTAATGGTTACTGTCAGACCTTATGCAATTAAGCAGAAAGTGCCATTTTTCAAAAAAAAAAAAAACTATAGTAGAAGTTACTCACATAAAAAGAACAAGGTTTAAATAATCACTGTTAACAAATTAAAGGCTACTTTTGATATTAAATTATAGCAAAAGTATTTTATTCCAGGAGTTGTGAAAACTTTAGCTACTGACTATGAAGTCCTGACTCAATGCTTGTCTAACACACATTTGGCGAACTTTTTAACTTGAGTTAAAACATACATATTTACATATTTACTAAGGTTGTTTGTGCATACATTTCATGAGTAGTATTCTCTTGCGCAGGCAACTTTAATGAATACAAAGAATATTTCTCAGGAATGAACCAAGTCTGCTATAATAGGGGAAAGTAGCCCAAAGCGGGTAAGCTAAGATTAAACGCCCAAAAAAATGATTTTAACCTCGATAAGCAGATATTTTTTATATTATCAGATAGAATTGTTATCAAACTTTAAAATGAAACTTCGCTTAAGAAATTTTTATACGATATTTATTTTTAATAAATAAAACACAAAACCTCTGCAAAAACCCAATCCTCTTTGGGCAAAGCGGGTAAGTACATTGTGTATTTAAATACTGTTGTTATTTTTTATTTAATATAAACTTTCTTAATCATGTAGAACTTAACAATAATAATAATTAAGTAAAAAAAAATTTAAAAAAGACAAAAATAATAAATTTATAACAATTAACTGTAACATTCTTTACAAACTTCACACTGGAGTATATTACTTCAGGTGGTTCCACATCAAAATCACCACAAACAAGGCAGAAAAATTTGGAAGCTTTTTCCCTCATTCCGTCGTAAAAAGATTTTTTTACCCGCTTTACCTAAAAAGACTTAATTTTGTTAACTTTTTTCAAAATTAAAGCCGATACATATCTATATTTTTCTACATTGAAAGTCAAATGATGATAACATAATACGGTAATACCAAAAAGATTATACAAATAAAAAGGCTTGTGACTAGTCACAGAATATTTATCGTCAAAATTTTTAACAAAACCAACAAAAGAAATTTGATGACGCTTAACTAGGACATTAAACGACACAAGCGTTCAAGTGCAACTGATTGATATTGGTTGATATTCGATTAATCTCGGTATACACACGATCTGACAAAAACAT
The DNA here is from genome assembly GCA_035578155.1 of Brachynemurus nebulosus. NCBI lineage: Eukaryota > Metazoa > Arthropoda > Insecta > Neuroptera > Myrmeleontidae > Brachynemurus > Brachynemurus nebulosus. Next base: position 10,987,539 of record JAPWDM010000003.1, read on the forward strand.
TCGATACAACGATATACAAGCGTTTACCCGCTTTGGGCGACCTTCCCCTATTCTCTTATTACCGCATGAAGTCAAATATTAAGCATAAGAACACCGTATAAAACACTGATTTTGTAGATCAAACGAAATCCAGTTAAGAGTTCACATATAATAGTGATTGAGTAAACACAGCCATTCAAGAACAATTGCTGGAAAGAAAAATGGGTTCACAACAGAGTTGTGCCACGGAATGTAAAAAACTAGTTTTTTACATTTTTATGTAAAAAATTGTGAAATATGTAAAAAACTGTAAAAAACCGTAAAAAATTGTAGAAAATTGTAAAAAATGTAAAATACTTAAATCATTTGTCATTTCACTGACAAACAATTTATTTTGACCGTTATTACTTGTTTATAAGTTCACATGAAAAAACGTATAAACAAAATGTCCACACAAAAATTATTTTCTGCTAGTGGAAGGCGATTTACAACTGATTACAAAGTTTAAATTTCCAAATTAACAAATTGAGTTTTGACAGATTAAAAAAACTACTATATGTTTATCTCTCTTTAAATTATAATAACAATAAAATCACTGATAATAGTAATGATAGTGATAATGAAGATGATTGATGCCTTTAATAAAATTTAACTAAATAAATAAAAATCTTTTTAATACTGAATTCTTAAATAAACTATTCTATCAAAACTAACCTTTCTTTTTCCTGTTTGTACCCATTCATATTTTTAATTTTCAAATTACTTAATTATTAAGTTTTTTTTTTATTTTTTTATTATAGTGCCTCAGCATCTAAGGCCATTGGCACTGTGATATAATAATATGTGTATAATGTACATAATGTGAATACATGTTAATTAAGTGATAGAAAACGGTTACATAAGCAAACATAGATTAATTATACAAAATTATAGTTAAGTAAAGTCACAACACTAGTCGCAGAATATATTAAATTATATTTTATTGTAGAGATTGACAATTTTTAGGAAAACTAGAGATTTATTCAGATTATTATATTGTGGATCGAGGATATCTTTTAGTGTCATATATTAAGTTTTATTTTGCAAATATAGCAAATACTTCAATAGCAAATATGGAATACCATCAGTAACACTTACATCTATTAAATTTAAAAAATTTAGTTTTTTTACATTTTTTACATTTTTTACAGTTTTTTTTATCAAAACAAGTATGTGTAAATTACACGCACAACTCTGGTTCACAAGGTGTTGTAAATACGACGAAAATTAAATGCGGCCAATAGATTAGAAAACTGCATAGCATTAGGAATAGTTAGAAAAAAAAAATTCTATATTAAAATATCTTTCACTTCTTAATTCCCTCTTCCTTAAATGAATCAATTTCTACATTTCCAGTATTTTCTTTTTTTGTATTTTCAAGACAAACTACAAAGAGAACATTCAGATTACCTATGTATCTATATTTTTTTTTTATAAAATCAGAAAGGTGTACCTGTATCACCACACTATATAAAACTACTCGATCAGTCTTTTCAAATATGCTGTTGAAGAATCTTCTTGACAATTATTTTAATGGCACTTCAAAGGAAATGTTTACCGAGAAGTAAAAAAACTGAATATGTAATTCTATATCGTATGCAAACTAGACGGTAGCCGAAACTATAGATATAATCATTAGATAGAAAGATACACAGGGAAATAACCATTTTCAATCGTAATTTACTTTACGTGTTTGACCCTTTCGTGAAAAGGTTTCGTATGAATAAGTATATTTAAAATGACCATTTGAAGTATGATTTCTCTCAAATTAAAATTATTATTGATGGGATATTATCGAAAGCGGTTCCTGTCCACGAAGGTCTTTTGCAAGGAGAGTCGTTCAGACCTGCTCTATTTAATCTTTTTATTAGTGACATAGAAGAATTTTTTAGAGTAGATAATTTTAAAGGCGTTAATATTGATGGTTATAGCGATATTCTATTTTTAATGTACGCAGACGATTTAGTATTATTAGTTGATAGTCCATTAGACATCAAACGAAAACTTTTAAAATTAGAACAGTACTGTGATCAAAATGGACATACTGTTAATTCTAATAAAACTAAGCTCATGATTTTCCGCAGAGGTGGTAAAACAAAACCAGTACAATTAGAATTTAAAGGTGAACGTATCGAAACCGTCAACAAATATGTATATTTAGGTACTATTTTTACATCGTCATCATTTTTTTATGAGATTACATTTACAGCTGTAAATAAGTCATACACGTGTATTGGTGCTCTTTTGAATCTATTAGCAAAAATGAAAACTACCTGCTGGGAAACTCGTATTACTTTCTTCAAATCCATTGTTTTAAATTCAACTCTTTATTGCTCTCCGGTTTGGAGCCTACGGTATCTAAATGAAATTGAAAAAGTGCAAATTAACTTTCTCAAGCGCTTATTAATGTTATCAAAAAGTACCCCTAATTATGTCGTGCGTCTGGAAACAAATAGTACTCGTATCTCGGTAAATATTTTAAGACATACGTTACAATGGATTTTAAATATACAAAAAATGGGCGATGACAGATTTCCAAAAAAATGCTACACAGAGAGAAAAAATTTTTATATAAAAATTACTGCGCTCAGCACTACAATCGACGTGTAAAAGGCGAACATATTCAATTTTGTACGGTAAAAATATAAAAATTATAATTAATCATAGAAAATTTAAAGAATAGAATGTTCTTTCCGGAATATTAGCTCCGTAAAATTTGTAAAACAACACAGTAAAAAGTTCCATTGCCGACAGTTTAATTGTTTTTCTTACAAAAATTGCCATGCTGTCTTAAAATAGAAGAAAAGTAGAAAAGAATAAAAGAAGCTAATAGTAGAAAGAAAGAAAGAGAAGGTATCAACGCTGCCACATAGCGAGGCAAGCTGCAGAAAGTATCAACACAATCATATATGAAGGTCACATAGCAGGACTGGTGGTGTTGCAAGTAACTGGTTAGCTGGTGTGGTGTCGTGTGGTGTCGAAGCAGTGTTCATTAGAATGTCTTGACGGATGGTCATCATTTAATTCATCATTTTGTTACTCCACTATCTTCAGTATTAGAATATATTGTTGCCAATCATTTTTGTATGATCGTAAAGAATCAAAGGTCGGAAAAGATCGGGCATCTTCGAAGTTTTTACAGGTACAATCGAAGCAACATAAGGTTGCGGGTCAGATGCGCAAATGAAAGAGTACGACAACAAGAATTAAACTATAACATATATGCATAAGAGTGTGACAGAAGTTGTGTTACCACATTAAATTTTACCATACTATAATATATTTTGTACTTTGGTTGTCGATCGCGCACGCATTAAAAGAGAGCATGGTAATTTTTCTGAAATTTTATCTACAAAAATTATATGATTTTTCTCTCCGTGTACCTAAGGCTATGGAATTTATATCTGTCCAACCGTAATACAGACATCAAATATAACTGGGTAGCACAAATTTGCCGAATCTTACAGGCCGTTGATGTCAGTGTGCCAGAATTATTAACAAATTATCAAAACTTGAAAGAACAAACAGATACAATTATAGAAAAATACAGTAATCTGTGTTTGACAGAAGATGTTAGTCGAGCCTTAAATTCACAATTTTGTCATATTTATAAATTTATTTATAATAAAGAATTTTCTCAAATAATCTTGAATTCAAAAATTCCAATTCAGGCACTAGTATTAAATTGCGTACATTTCATGGGGACTTTGTACCTATATTTTAGGGACAAATATGCATCACATAAAATAAATTTTCGTGAAAACTGACAAGTATGTAATTTAAATACCTTTGAAACAGTAAATCATTTTTTATTTACTTGTCCAGCTTTTAATATGGAAAGACGTAAACATATGCAATCATTTATACCAGAAGATCCTAATTCTGATTTAAGCCTCGCTAAATTTCTCTCCACCTATGAAAATGATTTTATTACAAAATTATATAACTTTATCATTGCCACTGTTCGAGCAAGATCTATTATTATGGGTATTTTATTTTGAGCATTAAAACTAACTTGATTTAGACAAACACACTGTATATATTTAAATAAACCAAAAAAAAGGAAAAAATTGTATTTATCGTATTATTCAACTTATGTATTTATTAAGTCTTATATACTTAATGCCTGCGATTTTTATTTTAATAATTAAATAAAAACTAACCAACAAAATCAAAACTACTTTATAAAATAACAAATTTTTAATTAAGTTTTGTTTAATAGTAAAAAAAAAAAAAAAAAAAAAAAGAAAAAAAAATAATAAAATAAAATAAAATAAAAACAATTAAAATTTTTTTTTAAGTAAATTTTAATGCACTTAGTATATTTATGTAAATATCGCATAGCTGCTGTTCCTTAAGTAATATTTATTCAAGTAATCAAAAATCTAAAAATTAAATTAAAAAATAAAATAAATATTTTCTTTTTGATTAGTTAGTTTTAATTAAAAATTTTAATTTAAGTATTGATGTAAGATTTTTCTTTTTTGAATTACAAAACTGATGCCAAGAACACTTAACTCTTAATTAAATGTGGAAGTAATATAATATATTAATATACATATATGTATGAGCAAGGAACGAATAATTATTTATAACCAAAGAATATACTACCCAAATTTGTTTATTGTATTAATTCCTTGTTTATCAAATTCTTTTGTATCTTTCTAATTTAATTGAATTCAATTATATTATTTTTTATAAAATTGTATATATTAAGTACGTACATCGCAACTCATTGTATGCATGTATTGCAGAACAATGAAGATTATTATTATTATTATAGACTTTTACGCAAACCTGGCGCTCACTACTCAGTAGGACAGTACTGGGTAACATTCACCTATACCGGCATTATACAAGGTATTAGGCTCTGTGGAAGGGTAATGTGCCAAACCAATCCGTAAAAGTACCGTAGTACATTCACGGACGGGCCTGTCACATCACTCCTTATATTGTTGTTGTTGTTGCTTGAAACGAGGTGTTATGCGTCTATTTTGGTGTACACTGGGTCGTACGACGAGACTTTCGTGGGAGCGTAGATGTTGGCTCAATGACAGACGGCTGTGATAGCCTGGTTCGTTTTCGTGTCCTAAGAGGATAGGCAGGATTAGGGATAAAGGGAAGGGAAAGGACTGTTTGTCTTTGTGTGTGTGTTCGTATATGTGTGTGGATGTGTCGTTCTATTTTACGTTTCTTGGTGTAAATGTGTTCTCGTTCCTCAAATTGCTCATTAAGATCGGGTGTTCCTGGAATTGCGCGTTTAGATGGTACAGAGGTTGACGGACCTTGTGTGTTATTGAGTTGAGGAGGATTGTGAACCAGAGCGGTAACAGTGACAATGCGGCAGTTGGTCGATCCTCCCTCTCCATCAGACGAATCTGGATCTGTATGTGTGTTAGGTTTATGATCACTGCCTTTTGCATAATGACATATGTGTACTTTGGGAGACCCAAGAGGCTCAAGCTATTGTGTAGTGTGTGTGGAATGACCCCGGTGGCACTTAGTACTATTGGAACAATGTGGACATGTTCCATTCGCCATTGTTGTTTTATTTCGGCTGCGAGGTCAGTGTATTTCTCCAATTTAACTGCGTGTGTTTTTTGTAAGTTATGTGTATTCGGAACCGCAATGTCGATCAGATAGGTGATCTTAGTTTGTTTCATTACGAAGGTGATATCTGGTCGATTATGATTTATGGTCTTATCTGTAATAATCGACCGATCCCAGTAAAGTCTACAGGAGTCATTCTCCGCTACTACTTTTGGTGTGAGCTTGTAGTAAGGGGTTTTATCTGTTATAAGGTGGTGCTTAACCGCTAGTTTCTGGTATATAATTTTGCCAACCTGGTCGTGACGGTGTTTATATTCGGACTGAGCGGGCTGAGTACAGGCAGCTGTGTTGTGTTGGATCGTTTCGGGTTTGGAATGGCATCTCCGGCATGAGTCAGATGTTATTGACGAGGCACGAAGTATGTATTTTGAGTAATTCTTTGTATGAATTACTTGATCTTGTATAGCCAGCATAAATCCTTCAGTCTCCGGGAAAAGACTTCCTTGACCCAACCAGGCGTGCGACGCTGCTTTGTCGACGTTACTCTGGTTAAGATCATGTGGATGCCTTCCATGTAGAGGCTTGCGGATCCATTGCTTGATTTGGTCCTCCTTCGTGACCAAGGGACAAAAACTATCTGGCATTTCTGTGTGTGAGAGGTTTAATGGTGTGTATGCCTTGTCGGCTTGGATTATTGCATTGTGTAAGTGTGATGTGTGTGTTTTGGTGTAAAAGTATTCTCGCAAGTTATGAACCTGTTTATTATGCATGTTCCTTATGTCTATAAGACCCCGACCCCCTTCGGCTCTTGGCAGCGTCAATCGTTCTATCGCTGCTTTGGGATGATGAATTCGGTATTTGGTCATAAGGACGCGGGTCTTGATCTCGATGTTTGTCAGGTCCGTAGGCGTCCATTTGATTACCCCAAATGAGTACGTTAGCACCGGAACTGCGTAGGTGTTAATTGCTTTGATGGTTTTTTTTCCATCAAGGTGGGTGTTCAGTAATCTCCGTACACGCGTTAGGTATTGCTGCATCAGGTGTTGTTTTACAGCGCTGTGATCTATACGTTCGTCCTGATTGAATCCGAGATACCGGTACGACTCTCCCTCGTCCATGGGCTGCATAACAGACTCTGGTTCGAGTTCGAATGCGACCGCATCTCGTTTTCCTCCAGAACGACATTGTGTTCGACATTTATCGATTCCGAACTCCATACAGAGGTCTCGCGAAACCTCGTTGGAAAGTCCCAGCAGCTGCTGTAATTGATGTTTAGTAGCTGCATAGATCTTAATATCATCCATATACATCAGATGTGAGATGGTATGGCGCGAATTCGTTTGCGTACCTACATTGTAACCGTATTTGGTTTCATTTAACAGGCGAGAAAGTGGATTCATTGCGAGACAAAACCATAATGGACTCAATGAGTCGCCTTGGAATATGCCGCGTCTTACGTGAATAAGGTCGCTTGCTGTTTTTTCATTACCAATACTCAAATGTAAGGTCGTTCGCCAATCGGACATGATCGTTCCAAGAAAGTTCACGATACTTGGGTGTATTTTGTACAGCTCCAATACTCTCCGTAACCAGGAGTGCGGGACCGAATCAAATGCCTTTTTGTAATCAATAAACGCTGTGTACAGGTTACGTTGTCTCCCTTTCGCTTGTTCCAGTACTACGGAGTCAATCAGAAGCTGCTCTTTGCAGCCTTGTGACCTCTTTTTATTATTATTATTATTATTATTATTATTATTATTATTATTATTATTATTATTATATCGTATACAAACTAGACGGTAGCCGAAACTACGGATATAATCATTAGATAGAAAGATACACAGGAGAAATAACCATTTTCAATCGTATTTTACTTTATGTGTTTGACCCTATCGTAAAAAGCTTTCGTATAAATAAGTATATTTAAAATGATCCCTTTGAAGTTTGTAACTACAGTAGAACCTGTTTAAGTTGGACACCCGCGGTGCAATCAAAAACTGTCCAACATAAACAGGTGTCCAACATATGCAAAATACCAAAATCATCTACGCTTAGTAATTTTAAGGTTAACACTAATTTAGAATATAATGCAAAATTAATTATTTTTAAAGTAATACATATACACACATCTACGTATCAATATTTATTGAAATATACATATTATAGATATTTAAACATTATCTTTCGTAAAAAAATCACTTATCTTAGTTTGTTTGGATACAATTTTTAGGAAAATTTTGCTTTCTAATTTGGTTTGAATTTTGAATAAATCTTCTAACAGTTCGCATGGGTTTTCAGTTAAATACTTAATGGCGGTATTTATACCGTCCAAAGCTTCTTCAGGGGTTGTTGGTTTCTCCGCTACTTTCTCGCACTCGTCTAGTTGTAAAACATGTTGAAGAACGTCTTGATGTGTATTGAAGACATGATCGTGTACCTCCAAGTAGGCGTCGGCGGTGATCATTTCTTCAGCAGTCTGTAACTGATTTTGAAACTCTGGAGGTAATAATTTAATTGCATCGCGAAGTTCTGAATCAGGGTCTTCATTATGATCCCCTTCATTTGCTTTTGGAATACTAAAACCAGCTCGTCTAACACGTAACAATTACACTTAACAATTTTTTCCGTAGATACAGCTTGCCATGCTTCGCTGATCCATCGAATTGCATCCAAAACCGTGACTGAGTTGATAAATTCCTTGTGGTTATTAGAAATTTCAGATTTAGCAACTAAACACATAAGCAAACTTTTGCGGTAATAAGCTTTGATTGTTCGAATCACGCCTTGATCTAGTGGCTGAATTTCCGATGTTAGATTTGGCTGTAAATAAACAAGTTTAACATTCTCGAACGATTTCATAATCTTATGACTTGTAGCATTATCTAGTATGATCACAATTTTTCTAGCAGCCTTACGCATTTACCTGTCAATATCTGACAACCAACTTTCAAAAATATCAGTCGTCATCCATGCCCTTTTATTGTGTCGCAATTCTTTTCGTAAGCTTTCAAAATTTCGTCTTTGCACTTCAAAATATTCCCAACAGTTGATTTGGAAATTCCAAATTGGTCGGCTGCCTTTCTTAAACTAACATCATTCTCTACTAAGTCTATAACATTTTTTTTCTTTTCAATGGTCAATTCTACTAAACATTTTCGCTTCGAACTCATGGTGCTAAATTTGTAACTAATAAATATTCAAGAGATCTGTACACATGAAATCACTGCTGATTATTGACTAATAACCATTGTGACTGCCGAGCTTTTATATTTTTAGGACATAACTAACACGTGTTTCGGTCACGTGTAAAAATTCAATTATTATAACTGTCATAACATAACTAACACGTGTTTCGGTCACGTGTAAAATACATGAATGTCCAACGTAAACAGGTCAAAATATCAAAAATCATTTTAAAAAACTGTCCAAATTAGATAGGTTTCCAACATATAGAGGTGTCCAACTTATAAGTATTAATATGCATTTAAAACAATGTAATTTCGCCAGGCCAATTGAAAAGTGTCCAACTTGAGCAGGTGTCCAGTGTACAGAGGTGTCCAACTTGGCAGGTTTTACTGTATTTATTTTAAATTAAAATTTATAAAAGTGATTGTAAGGTTTCAGAAATTTGGTGAAAAGGTGAATCACTTACGTAGCGTCATCAAATTGATCATTACGGAAGTTGATTAAGTCTGAGGTTTCTTAGACCAGCTTCGTGATGTTTGACAAATTTAAACGTGGGATTTTCACTTTTATTGTTAAAACTATAAAATTATTTATTATAAAAGCAACAGAGTCCGTTGGATCAAGACATGATTTCAAAGTTTCACATTTCACAAAGCTAAAACGAAATAGTATATTGTACAATAAGTGGGAAAAGAGGCTTATTTCTCACGAATATGAGTTTCTTGCGCGAGCCCGCAGGGCGAATGCAACAATTCATATGAGTGAGACATAAGCTTTTTCCACCCATTTTACACTATACATTTTCTACGAGCACATTCTTTTTTCGTAAAATTTAACATAAATAATTAAAATAAAATTTAAATAAGTAGTAAAAATTTTTTAAATTTATAGTGTCAGTGCTAAGATCTTCAAATTTTTGCCAAAGCATACTTTGAAACTATGGAAACAATAATAAATAATTAACATACATATATGTATATTTTTAGTATTATTTCTATATTTTATATATTAAACTAACGAAACAGCCTACTTTTTTATTATATTAAGGCGTGGGAAATAATTTCCCACTGTATTTTCGCACAGTGTGGGCAATTTTTAATTTTTACATATAGTTAGCCGTGCACAAAATGTTACTTTTAATAGTAGGAGTAGAAAAAATTATTTTATGATCCCTCTGTAATATTTTCATTTATTTGAATATTTTAATAAGAAATATATTGATAAAAGTAAAATAAAGGAAAACTAGTTGTGTACCAGTGCTGCATTATCCGTCGAAAGAGCCACCCAATATCTGTCATCACAAAGAGATATCATCTTAAGAATACGACTCTAGGGATCTCAATACGTGAAGAAAATAAAAATTGAGACTTTCGAAAATCAGACTCATTGCTATGGGAAGTTAAAATGCTTTAAAAAAAATTTTCTCGTAAAAATAGGCTTCCTATTCAACCTGAAATTTCAACGGAAATTGTATCAAAATTTTAAAATTTGCCTAGTTCTGTTTCGGTTTAGTTAACTGGCTTTCATCATTTTTTCGTAATCATTTAATCTCTTTAAATAAGTTATCTTTGTTATCTTTAATTTTTATGTTAAAGAGATTAAAAAAAGCGGAAACTACATTTGATTTTTCTGAAATTTTTACTGTAGAAGACTAAAATCAACAAATGTATCTCTTAATGTTTCTAACTGAAACTTAGAGGTACCAATAAGTGGAGGATTCATTTGTTAATTACTTATTAAGGGAAAGCAAATTATACCTAATGTCGATTTAAATTTATTGATAGGTCTTGTAATTACCCACAGTATCAAAAGGAATTAATTAGTCAGCTGAAATAAATGGACGAATTGCAATAGAGATTCTCTAATATAATATAATTTAATTAGTTATAATTAGTGATGTGACTTAAACCACTCACTTCGATTCTTATAAATCGAGAACGCACAAAAGAACACATACATAGACGTCGTAGTAAAAGTTCGAACAATTCAGTGCTTGCACCGGTCACTCAAATCGAAATATTTGATTTGTTTCCCATCACTAACTATTATAACTTTTGTCTATAATAGCTGTGTAAGTATTGCTGATTCAACATTTTCAAACTTTGGTGAATAAATTCTCTACCAATAAATGTATTCAGCGACTTAGAATGGTATCCGACCTTACGACAATTATTTCCTATCTAGGTAAATTGTTATAAAATATTGAATTTTGTATTATTTGAAAATTTGTTAACGGCTTATTATACATACGAGTATATTAGTACCCAAATATGTAATAACGTAGAAAATTAATATGGGAGATATAAATATTATATTAGGGTTGGAAAATTCACAAAGGGATTTACCCTTATAATACTTTTTGTATGATTTATTTATTTATTTATATATGAATATATTTTTTTTCAAAATAAAAGGCAAAAAAATTATTAAGCGTAAAAAAACATGTTGAAAAGGATTATAGATATAAGTAGGTATCGGACATTTTTCGGATCCAACAACATCGTGTTTTGTATATGCAGGTAGATAGTAGACAGATGATATTTGTGAGTTATATATATATATATATATATATATATATATATATATATATATATATATATATATATATATATATATATCAAAATATCTATTCGTTTTTATTCACATTTATCACATCAAGTGCGATATACCTGCTGTATACACCAAACACGAATGTTGTCTGATTCAAAAAATGTCCAATACCTACTAATTTATACCTATTATTATTAATAAGTATAGCTGGAACTGGAGGGTAATTTAAAAAACTGATTTTTCCAAATTTTCAAAAACTAATCAAATATTATAAGTAATACATTGAAGAACCTTTTTCATTTTCACATTTTCGTTTATGCAGATTATAGCAAAGCTTTAGCTATAAAAACAGAAAGTAGCTAAATCATACCAGTTTGAGCATAGGCAATTTTTAGGACCCAAGAAACCCAGTAAATAGAAAAACCAAATACTAATATGTATACGTTGGCGTCTAGATCAATGTATAATCCACCAATTTACCAGGGCCTGAGACCGGAAATTAGAAACATGGTTGAGCCACATAATAATTTAATCCATGGGTAATAACCCATAACGGAACAAATCAAGTCTATGCGTTTGAAATAAGAGGTAAATGTGTATTTGTGTGTCTACTATTATTTATCTTCAAAAAGGCTTAACTAATTTTTATGCCTTTATTTATGGTAATTCCGGGTCAGTTCAGCCGTCTCCAGAATATTCCGAGATATCCAGGATAAAAATAAAAGTAAAAGCTGGTAATTGCGAAATTACTCTTAATCATGGTTCAACGAACATTGCGCTAGCCGTCTCTGGGATAAAAAATAAAATTAAATATTTTAAAAATCCACAGCAATAAAGTTCTAAAAAGCTACACATGAAAATGTTTTAAAAACTTACAATGGAAAAGCTCTGAAAAGTTTCAAATAGAAAAATGAAATCCCAAGGATTTCTACTGAAATTTTTTAAAGCTTTTTCGTCATGGATTTTCAAAACTCTTTTATGTGTAGTGACTTTGGCGTTATTATCAATTTTGACGTTTCGAAAAAATCAAAAAATTTTAATTTTTTTGATTTTCTCCAGAATTTGTTTACGAAAATTAATGAAACTTGACCGAAAGGTAGTAGAAATGGTCCTAATTTTTTTAGAAACAAAATTTTTAGTGTCTTTTAGTGTGTGTTTAAAAAGAAACAGTTTATTCATTTTAATAATAATGAATTTTTGTTATAGATTTGGAAGGACGTGGAAATTTAAAATTTGGCGATCGTTGTACAGAAACAATAGAATGTGGATTCCGTTGGGGTATTTGTCATCCAACACTCCATTCATGCCAGTGTGACGAAAACCATCCGATCACCAATCATATCGACAAATGTGGAAAAGGTAAGTGTACCTAAAACCAACTACAATATCTGTCTATGTATACTTATACTTAATAGTAGGTCTGCAGAAATTCAAATGTAACACCTTAATATTTACCAAACTTAAATTTAAGTTTGTGGTGTTAGCGGCACCACAACAAGCACTACAATTTGTATCCCTTAACTTGCCCACAGAAGCTTTTTTAAAGACTTCAATAAAAGTAACTAAATATTATTTTTAGCTTTAAAAGTTATCAATACGGAAGATATAAATAATCTTTTTATATCATGAAGCTGAATTCTCGTAACTTCAATAAAACAGCAGGAGGTACAATTTAGGCAACTTTGCTTTATTATACGAAGAAAAGTAATATCGGCAATAGGTAATGAAAATTACTTATTTAAATGCGTTTCTTAACGGACATATAGAAAGAAACCATAAAGTCTACACCATCAAATATGGGCGAATTTTTGTGCGCATTTAAAGATACTTTAATATGCATTTGCTCAGGTAATGTTTAGCTAAACCGAAACTTGAGTACACAATTTACTTTGGTACATATTATCAGAACATTATTTTAATTAAAAATCGCATAATTATAGGATCACACAAAATGGATCGGCTTGGATTCGAACACAGAATTCTTGGTAACCAATCAAACGTATTAAAACTAGGCCACCAATCCTTGTTACTCTCTTCAATGTAAGAAGCAGTTATTTTAAATTGAATATCTATTATCAAATGTCTGTGAATATTATCAAGTATGCACGAACATTTGTTTCAATTTAAACATACCTACATTAATATTAAATTGCTTACGTAATGTCCAGCTAAACTAAAATTTGATCACACGATTAATTCGTTATAGAAGTGGAATGACTCTCCATTCATTGAGATCGGTGACCTAATGATAAGGCTCTTGACTGAATATTAAGAGTCCTGAGTTCAAGTGTCACCCGGTCCAGTTTGATAATTTTTCAGTTACTATCTGATATTTAATTAAAACTCAAAATATTGTTTAAAAAGAACTGTTATAAAGAAAGCAATCATTTTTACAAAAAAACTTTAACACTGTTCTTTTTATAAATGTTTAATTGAATCTGAAAAATATAACCTATTGAAGGGAAAATCAAATTCAAGCAATCAGATCCACTAGTTTACTTATAGTCTTATACAAATAACAGAAAATACTCGAGATTTGTGAAAGCTTAAATTATTCACCTCTATATCAGTGTTATATAAATCACAATAGAAAAAATATCTCTGACATAATACCATGAATAGAGCCGCAAGATGAAAAAGAATATAATTTATTTCTTTCCTAGCAATTTCCCCGGCTTGTATAGTGATAAAAAAAATGAAGATTGATATTAAAAAAAAAATACGCTTTCCCGAAAAAAAAGATGAATTATTATTATTATCAACACAGAGTGAGGAAAATTTTAATTTTCTGAAAAACAATTGTTTATATGCTAACGTTGCTAGCTCTGACAAAAAATAAGTGTGATATAAAAACTGGAATATTTTTGCATGAATTTCTAGAGATAATTTTATTGTTATTTTAATTTTTTTTAATTTTAAGTTATACCGTGATGGAAAATAAGGGTAGTCACAAAAGATGTTAAATCAGTACTAACAGGATTATCGAAAAAAGGGGTAAAACTAAATTGAGTTATTTTCTTTTCTGTGCTTTTCTTTTTCCTTCTACGTGTTTCCATTCTTTAATCTAACAATTTTGAGATCTTTTTTGAAAGTTATTCTTCTAATCGGTACAGAAAATTGTTGTGATTTAGAGCTTTATTCATTTTTCTTTTCTTCAAAGATTAAAAATATTTTTCGTATTTTTTTTTTTTTTTTTTTTGAAACAGAAAAATGTATTATTGTTTAAACAAAATGCTTACATTTTTTTGATTGAAAAAAAATCAAAGAAATATTTAATCTTTAAACGAAAAATCGTTTTGTGGGTGTATATATGCGTAGTTTGAGAAAAATTAGTTCAAAAGCAAAAAGCAAATAAATTTTATTTTTTTAAATATTTATAAAAGTGGCGCTTGCAGAAGACTTTTGTTGGAGCGTGTCACTCCCCAAGTTCCCCGTTCCCAAATGATTAACGTTCACGTATCGGTGAACCGAAAAATTATAAAGAAGTAAAAAATTTGTGCGACTTTTTAATAGGAAAAAATTTGTCATGAAATTTACGGAAATGTATTTTTTGCACAGATATTGACATCTGTTTTCAGTTTAATTCACATATAAGATAATAGAATGGGGTCATATACTTGCTGATACATAGGCGACCCTATGACATTCCAGTCCATATGTATCGGTACATTCGGCTACTCGATTGATCCATCTTTTAAGTTAGCTGTGAGAATAATATTTTCGGAAACTGAAAATTATTTTACTGGATTCGTAGATTTTTGAGAACATGCTAAAATTTGTTTACTTGTGCAGTTGTGCAGTACAAATAGATCAGGTAAATTGTTATTTTTATTTATGATAAACAGACTTGGGAAAACAGTGGTCCCTAACAAAATCGCCATATAAAACATTTCGGATTGGGAGGCTATAAATTTTATTACAAAGCTAAGGATTTTCCTCTGGATTTGAAGACTTGCCTAAAAAAGCTTTTGAGAACAAACCAGTAAAAATCAAAAATTACCAATTTTTCATAATTTAATATATAATTTTAATTTTAAAAATAATTTAAAAAAAGTAATGTTGAATAAATAAGTGGTTAACTGTAATAGAAATTATTTCAGCCGAATTGAAAATATTTATAATGTAAACATATCTCTATTTCTTTTGTGATTACCAGGTATCGGATTTCTTTCGGATAAGACAGTTTCGTCTTTAGCATATGCAGGTATACATATTGCACTCAATGTGACTAAAAGTTCAAAATATGTTCATAAAAACAACGTACACAAGTTACATACACACACATACATATGTGTATCAAAATTTTATTTATACGCATTTTATGTAAACATCCTTTTTTTTTCTTTTATTTAATACTCGCACAATTGAAAAGTGCGACTGTAGTTTTAATTGACTATCAAAAGTATTTTTGTTTATATTATGTATGTGATTTATGTGACATGTCATTTAAATTAAATAAATTCATCTTTTTTTATTGTTTTCAATTTTGGGAGATAGAAATATAGTTGCTTGTTAAAAATTTGTTTTTCAATAATAAAAAATCTAAGTAAATACGTACGTCTTAGCTATTATAGTGCACCGTCTAAATATTCAACAACTTTTCAATATATTTTACAAAAATTTTTTCGTATTTTTTAAATTTTCTTACTTCTGTCAAATAAAAAATGTTGTTAGTATTCTAAGTGGTGAAAAATGTAATTTTTGACCAATTATATTCATTCAAAAGTGCATAATTTAATATAATTTAGTTGCAAAATTTTATTGAAATAAGTACGGTCCTGACCTGTCCGAAGAAACCCGGTACCTAGTTATATGTATCAGGTACATATACTCCAATCGCCCATTCACTTGTCTGAACATGGTTTAGTTTTTGCATTAGAAAAATATAATAATAATAATAGGTATGTATTTACAGATAACAGACAAAATGATTCATAATATTGGCAATTAAAAAACGGTTTTTAAAAAGATTGATAATATTTTTACGTTTTATGACGGCCCTCCAGCTCTATTCGTAGCCCCCCAGTACAAAATATTTTATATGGCGATTGTGTTAGGGACCATTTTTTCCCATGTCTGATGATAAAATTGGTATATCAAAAAAATTATTACAACCCAAAATCTACAACACTAATAATAACGCTTTCGGGAGATTTGTTTCTATAATATGGCTTTTTATGCTTTTATATTACAAAATATATATTATATTATATTATATTTAATACATTTTGAGATATTAGTGTACAAATATGTATGGTCTTTATGTTTTATGTAATATTACTATGTCAGATATGAAATCTACGATGGTATATATTTTTTTATATCTACTCATGATATGGGGCCCATGTACATCTAATAACGGCTGTGCTGGAATGTATTCTTTTATTTTTTATTTATATTGCTATTTACTTCAACTAAATAACTACTTTTTCATTTCTTGTGCTTATGTAGTGATATTACGGAGCAAATATATTTTATTACAAATGGAAAATCTTATTTATTGTAAAGATGATTATCAGGGGTGTTTATGAAGTTTGTTAAATTCTTGATTAACTATAAAATAGTACATTACATAATTGAGGTTGTAATATGCATATTACACACGAGCAAAAATTTTACGTAAGAGCCACGTAGCGATTGGATTACGCTTTACCACCGACTTACATACTATATTTTATCTACGATTCGTATGTAATTCACCATAAATAATATAAATTTCATATGAAAATAATAAATTAAAATTATGTTCAACTTGAAATATATTAAAAATAATGCCAAAATCTTCAGTTTGTGAATAAAAATTTGCAGTATAAAGATTTAAAAAAGTGAAGTAATCTGTGATTCTTTACACACAGTCACGTGTAAAGTACAAAATTTCGCACAGTTGTATGTTAAATATAGCTTAGGTACCTAAATATTATTTTGTACAGCAAATAAGGAATTTTGTTAGTTTGCACTAATCTCGAAAACTACTTACCCACACTTTAAAGGTTACAATTACCCTGTGGAACTCAGAGTGCCAAAAAACACTATAGTAACCGTCTGGACGGATTTTGACCAAATTTTGTTTAAATATCACTGAGATATTGGAAGAAATTAAGTTAAAATTTATGGTTCTCAACGCTCTGGTTCTCCAAAATGAGTCCAAAATAGACAGCTGAACTGATCTTTATCAAACTTTCCTCAAATACTGTTGGAATTCCGGTAATATGAATGTTGGGATCCCGGTAATTGTTACCAGATACAGTTAGGGTTGCCAGGTCTTAAAACTGAAAAGCCGAAGAGATCAGCCAGTTTAGCCGGATATTTGGGTAAAAAAGCCGGACACCCTTAATATTTTAGTCTTAGTACCTATAACACGACTATCTTTTTAAAAGTAAAACAAGGCTTTTTTATCAATTATCATAAAATTTTCTTAAATTCTAATGAAACAACAATAAAATTGAGTGAATCAGTTTTCTTTAATATTAATCATTCAATATTCAATACAATATTAATTTCAATAATTGCATGGCAATAGTAGTTAGCAGTAACTATTATTACAATTCGCAATGTAAAACAAAATTAAACAAAAACACTAATGAACCAACACATGATAAATGTAAAAAAAAGTAGTCAAATTTAAAAAGCCTAACAAAAGCCGGACAGGCCGGACACGCAACCAAAAAGCCTGACTTTGTAAATAATAAACAAATACTTTACTTTGCAAAATACCACTTTTATTTTTGAAACTGTGACAATATTGTTTCGAACCGTTATCGTTAGTTCATTTTCAAACAGTTTGAAAATGTTGCCAACTTGAAAGAGGTAGCAATACCATAGAGGCCGTTGGTGTGTTGTCACTTTCGTGACAGTGCTTGTACCACATACATAACGACAGTCACATATACTAACACCCACTGTACTATACACACAAACACAAACTCTAAACATGTATATAACCACAGAACATAGGGAGCCTCACTGTGACGTAATCATAACGTAAAATTCTGGCAACAACCGTCATGCTCATGATATAGCAGTTTGGTCTCTTGGTGAAAACTATCCATAGAATTATCTACAGAAGGATTTGAAAAAGTGGAATTTAGATTTGCTAAATTGAAATACGAATATGATTACTTTCCGCGAATGGAACGAAGTTAAAATTTTAGTGTATTCGGCTTAAAAGTACTCTGATCAAATAAAGATGAATCTTCACTACTGTTTAAGTTTTTCGTTAATGATCCGCAAATGGTTTGTTTTTTAGTTTACTTTGTCTTTTTTGTAAATATTAGAATAGTTGAGAAATTAAGATGTAAGACAAACAGTTCAAAATTTAGAGTGCACGGATTTGTCAGACGTCTAACTATTAAGGTTACTCTGTTGTCATAATAGTTCCTCCCGAAGGGCGAACTTTTACGATATTAAATAGATAGAAACCATGCACTTACGAATCATTTCGTAACATCCTGAAATTTTTTCGCCATTAAAAACTCATCCTGTACATTACATAAGTAATTCAAAACCGACATTATCGACTATAATAAGATTAGAGCCAAGTTGAATGAAATAGCTGTAAATCCTGGATAGGATTTCGTTGTATCGTAGGTACAATACTATCGCTTGAATTCAGAAAAACTTTTGAATAGACAGACACATTTACGATTATATCATTAAACTGTAGGTGGTTAGTCTGATACATTTATAAGTATATTTTGATGTTATGTCACTTAAAACCATGCTACTAATGCCTACACGGTGTACCGTAGTACTTCGTACTTTCATAAAAGCAGTGAGTACTGTCAACCCATTCAAAAGTAAAATCTCAACAAAGATACATTGCTTTGATAAGGAGAATTTTGTTTTCAAGTTGAAAAAGAGGAAAAGAAATTCTATTATAAATATCGGTCAAGAGCGAGTTGTACTCGCACAATAAGGGTTCCGTACAGTGAAGAGTTAATAGATCAAATTAACTTTACCCAAACCTTATCCAAAATGTTCAACCGCCTCAATCTCCGACGCCAGTTACGTTACAAAATTAAATTTTCTCAGAAAGGTTGAAGTTACATAATAGAAGAAATTTTACAAACCAAATTTTATATGTTTAGGTGGAATAGTTCTCAAAATACTAGTGTACAAAGATCACAGTTTTGGACATTCGTTGATTAACTGACTAATAGATTATAAAAAATCTAGGGAGTTTGGAATGGATAGTGTTTAAGGTAATAATTAAAGACATGAGTGTATGAAGGTGCTATATAACATTTTTTTTTCAAAAAGTAGTTTTTTGCCAAATTTTGAAATGTTCTATTCTGAAGTATCATATATCAAAATTTGGTTCCATTAGGTTCAATAGTTTTGTAAAAATTGAATAATAAACATGTGCTATTACATGGGAAGTAGGTATATGTAAATAAAAACTTTCGAACGCTTTTATTGTAAAATTATAAAAAAATGTTACATAACACCTTCATCCACTCATATCTTCACTTACTAGGAAAATAAAAAAAATCAATAAAAATCAACCAATTTCATATTTGAACTCTTCAAAAAAATTTTTGAACTAGGCGCTGACGGAAACTATTTCTAAATAATTACATCAATATGAAAATATGTCTCTAGATATTGAAGTAAATTGTAATTTTGTGTAATAACAAGCTTTAAAATTATTGTATTAAATTTCCCCTTGTTATTAAATTTTTTCAGCAACTATTACACAATCAAAAGCTGCAGTTTTCCTGTAGTCTATGACTCAGTATCTACCAACCCCATAAAAAAACCAAAATTTTACCGTTAGGCTCATTTCAGACCAAGCCAGTCAAGTCATTTCAAGTCCAGTCAAGTCACGCCAAGTCCAGATGCGTCAAGTCAAGCCAGTCAGGTGCTTTCAGATTAGGGT
The DNA here is from genome assembly GCA_035578155.1 of Brachynemurus nebulosus. Classification (NCBI taxonomy): domain Eukaryota; kingdom Metazoa; phylum Arthropoda; class Insecta; order Neuroptera; family Myrmeleontidae; genus Brachynemurus; species Brachynemurus nebulosus. The sequence goes on from JAPWDM010000003.1 coordinate 11,007,721, forward strand.
TACCAACTCTACCAATGAATATTTCGGAAAAGGAATCGGGACGGAACAAGTAAAATCAGGACTGTTAAAAAAAAAAGAAAAGGCTTTTTTAATCAGCCACTAGGATATTCTTTTTATTTTTATTATTTGTTATTAACAGCTACATATTTAAACCATGATCTTACAAACCTTTAAACGAAACAATTTCTTGAAGATAATATTACCATAATATTTCTTAATTTTATTTTATTAAATTAAAAATTAAGTTTTTTTAATTTGCGCCACCTTAATGTGCGCATGTGCGGAAGCATCGAATGAAATGGAAGGATCTTCGAAACTGAGATTGGGGAAAAAAGGAAGGAATTCACTCTTTTTTGGCTTAGGGAGCTCAGGCGATGAAGATGTGACACGGAGTGACGAGACTCTAGAAAGCAATGTGTGAAGGGCACGCCATGTGGCGAATTACTCGTTAACCATTGTTGGGATTTTGGGGCAACTATACCATTCCGGTGCTAGGTGTGTTTATGGTACAAGTTTTCAAGTTTTTTTTGTTTTTTTGTAATATATATATATATATATATATATATATATATATATATATATATATATATATATATATATACATTTACATTAAATACATTTTTGAGGTTCCCGACGTCAAAAAGAAAAATTGAACCCTTATAACACTCTAATTACATTCTTACCTCTATTTTTCGTGTCAAAATTTAAACTTGTAAACTTCGTGTAGTTGATTTTATTTGGCGATAAAGTTTAAGATTAAGACAAGAAAAAACAAAAAAAAATTTTTTTAAAATCTTGAACATGTCTGAATCTTAAGCTTTATTGCCATGTAAAGTCAAGTACACCAAGTTTACAAGATTAAGAAAAATTTTTTACATTAAAATGGGGAGTCAGTTTGACTCAAACAAAAAAAAAAAAAAATATATATATATATATATATATATATATATATATATATATATATTGCACTTATCTCAAGTATATCGCTCCATTGGTTGGATTTTTCTTCGGAACCCTTCACTGATTGTTGCCTGGTCCACATTGGAAAACGTATTTTGAAATTGGTATCCACGTGGCGAAGAAATTATGGCTGTGCCGGTGAGCTATGTGGAAGTGGGTCCAAATTTTGTAGCTGGCGTGTAGCCAACGCCGAATTAAATTGGTGACCGTGTCGCTTCAATTTTGTGGTGTTCGTCTGATACGGAACAATATTAGCGGTGTGTGAGTAGGTACGTCTGAAAATTTATGAATCATTAGTAACGAGATTATCGAATTTAACTCGCCACTTGTTGGTTGTATTTACGTTTTTTAGTTGTTATAAATTTTGTCAATTTTAAATCAGTAAAACTGAACGAGCGTTTCTGTAAAAAAAATTTAATAAACATAAGTTTGGTAATGTTAATTATATTTGCTTACCTGTGCGGAAGGCGTCTCCTTCAGTTTACTTAATTTTAACTAGGTGAGATGTATTAGTAGTATAATTTTATTGAATTATTTTCATAGCCGGCGTCTAAAGTACCTGAAAGATTAATAAAAAGTATTAATTCAATAAATCGTAAATTTTTAAATTCACATTCAATTACTTGGAAAGTGCATCTGGGTGTTTTGATATCTATTTTGACAGATTCAGTTTGGGCATTGACGCCATCGTCAGTTAGATAGCATACATTTTCAATTTCTCCGTTGATGCCTGATGACGTAATTGAACGTTCTACAATAAATAGTAATTAATTTCAAATATTAAATTATATTTTAAATGTACTAGTCACCTTTTCTGTAAATCATGGATCACCTCAAAGAATTTTATTTGTACACACAATAAATTTTCCTTCCGCTGTACGAAACACTTTCTGCTAATAATAATTTACGCCTTTTAATAGTCAATTGTTTTCTTGTTTTTTTTTCTTACTTTTCAGCTGAAGTATTGTCTACAGGGTATACTGATAGAGGATAACAGCCAGCATCTTTTTCAATATTTTTTTCTGGAAAGAAAAAGTATTGTGGCGCCCTACTTAGGATAGTTTTCTTAGCTAATCAGCGATAAGTAACAGTAAATAGTGTTTTTTCTCTTTGAGGATTTACCTACATCCCCCCCTTCCCCAGCTCTACCTAGGTAGTCGTGTACGCGTCAAATGTGCACTTCCCCCAAGTGGTAACAATGTATAAAATGGATGACTTACGTTGACAAGTTGAAAAAATTCAACTTGTTGAGTCGTTGACTGGACTGACGGTGATTTGACTTGACTCGACTGGACGCGACTGATTATATTTGAAAGCAAAAATACAGTTTATGTTACAATTGCATTGAATCGGTGTATGTTGAATCAAAATGCGTCAGACTTGACGTGACTTGACTGGACGCGACGGGCTTGATCTGAAATGAGACTTAGAGACCTCGAAAATCAAGAGGGAATGATAATTTTTTGCGAATTTCGAGCAATATTATTAAAACTACTGGACCAAAAATTATAAAAAAAATATCTTTAGAATCCTTGGAAGTAATTCTTTTAAATAATACCTACCTCACACGATTATTAATAATACTTTTTTTGTTTGAGTCAAACTGACCCCCCATTTTAATGTAAAAAATTTTTCCTAATCTTGTAAACTTGGTGTACTTGACTTTACATGGCAATAAAGTTTAAGATTCAGACATGTTAAAGATTTTTAAAAGTTTTTTTTTGGTTTTTTCTTGTCTTAATCTTAAACTTTATCGCCAAATAAAGTCAAGTACACGAAGTTTACAAGTTTAAATTTTGACGAAAAATAGAGGTAAGAATGTAATTAGAGTGTTATAAGGGTTCAATTTTTCTTTTTAACGTCCGGAACCCCAAAAATATATTTAACGTAAATGTATTGATTCAGTTTATTTACGCGTAAAAAGTTATTCCAGCTTCCTTCTTTGTCCTATTTAAATTTTTATATTTACAAACTGCAATGCAACAAACAGCAAAACATATATATTTGCAAATATTTTAAAACCAAACCTCTACCATACTTGATATACCGGCAAATGAACAAATAGTAAATGTACATTATACATTTGACATTTAAATACAAACTTTTTTTTTTTGAAACTCTGAGCTATACGTGATGTCATGACACAACGTGTTTCGTCAACTAAATAATCGAATCAGCATAATCCGCTTATCTCTAGAATTAGCTGCTGGATCTGTAATAAAATTTTCCATTTCATATGGATTCATTTTGTAAAATGTATTCATTAAATTTTGATACGAAATGCGGAAACGCTTTTAATACGGTTGTTGACACAGCAAAACATCGAAAAATAACGAAAAAGCATTTTTGTTAGTGAAAAAAATAATAATAAAATTAATAAGGGATGCAGTTCACTTCATTATATTCATTAAAAAAACTCGCTAATTGCGTGCTAAATACGTATTAATTCAGGGTTGCCCAGTAGCTCGAGTTTCTCCTAGAAAGAATTAAGAGCATTTAAGTGTATTTTTTACAAAAACTACTAGACGGATTTCGATAAAACATTGCAAAAACATTGACAACACATCTTCAATTAATGTAGTAAACATTTTTTCCTCTGAAACTATGATATTTAAAATACGAAGTTCTCACAAGAGCCAAAAAATCTTCCCCTTAAAAAACCTTAAAACCATATCATTATTATTAAAAAAAATTCTGAGCTAATTTATTTGTGGGTAGGGGTAGTATCAACCCCAGTCCACTTTTGTTTAGGTTTTCTGATTATTGAAAGTAGTGATATCCTTTGAAGTGCGCAGGTGCCAAAATTGGTTTACGCCTTTCTGAAGAGCGAGCGTATAAAATTGTGATTTTTTAAAATAAACTTTAAACATTTTGGTACATAGGTAAGTTTGGTCCAATCGTCTTTTTTGACCTCTAGAATTGTGGTAGCGTAGCTTATTTTGAAAATATACCAAAAGTCAGAACTTGTGACGTCACTAACCGATCTAGGATCGAGTATACTTTAAAAAACAAAAACTAAGAAAATGACTCTTGAAAATTTACCTTACTTCGGGTATATTTTCAAGTACAGGATCACTACTACGGGAATTTGAATGTCTATCCGACGATTAGTGGAATCTTATACAATTACTAACAAGGTGTATTTTCAAACTATAGCTACAATCATGTACTTGAGCAATTTTTTTTCTTCTTTTAATATTTGAGATGATTTATTTATGAAAAAAAACCAAAAAGCTTATTAAACTAGAAGGTATTGACGGTGCCATGAACCTCAACCTCAATCGAAGAAAAAAAGTTAAAATTTAACAAAATGGCGGACTCTTTAAAGAGAGTTTCAAATTTTGCGCGAGAATTTGGTGATTTTTGGCCTGCAAAAATTACATTTTTTATTCGATCGGAAAACTGGAGGTTCATGGCACGAAGAAACATATATAAAGGAAGCTGAAATAAGAATCAAATCGATCGGATGATTTATCTTCGAGTTGTAATTGCAGCAAATTTGAAAAATGTAATTTTTCTTTACCTTACCTTTTAGTTTAAATCACTGAGAATTTTTATTAAATTTATTTACGATGTACTCACTATAACGGCCATAGTAAAACTTGCTGAGTCGTTTAAATGTGCCCGAGTCTAGCTGCACCACATCATCTGACTGGCAGCCACGTCCAGAAACTCCCGAACTATCAACTTTCATACAATTCTCAATACCTCAAAGTTAACAATGAAAATCAGAATCCACTCTTCAGATGGCTGGCTATAGCTCAAAAACTATTTGAGATATGCACTTGAAATTTTAGTATGTTATTTTTAAAGGTATAGACTATCGAAACATGCAAAAAAAAAAAAAAAATTTGAAAAATTTTCCAATTTTTTCAAAATGTCACACTAGGGTCATTTCATTTCAAATCATCCACTAAAAAAATAAAATGGCACCCATGACCTCAGATTTAGCTGAAAATTTTTTTATTTGTTGATTTAACCATCCTAATGATCTGTACAAAATTTAAATGAATTTTCGAAAAAACTAAAACAATAGATACTAGTTTTCAAGTTATGAATTTTTGAAATTTAGCAAAATATTGTTAATATTATGGTGTTTCCGCAGCTATCACTTTCGGTGATGTTATTATATTAAAAAATCCATAATTTCTGTAATATTTAACATAAAGTAATAATTTTTTTACCGAAATGTTCAGAAAAGTCAAGAACTTATAGGAAAAATAAATTTGGTTAATTATCACTTCATGTTTCTATGTAATGCTTTGTTAGACTTAAATTTTGAGATATTTTTTAATCGATAAACAAAAAATCTTTAAAAGTGATTATTGACCAAAGGCATAGCAGTAACCGTAGTAATTTTTTTTTTAAATTTACCCTAAAGATGTAAACTAAAATAATCTGGAAAAAAATTAATGGTTTTTTACCCGCTAATATTTTTTAGACACGTAGGCTCAAAAAACGAGCTTTTTGGAATAATTTCCCAAAATTCAAAATTTTTGTTTACACCATGATAAAGAGCGGAAATAATAATACAAAATCCGTTTTTGAACGATTGTTTTATGTAAACTGGTTTCCGAGAAAAACTAATTTTTATAAATGGAAATTCGCTATGTTATGCAGGATACTGCGACAGTGGTATATACGGTGACCGTTTATAAAAGTTAGTTTTCCTCGGAAACCAGTTTACATCATCAACCTAGACGGTCATAGCCTATACTTCAGTATAATTATTAAATTTCTTCACGTAGTACATAACTTGTGTAACTGGGTTTCCATTGACACCGTACAATGTTCATGACCGTCAATATGTTAAATTATTGAGATTTTTACGATATGAAAGCGACGACGGCTGAGTATTGAATCAAGTATCATCCCGTTTTGCACTAGGGTTTCCGATCTCGATTTGATTTTATCAAAAATTGATTTTTCAAGAGTCGATCTTCGACTTTTCGAATCGATTCTTTGGAGATCAAATCGATACCAGAGATCGTGAAAAATTTACGAGATCGAAAAAAGATCTTCTCGAATTTAAATTGAAATATTTTTAGTAGAAATATGTTCTTTCAAAAGCATTGTAGAACATAGTATTTTAACTATTTATGTTGTCAAATTTATCACTTTTATGATTCTTTTATAGAAAAATTAAACATGAATTGAATGAATTTGTTAACCAATTAGTAATCCTGATCAATGACCAATTAGTATTCTTGAATCTTGACCAATACAGAATATTTTAAAAATAATAGAAATTACCTCAGAAAATTAGTTTACACAAGGAGTTAACGGTATCCACTGTATAAGCGTATATGTCAACTAAATTGTTTATTGTAAAAACATTGTAAAACCAGAATCATTCAATAAATCAATTGGTAATAATTTGGTAATAAGTTAGAACTTGCCTAAATTTTACTTGCAAGATTTAACCTAAAAGAACTAATTAACAAAAATTAAATATTAGGGTTCCGCACATTAGAAGGAAAAATGAAACTCGCATAAGATCACTCTCCTGTCCGTTTGTCGTTTGTCACAGAGGTTTTTCTCGAAAACATAGGAACTAGAAATTTGGTATAATGTTCGGTATTGATGACGTGGACATACTCGTATACTGCCAATCAAGGATTAGAAAAAAAAAATTATTTTGGAATCTAATTAGGGATGAGTTTGAAATCATTTGAATGAGCTACCTCTAAGTTTTAAATTTATTTTTTTAAATAATTTTTGGTTCAGTTGCTTTAATGACAGTTCAAAATCTGCTAGAAATGATCAAAAACAAAAATAACAAAATTTCTTACTAGTGTTATATTGTATTATAAATTTTTTATCCCCTTTGATCTTATAGCAAATAATATTTTATTTTCAAAGAAGGAAAAAAAATACATCAAGTTTTCCATTTCATTTTCACATAGACTTGTTGGTTTTATTATTTATTTGCAATATATGTGAAAATCGATTTTTCTTCATATAAGAAAAAGGAATATATTTCTACATACATTCAATCTATACTGCAAGAGTTACAAATAGTAAATGAATATATATTTTCCCGTTTTGAACCTATAATATTTTTCTTCTTAATAAATTTCCTTCATTTTCATTGAATCATTTCAATTATTCATTGTGATTGGGTTATTTAAAGATTAGGTATTGCGAAAGAAAGAAAGAATTTATTTATCTCAAAAAAAGAACTATTTTGTTGTACTTGTTAAGGTTGAGTAATCTTTTCTTTCGACTTTATCAAGAAAAATCAATGAGAAAAAAAATAATTTAATACCGAATTTTCTTATTAATAAAATTTATATCAAAAGGTGATCCAGACGTCAAATAGTATCAACAAAGAGGGCTATTAAAGCGTAGCAAGTCGAAGAAGTGATATTTTACAAGACTTACAAAACAATTTCCGAATGGGTAGCGTACAGGGGTGACTATAGGCGCCGGATATTTTTTTCCTCAAATTAGGTTTTATTGAAGTGATTTAAATTAAATTGATTGGTCGAATTTGGGTACGAACTTTTCATTTTTTTTATCCAAAAGATGAAATTTTGTTTAAAAAGAATATTAGGGATTCAATAATAGTACCTATATTATACACCAAGGAACTAAAGTGTGAGTTTTAATTCCGAGTGTGAAGTTTGTTGCCAGAGGGCCTGTACAGGCCCAAGGGCAACAATTCATACGAGGAATAAAAACACTTTAGTTCTGTGGCGTATATAAGTATATTATTCGCAACTCCAAATAAATTAAAATTATAAAAATTTTGAAAAATTTATTTAAATTTCATTCGAACTTTATGAAATAATATTGTATGAAGTACACTATATGAATAAATCAGTCAAATTGTACAATACAATATTAATATAACTGTCTTTATGAACAAGTTTTAAATTACCTAGCAACCCTATTTAATTTAAATTAAATTTCGCTTGCTGATTGGTGATGCACTGTAAATTCTGCTTATTGATTGGCTTAAAAGGACTAAATCATGTACTTTAGTCCCGGAATTGCAAAAAAAACTAGTTTTCCTATAGTGGTCCTATATATACTTACCTAAAAATAAAAAGAACGACATCGAAAACCTATAATTTGCTTCCAATTTCATCATTCTATCCACAGAATATTACAGAACGAACGCTAGTATCTCTATACTACTGAAACCAGTGTAACGACAAAGGATAGAAAATATCCCACCAATATGTTATATATGTGCACTCGGGGTTGTTTGTGTTAGTCCGATGGATGTTGTGTGTATGGGTGTCTTGCATACGTATATACATAATATTACACATGTATGTTGTGGTACGTATACCGGGTTAATAAGACAGTAACAATATGACAACAATTGAAACGCCGAATCAATGACAACTAAGTAGCCTAATGTGCTCAGAAATTCTCATGATTATTACAGAAAAGAGATAGTTGTATTCTTTCTATTGTTCTGTGAATCGATCATTTTTTTATTTCTTTCATTTTATTAGAAACAAAAAAATAATACAATGTACAACTAAGAACAAAAAAGAGCAAAAAACTGATGGTACCTATGAACGCTTCATTTCAGGTGTTTTTTTTTTTTTTTTTTTTGATCCTACATATTTAGCGTTATTAAAAATGAAAAAATCTACTTTGAAAACCTTACAGTTTCATTATTCCGTCGTTTTACTTACAGTTTTAAGGCACACTATATTTTAGTAAATCTAATGATGTCATCAAGTTAAAAAAAATTTCATTCATATCAAGCGTGGTGGAAGTGATTTGAATTACATTTCTGAAAATATTAAATTAATAATATTTGTCCTCCAGAGTGGAACACAGATGCCCGCAAGTTTGTAACACAATGAAATTTAATTGATGAATAATAATAGATAAACAATTTTATTTTTTTCAAATATAAAACTCGTTGTAAATAACAAACAAATATGGAATACCATAAAGTAACGCTCAAATCTATTAATATTATAAAACTCGTTATTGAAATATTAATAAATTCGCATTAAAGTAACAAACATAAAAAGGTGCGCTGAAGTAAAATAATAAATTAGTTTAAAAATAAAAGCACGTGTAAACGCTGATAGATAGTATAACACGGTGAAGTAAATCTAGTGTAAACTTTAGAAGACTTATTAAACCGTATTCATGTTTACAACATAATATAGTAAGCGCAACAAAAGCAGATGGAGCGTACACCTTACATTATAGAAAATATACAGGCTGTCCACAATTTTCAATATTCATTCATATTATTAGCCATGAATCAATAACATATAATAGAAATGAAGCATTTAGTTTAAAATTCCCTTACCTTAAATTTTGGAGGACACGACAGGGGTGTTGTCGCGAATAAAAGTATCTCGCTTACATGTCCCAAGGAGGATTTCAAAAAATGGTTACAACTTCGGAAAAGGCAACAATTTTTGATATAGGGTAAGTGCGGGAGAGATGCCGCAGAGCCATAGTTTGTCCGTTGATTGATAGATAGCGCTATTAATGAATTATATGTTTACAATAGGTTACTTATTTAAGCTGTATATGGTAACATTTATGGTTAGTCCATCAGTTTAGTAATTATCCAACTTTTTATTATTGAATTCATTAACATAATATTTTATCAAGCATTTAATTCATTAGAATTGAAGAATGTATATTTCATTGTTTTAATGAAAATTAATTTTGTTATTAATTTAGGTATATTTTAAAAGTACTGTATAAAATTTTAGGTTGAAATTCCGCACTATGCTTGTTATAACAACATGCGGTATCTATCCCAACAAAAAGGGGAGATGCCGCATTTAAAGTTGGTATAGATGCCGCATCATATTATATATTAAAAACATATAGCTTGATTATACAATTTTTTTTTTTTTTTGGACTGTAAATTATGCCACGTAAATACAAAAGATCCATTAATGAATCAGGAAGAGTTCTCATATTAGTGAAGATAACGAAAATAATGATGATTGTCTGTGTATTGAATGTTTCGAAAAGTACTCAGAAACAAAAAAAAAGTTCACTGGTTAAGATGTATAAAATGCCATAAATGGTTACATATTGCATGCATCATGTATGGAGGCGTGTGTAAAATGCAAAATTTTTAATATGAACTATGCGGCGTCTCACTTTCTTTGATACGGCATCTCTCCCATAGGTGTGGGAGAGACGCCGCTTTGCAGGCTCTACAAAAATGTTAATTGTGAATCCTTTATGACTCAAAATTTAAAATTATTTATAAATAATTTTAAAGAACAATGTTTACAGTTATTGTGTACCAAATTTCAAATTAACTAAATGCATACTTAAAGAATTATCAAATGGTTTCAAAATGTGCGGCATCTCTCCCGCATTCACCCTAGATAGTTTCATGAAATATTGATATATACATACTACGTACTAAGTATTGGTTGATGGGCATAAAATACACTGCCGGTGCTCACATTTTAGTGTTTAAAATACGTAGATGGAAATTTTTCTATAATAGAACATTTTATATCTTTAGGTACCATCTTGGGATTCATCTATATATACATACATATATTCATATATGCAAAAGACGCATACGTCAATTTTATCTTTTATAGCTGCTCATATTATAAATTACATAGACGTATTATGTATGTATGTAGAAGATTTTGTGTGGTTTTTCATCAAACTTCACCAAGAAAATGTAAATGAAAATATAGGTGATTTTTTAAAAGAAAAATAAAATTTAATGAAAGTGAAAAATAGAACAGGACAGTAAGTATTAGGTCGTTTTGAACTGGTCTATTCAGTTTCAGTTAAACAAATCACTTAAACAACCCTGTTCAGCTGGGCTGGGTCCTATGTCGGTAGAATACTTTTTCTCCATAACGCGGTGGGTCTAGAACTGTCCAAGATTAGCTACTTAAGACAAAGAAAATTTAATTACTTGCCCCCCGTTACGTTCTAATCATTATTATTATTGTAACATTTGATTTCGTCCAATTAACTTACAAATATAATAATTATCGCAGTGAAATTCTAAAAATAAATTGTACTGCGAAAAGTTCTGAATGATTGGAATATTATAATAACATTAACATTTTCTCCCTATGGAATATATCACTGGTTGAGTTTTATAAAAAATCGAAATAAATTTTTCAGTGATAAAATTGGAATTTTACATAACTTGTAAACGGAATATGACAAGAATAACGATACCCTAAAAAAGTGGATGCGCATAAGTAAAAAATGCTGTTTGGAGATTGTTACCCTGCATACCGTTTATCACCTCTGAAAGCGTTCTTATGATACCTACTTCCACGGGCTTTTTGTGCTCTAAATTGAAATAAAAAATATTTTTTTTATGTACCTTAAAACATAGGTATATAACAGATCGTGAAAGACTCTATTTTTATCCATGTTTCTTTATTAACATTGGCGATAAAAATTCCTAGAAAAAACCTCGTTTTTCAGCACGCCTGGGAAGTATAACCGGTTAAAACATCATATTACTTTAAAAATACTAAAAAAGGTTTTTTCTCCGTAATGAACAATACAATCAATATAAAACGTATAATTACAGTGGAGCCTCTTTCAACTGGACAGCATTTTCACCTAAAAATTTCTTTTAAGTCAAATATTTCGAAATTCTACACAAGAGTCAGTTATTTGTAGTGCTCCACTTCGTTCGCTAAAGGACTCAAAATTAGTCACTTTCATATTCTAATGGTAATTTTCGTATGAAAATGCTCTCTGGTTAAGGAAGTTTCACTGTAGATGTACGTGATCTAAAATACACAATTTCAAAGATGTTATGTACCATCCTAGATAATCTATCGAAGAAGCCACAGATAAAATTTCAAGTTAATCGGATGAAAATTGTTAAAATTATCTGACCCACCGTCTCAGCAATAATTTTTCCAAAAAATTCCTTACCTAGGAATAATAATAATAATAATAATAATAATAATAATGATAGTTGTGGGTCAAGATTCGATGTCCCGTCACATGGAGGCCACCAAACGGACCCATTGTGCCCTACGTGATCTAAGAGATCTCGTAGAGTGTCACAAGTACCCTGAAATTCGCTCTCCTGATCTCCTCGGAACTCACTAATGGATATCGCAAACACCGTTTTGGGAAACGTAATTTCGAAGCACACGTGTAAAATCTCAAATAGTATTTATCGGTGTGTGTTTATACCTGCTATTAATGCCATTTGCGAATCATTTATAGAAATATAACTGACATTTCCCTAAACACAGAATGAAATAAAATTTAACATGTTTTATAGCTATCTTTGAACAGTTTTACCTTTCTTTTTTTTTGGGGGGGGGGGGGAGAAATAATATTGAATTGCTTTGGTTAGCGATTCGATATCTGCGCGTCTTATATAACTGGAGGTAAAATTATTCTTACAATCAGTACACACATATCAATCCATCAATTGTGAAAAATGGATGAATGTGCAAATTACAAACTGTTCGTCATTCGATGTCAATATGATCGACATACCCGTCAAATATATGTACCTACCTACCTACATCCACCTAGAATTATTTCGAAATATCGAGGGAATAAAATTATGTTCATTTTGCATTTCTATCGAGAATTCGGATGGCGCAAAATGTAACTGAAATTTATTCAATTAGTTGAACAAACAGTTTATCATTGGCTTCGCCATCGATATTGTTAATTGATGTTCGAGAACCGTTCGAGAATCGATCGCATAAACGTCACCTTCGTAGCTCTACAACAGGTACGTATGGAAATTTGATATGAAAATTTAATAAGTAAAACTGTACCTGTAAGTGAACATTGATATTAAAGCGGGGTGCAGAGATGAAAATATAATTTTATTGATAACTGACACATAGGTGTATGGCTAATATGTATTTGCAAAATGTTTTAGAGTCACCTGTGTTAACCGTTAAGTACCTATTGAAGTGCCGTTAGAGTTTGAAATTAAATAGTAATTAACCTACACTGAGAAAACTCAACTCAAATTTTAGTTAACTTGAAATAGTTGCTGTAATAAGTTTTTATAATTCACAGTACTGTATAAATAAAGTCACCCAAACAAATAAAAATTAATTATGATAACATTAACTGCCTGATACTACATCTTTACAGCTTTACAGTAACTAATGTACCTACTACTGTTAATGCAACAAAATACTTGATAAATACAAAATTTTTATTTTGTAAAATCTTTATAAAATTATTCTTTCCATTTTTAAAGAAAATAAAAACATAAAAAATGTATTCTTCATAATATATGTAAATAAATATAAATATGCCAATATAGCATATTTAAGAGTAAATCTTATTGATAACCCTATGGTTCAGTCGGTGAAAATGCGGTATATATTTCGTGAAAACACAGATATTGTTGGTTCCAATCGTAACTGTCCCAATAACAATTTACTTTTAAATACGTATAGTAAACATAAAGTAATTAGAAAAAATTTAGGTAAATACGTGAAGAAATTTAGAACCCAAAAGTCTTTGTCTATCAAGCGTGTCACGATTTTAGTTACAATAACTAAAAATATTATTTTAGTACTTCATTCAACTAAATCATTTGCTAATATATTCTAAATATTTGGATTACATTAACAATAAAGGGTGTAACGATAATATACACATACTTACTAAAATGATTTTTTCTACTCCTACTACATATTAAAAGTAACATTTTGTGCATGGCTAACTATATGTAAAAATTAACAATTGCCCGCACTGTACGGAAATACAGTGGGAAAATTATTTCCCACGCATTAATATAATAAAAAAGTAGGCTGTTCCGTTAGTTTAATATATAATATATAGAAATAATACTAAAAATATACATATATGTATATATGTTGATTATTTATTATTGTTTCCATAGTTTCAAAGTATGCTTTGGCAAAAATTTGAACATCTTAGCATTGACATTATAAATTTTAAAAATTTTTACTACTTATTTAAATTTTATTTTAATTATTTATGCTAATTTTACGAAAAAAAATGTTCTCGTAGAAAAAGTATAGTGTAAAATACGTGGGAAAAGCTTATTTCTCACTCATACGAATTGTTGCACTCACCCTTATTCGTGAGAAATAAGCCTCTTTTCCCACTTATTGTACAATATATACTATTGTTTTTGCAACTGTATAAATAATATAATATAGCTGAAGTATTTGTTACTTATTCCAGGGCTGGGAACAATTTAAAATGATTTCATTTTAAATCTGTATTTAAAATACAAAATGGCATTTTCCATTTTCTACTTTAATTAAGTTGAATGAAACCATTTTCATTTTGTATTTAAAATGTAAATTTGAATCCATTTTACATTTAAAATGAAAATGCTTGTATACTCAAATTTATGTGTATATGTATGATACTTAATGACTCACATTAATTATAGAACTCGAATTGAACGTAGTCTAACAAATTCTAAGTTAAATGTAAGTTAATTCAATTGACTCAAGCTTTTATAACTCCAGTAACAATGTCACTTGAGTTAAATTTATTACTAGAGCTGCAGTTCTCTCAAGTCAAAATTTTCTGACTCAAGTTGTGTGCTATTATCTTTAAAACACGTCGATAAGAAACGTTTTGGTATTTTGAGTAGTTGATTTTCATACTTAATTTAGAATTCGAGTTGTAGTATAGTCAAGGTTTGGATATATCAAGGTTAAATTACTTTTTACGATATAAATTTTGTTTTTATACCATGCAAACCTTATAAAAAATTTCTCAACTGCCCTTATTTAATTTCAGTACGTTTGACATTTTCTTAACTTTTTTTTTTAATAATAGTTATAAATAATGGTAAAAAAATTAAGTACCGTAAAACCGTCTAGACCCGGACACATTTTTACATTTTTTTGGTTAATTTTATATTTATACATGTTTCCTTCATAGATATCACCAATAAAAATATTACCATTAGAAAGAGTGTATATTATTTGTTATATCCCTGACCCATTTATTTCATTATAAGTCAAAATAAAAAAAATAAAAAATAATTAGTAAGTGTCCGGATCTACACCCCAAATCCGTCTTGACCCGGACACTTACTTAAATAATGTAATAACATGCAAACTAACCTCTTCCGTTGGGTTTAGGACAGAGTTTTATATCGTCTGATGTCTTTGAACCTGTCAAAGCCATCAAAATATTTTGTGGGAAGCGAGAGGGGGAAATGCATAGTATGCCTCTCTATGAAGTAAACATACGATATGACACCAGAAGGAGGCATAAACCGCGTAATTCTGGGGGGAATATTAACGTATGGATAGTGGGAGTTACAGCTGGTGCGAATCGCGGCATAGTGTAGAAAAAAGTGTCCGGGTCTAGACGGTTTTACGGTATAGAATAAATTTAAAGTAAAAGAAGCATTCTGCATTTTATAATCCATTTTAAATAGGTACTTTCCATTTCCTATTTTGAATATGCTCAGCAAAACCACTTTCTATTTTGTAATTTAAATGCATTTTTGGAAACCATTGCCCATTTTCTATTTTAAATGGTTTCTATTAACCATTTTTCATAGCCCTGATTACTTCAAACATTTCTATAGTCATCAGAAATATTTTTTTCATATTGCTTACGGTAACTAAGAAAATATTTGATCCCATATTTAATTTAAAAAAGTTTTTTTTTCGATTGTGGAAACTAAAAATTTTTTTCAGTACATAAGTGAACAATATGATATTAAAGTGGGGCAAGTGATGAAAATATAATTTTATTGGTAAATGACCCATATAGTTAATAACATATTTGCAAAATGTCTTAGAATCGCCTGTATATTAGCTGTTAAGTACCTATTGAATGAAGCACCGTCAGAATATGGAGCTGAAAAGGGAATAGCAGCTAATCTAGCATACGATATTAAAAGAGAGACGAATAAGGTGTTAATTTCTTATAATGCGCCACGACAATGACGTTAACGATCGCGTTTGATTATTCGGTCTATAGTGTGCGTGTTTAGTTTTAAGCGATTAATGTTGTAGACCATAGACGCTTACATGTATATAGACGTCTGAGATTTGCAAACGAATATGATTTTAGTATTTTTTTTTTTAAATATTTTATTAAATTAAGCTATAAATTTTTTGTGACGCCAGTCAGAAGGTGATACTTTTCAGAATCCATTTGTGAATGATTTAATAGTATATTGTGCAATAAGTGCGGGAAGTTGTCGATTGCCCACGAAAGCGAAGTTGAGCGCACGACCATAGTGAGTGCGCTCATTCGCTTCACATACTTTTTTCTATTATTATCACTATTTTTGACATTTTTATTACTTTTTAAAATAATATTTTTAAGTGTTCGTCTTTTTTTTCTGAATTAATTATCGTTTAAATTACTTTGTTGGTGGTTTCTATAGAAATAATTATGAAATATTTACTAAATGAAAAATTAAGAGGCGGCTTTGCGTGTTTTAATTAAATTTTGCGTGTTTTATTGTCAATTTGCGTGTGGAAAGTTACTATCCACAGGCAAAAAAGTATGCGGGAAGAGTACAGTGGCCAAACAGCTACTTTACGTACAGAAATGTGTGCGCCAAGTTAGTACTTCTCCCGCATGAGTAATAAAAAATTATTTTATGGTATTTTTTTCAAGACAGCTGTCAGTTATTTATGTCTGAAACGTTTCACCTTGTTATAGTTTTTAAGGTTTACTAGCTGTACCTCGCAGTTTTACCTACGTTTAATTATCCGAATATGAGTCAAATTACTACAAAAGTCCCTTCCTTACAGTTCTTCTCTTCATACCCCAAATGAACCTAAAATAGCCATATTGCTATTTCAATAGTATATCTAAGTCCCACACTTTGAGACGTTTTTCTACATCCTCAAATTGTTAATTTTAAACGCACTTCAGTTATGGATCCTTTTTTAAATCCGTAGACCCTATATAGAGGGTAATTAAAAATTCACATTATAATTCACATGCGTTTGGCTAAAAAGGCCTCGTACCTTTTTGGCATCACAGTGTCTTGGAAGGTAATTTTGATTTCACGTTCATCTTTTCTCGTTCTCATTAATATTTAAGCAAAATCTCGTCAAGATCCGTCTAACCGTTTATTTTAGACGCTTTTTAATACCTGAAAAATATTAATTTTTTCTAAAATCTCGAAAGGATTAACGTCGAATTTGGTCAAAATTCGTTCAGTCTTTTATTATGGACCATTTTTGGGGTTCAGAATCCTACGGTACATTTGTTTTTAAAGTTTACTCAATATTCGAACACAGGATACCAACTATTCATCAGCAAAAAAATTTTTTTTTAAATTTATTGGAAATAGAACATCCATTCTAGTAATTTCGGGATGGAAATTGAATTCTTTAAATTCCGAAGCTCACATCGGAGTTGGAATTAGCAATTAGATAGGTACAAAGCCATTTAAAATATGTGACTGATCATTAAGAATTTCTTTTTGCTAAAAGTTGATCGCTTATTATAAGTAGTTACTACTATTTGCGTCCAAATCTATTTTTCAAATTTTGTGCACTATTTTACTGTTTTTGGAAATATTCATATAGGAGAGTAATTTTGATTTCATTAAAATACACGTGTTAATTGAATAATTTTAAGGTTCAGTTTTTGGGGATCGAGAGTAATGGTTAAAAATTTCAAAATCTCAACATTAAAATTTCAATATACGAATTCTTTCGGACATTTAGAAGTTTTAAAGATTAGTGCAAACTAACAGACTAACAAACTCGGTAACCTAACTTCTCTATTGTATTCCATTTCTATTCTTTCATATAATCAATACCTACACCAGTTTAAATATTTCACCCAAAGCACCTGTGTCTGACATAAAGCCATATAACACAAAATATTTCGATATATAAAAGAATCGGACAAAACACACACGATCAAGTCGACTATGATCAAACACATCATACCATACATATAAAACAAAATCCAACCATAAAATTCCAGCTGTTCTCAATACTGTCTTTGATATTTGTGGTTTTTATTTTGACAGTGTTGAAGAAATTTATAGAGTGTATGTACTGTGTTAAGAAATTTTCATTTTTGTCACTTTTCACAGTCCCAGAAAATAATAGACTCAAATGATTTGTGAGAAATAAACAACAAAAAGGAAAAACCTTTCTGTAAAATTGCATATTTTTTTTTCACAGGGATTTTGTTGTTATCATTGCATGCGTACACAGCAGTAGTTAGAAAATTATCATAGCTGTCTGTATTTTTTTTTCTATTTTGTTAGATCACGCGCGCCTACGTTGTGTTCCATTACGTGTCACGCACTCTTGTAATTTTACTGTTTCTGTGCCATTAGTTAGTTGCTTACGTTTCGTGTTTAAATACTTTCAATATTAAATATGTTGTGGTGTAACCCGATTTTTTGTTTACTGGTAGAATTATTGTTCCGATTTGTTTAAAATATACTTTTAATTTCGTCAGTGGAGATTGTAGTAGTTCATTTCAATGATTTGAATTTTAATAATCAATTTGAATGTCTGAATGAATAACATTTTTATGAATAATATTTCAGAAAATTTTCCTTTTATTTGATATATTTCTAATTACTAAATTAATAATTGATGATTTTTCTTTTTTGGGTTGAAGAATAATTTTCTTTTTCTTTTTGACCGCTACCCAAAGTGATGAGGATTACAGGATTTGTGTAAAAATTAAATTAAAATTTTCCAACAAATTCCATAAGAAAAATTTATTTCATTGTTCAATATATTTCGGCACAATTGGCGCCATTTTCAAGAACATACATCATGCAAAAATCAATTTTCCGCATTGAGTTAACTTAATAAAAAGTATCAGAAAATTATATATTAAAATAATTTTCTGATACTTTTATTAGTTGAAAATTATTGACACATTCCTAGTGGAAATGTAAATTGACAAAAATTATATATTTTAATATATAATTTTCTGATACTTTTTATTAAGTTAACTCAATGCGGAAAATTGATTTTTGCATGATGTATGTTCTTGAAAAGGGCGCTAACTGTGCCGAAATATATTGAACAACGAAATAAATTTCTTTTATGGAATTTGTTGGAAAATTTTAATTTAATTTTTACACTGATCCTCTAATCCTCATCACTTTGGGTAGCGGTCAAAACGAAAAAGTAAATTAATAATTGATAAGAAATACGTACAAAATTTGTATAAAAGAGATTCGCCAAGTATGTGTTTAAGCAGGGCCGATCGAACCAAAAGTGGGACCCGATACAAGGTTAATTTGCGGTGCACTATTACTTTGACATTGCACAAATTCGTACTGTCAGGAGTAGGAAGAACTACGTAAAAACGATTTGGCAATTCTGAACAAACGGTAAATCCTTGTTGGACCTGTGGTTGTTCAACAAAGTTGCCGGCATAATATGTTTTATAATATGAACAATATTTCAGTCGAAAATAAACTTTTTGAACGAAATGCACGGTTGTTCCAGTTTTTTTTTATATTATAAAGTTACAATCATAATAAAAAAACGTATATTTATATGCGACTTTTATTTCGTTTTCGTAAAGCTTTAGAACCACTCTAAATTTACTACTTTTACTATAAAATTAAGGTGATCTATCTTCTTTTGGTATAAAACCGTAGCGATTTTATCAAAGGTACAGAACCGCTGTAACCTTGCTACTGTTGATACAGAACCGCTGTAATCTTACTACTGTTGATATATAATCGCTGTAGCCTTACTACTGTTCATACAAAATCGCTGTAACCTGACTACTTTTGGCACAGGATCCTTGTGATCTTACTAACAAAATTTATACATTATTGTAATACTTTTGTGCACCTGTATTCTCTTGGAAATTAACTTCTTTATTTATCTCTTCTGTTTTTGTTGTAGGTAATTGTTTTTAATTGCCTTTTGTTGTTTTGTGGAACTGTTTAATTTCCAACTGGAAATTATTGTTATATGTAACTGATTTTTTTACTGTGGCTATCAATTTGTTAATTTTGACTAAAAGTCTTTTTAAAGTTATTTAATTTACCTACTATTGTTGTTAAAATTTGAAACATTCCTCGTTATTCTATTGTTATTAAACTTATATTTGTTGGTGATTTCTTCAATTTTTAAATAATAATTAATTTATGGTATACTAAATTGAAATTTCTTTTTGAAAATCCCACCGATCTTGAGATCTAATATAAAAAAAAAGTTGTAACGGAGCTAGCAAATAAATTGTGGTTGAATTTAAGCCAATTTTGTTTTTATTTCATCATTATATTACAGTGGAGCTTCAGTAAAGTTTACATCAGTTTTGCTAAGTGACGTCACTTTTTTCTCACTAAAGTTAAGAGGATCTTATAGAAATAGAAAGAAACAATATTATTACATTATACATTTTTCAGACAAAGATATTATAAATTCCATAAAAGGAATATGCGTATTAAGAAAAACAAGTACATATAGTATGATTTAAAGAAATTCGTTTGGATGTCATAAGAGTATTTAATTTTAAACTTTTCTTTGTTGAATTTTAGAACTTCGTTTGTAACTTAAAGTTCATAAATGTTACTAATTATGTTTATTGAAAGTGAAAAATCGAACAATATTAGAAAAACAAAGGGAAATGATATTAGTTATATACTTTTCATGACATAACTAAGATTGGTTATGAGCTGAACTATGAAGTCATTAATTATATTGGCCTTAAAACATAAAAGCGTAAACAAATCAGTGGCCTTTTTTAATAAAAATATTTCTCTATACAAAGAGATTTCTAGAATGTTGAATTCTAGAATTTTTAAAATTTTTTTCGAGATATAAAGCGAGTATATAAAGCGAGTGGTCTGATAGAAAGCTATTTACTCCATTCAGCTTTTTACTTAATATAATAAATAAATTAATTTAAATAATAAATACTAAAATACTTGAATACAAGGTACTTAATAACCAATTCGAAGAATTTGGTGAATCCAGAGCAAATCGTAGCTACATATAGATTGAAAAATAGATACGGTACTTGTCAATTGTTCGTTCGAAGAACAAAAAAAAAAAAAAAACAATTTCTATAGCAGATACATCTGTAATGAAGAACTATCTAACAGCAATATTTTTAATGAAAATACATTAGTATAAAATATAATTCATCCACTGGAAGCCAAATTATTAAATAGTTTGCTCTTGTACGTCACCTATGACTTAAATTATTATTTAGTCCCGATCATGTATTAAATGACCGCCACTGACTTCAATCTGCTTCACTAAAGTTAAGTTTCACTAAGGTTTACCAAATTTTTCTTAACTTTAGTGAAGCTCCACTGTACCTTACCTTTCTCTAATACGGTATAAAACTGCTGTGATTCTACTACTTTTGATACAAAACTATTCTGTAGCATATAATTGCAAAATTTCATATTAATGGGCCGAAAGACATAGGAATCATTCGATTATGGTAGGCGGAGAGACAAACATGACGAAATTATTCGAGTTCCTTGATTTTCTTCTCGGAATTTTTTACAAATATAGATATGCTACATTTTGGATTACTGTTTTCAACCATGTCTATGCAGGAAAGATTATTGTCATAACGAGCTTTAAACTAAATATATTTATGAATAAAGTAAGAAATTTTATCTTGAAACGATGAGTTGAATTCTTGTTAACAATATTTTTGGTGATAACCATAACCTGTTTTACGTTTATATCATTCAATTTGATTCTTTCCAGTGCTGCCAACGTATAATCACTCTAAAATTTTTTACAGTGTACATACATTCATATTTTTATTTTTTTTTACATTTTTTGGTATAATTTTATGTTTATACATGTTTCCTTCATAGATATCACCAGTAAAAGTATTATAATTAGAAAGAGCGTATATTATTTGTTATATCCCTGATCCATTTGTTTCATTATAAGTAAAAATAAAAAAAAAAATTAGTAAGTGTCCGGGTCTACACCCCAAATCCGTCTTGACCTGGACACTTACTTATATAATGTAATAACATGCAAACTAACCTCTCCCGTCGGGATTAGGACAGTGTTTTATATCGTCTGATGTCTTTGAACATGTCAGAGGCTTCAAAACATTTTGCGGGAAGGGAGAGGGGTCAATACATAGTATGCCTCTCTATGAAGTAAACATGCGATATGACACCAGAAGGAGGCATAAACCGCGTAATTCTAGCGGGAATATAACGTATGGATAGTGCAAGTTACAGCCAGTGCGAATCGCGGCCATAGTGTAATAAACTGATGTGTCCGGGTCTAAACGGATATATGTATATAGCATGTATTTTTTTTATATATACATCGAATATAACTTCAGACATCATTAAATGATGCGCGATAAAATTCTGAACACATACATATCAAAATTAAAACAATATGACAATTATGACGAAAATTACATGTCTAAGTTAGACACACATTTTATTTCTTTGAAAAACTGGAGGATAGTAATCCTGTAAAATGAAATAGTAAAAGTTGAAATCCGTAGCTTTTATTGGTACAGCTGTTTAGAGGATGTTTTTCTCTCTCTAATGACGTCAAGAACAAATGTTTATTGTTGCAGGTTAATGCAGAAATTACTTACTTTGAAGATTGGTGCAAAGTGTCCGGGTCTAGACGGTTTTACGGTACCCTTCAATGCTGCCCACACGACTTCTTTTAACTTTTAAAGTTTAGCCGAATATTTTGTAGCAAAAATTAAAACTGCGTCTTCTCTTACTCTCAAATTGCCACCAAACGTTTATATTATGACTGATTCCGAATGAAATTCAAGAAATAAAAGAAAATAAACGTTAGACAATAATACTATTTTCAAATGAATAACATAGATGTACCTAGCTCACCTGAATAGCCAACAGCAAGAAAAAAAACTACAATACCATAAAGGTATATATACGAATGTTCTAGAACATTTTACAATATCCTTTGTTCATTATATTCTATTACTAAACAATACAAACGTTAAAATGAATATTTTAAAAATTTATATTATTTTTTTTGAATAAAATTCCAATTGTTCAACAGAAAAAATATGTAGGTATATTGGGTATATTTCCTTAAACAAAATACGATCAAATAAAAAAATTTAATTGAATGAAATTTTTTTCAAATATAACTTTCAACACAGATTACAATTTTATGGCATGGCATTAAGAGGTGATTTAAAAAGAAAATTGAAAGTGTTTGGCTGGGAAAAAAACGAAATGGATCATAAAATATACTTTTATTTTATTTGGGGAAAAATTTAATTTATTTTTTTATGTCGTCCACATATTTTTTATTTTATGACCATTTTGGTTTCTTTTTTCTAATTTGAATGTTTGTGGGGAAGTGGTCCACGGAATCGGTGTCACAGTATAGGTTATAAAATTTTTGTCGTCTCAGCAATATTTTTGGATAATTTCTGACATAATTATGTAATATAAGATTTTATTTAAACATACTTATATGTTTTAGATATTATTTTAGTCTGAAATATAATTTTTGGTTCAGTGTTTTAGAAGCTGAAATTGTTAACTTTAAAAGTCTTTTTTAAAATAGTTCGTCCGTAAAACGATTTTTCAAAGGATTAATTCAATACGAGTTCAATACCAATAATACGATGCTATGCCAATTAGAATTGACTACCACAATTTTGCGAAAAACCATTTCAAAATTTTGTAATTTTAACACGGGCCCTTATGGGAAAATTCTATTTTTTTTCTTTTTTGAATAAAATGAAAACGTGTCAAAGGAATTTGATAAAAATTTAATATGTTATAAAATACAAAGTTATAAACCATATTTAATAAGAAATGAAAATTATTCACTAAGCCGTTTTTGAAATATAATTTATAAACATTATTTTACTACGTTTTTACAACGCTTTGTCAGAAATGATTTTATATTGCTACAACATAAGCACACGGAAATTAAAAAAAAAAACAGGTGGTATGCAAATATAATAACTGAAGAATATCAATTTTTGATAAAAGAAAATTTTTCGCTGAGATATACTGTATACTGTACCTAACTATCTAGAAGCAATTAGTGATGCGACTCGAGTGATGTTTACTCGAGTGACTCGAGTGAATTTGTCAAACTCGTATTCGAGTGAAAAAAAAATTTTTACTCGAGTACAATTGCACTCGAGTTTCCGAGTCAACTCGGTACACCGAGTAGACTCGGTTAGGGCCAGATGTTACTTCACTAGTTACAAAGAGACTGGTTGAAACTTGCACTTGATACGATAACAATAAATTAATAGGTATTAGGTTGATTTGATTGAACTATTGAATAATTATTTTATGAAAGTGGGACATACGTGTGATTTTGAATTTAGCTTTCGTTAATATTACTAGTAAAGACTAAAGTATAGGTGTATAATAATGATGTTCCGATTTGAATATTTTACCAATCGACAAATCGATTATATACTAATAATCGTAATCGATTTATAATCGGTATATTAATCGAGGTATAATCGATTATACCGATAATTGACTTAAATATAATAACCTGACTTTATCCACTTTTTAGTCAATAAAATTGAAATATTTAAAATTTACATATATGTTTTCTAAAAACTAATATTTTATGATTTTCTTCATAATAGTTCCTTTATTCATTATTATTAAATAACATTTAATTGTAAGGTGTAAACAAAAGTCTGATACAGTTTGATTTTATAATTATAATGATTAATAATTGAAACTAATTATAAAATAACTAAGTTTAATTTTTATTTGCAATCAAAATTGCATAAATGTTATTTATGGTCATTAATTGGTCATCCTTACATGGAAATTTTATTATTCTTAAGAAGTCATTTTAATTTTATTTGCTGATTACATAAACAAATAATATGTACACTAATCATATGTATTTTATTTCATATTCCCTCATATTACTAATTCAATAAAGGTATTTAAAAATGCTTAAAAAAATCTTACTCGAGTTGGAGGGAATGAAATAGTTAACTCGGTTGACTCGAGTGACTCGAAAACTCGAGTACAATTCGAGTGACGTAGCAAAATTACTCGAGTGACTCGAGTCACAAAATCCTACTCGAGTCGCATCACTAGAAGCAATTACATTAGATAAGTGTAATTGCCGCTTATTGGACAATAAATTAATCATTTTTAACTTTTTGGCTTTGAGTATCAAAATTTTGTAAATTATAATAAGTATCTATTTATTTTATAAAAATGTATTCCATATGCATATATGCATACATGCATCGAGAGATTACAGAAATTCCAACAGTATCTGTAGTATGTATAATGTGCAATTTTAAGCATCTACTTGTTACGATGAAAGTGCATAGTTCTCGAAATAATTATATATATATATATATATATATATATATATATATATATATATATATATATATATATATATATATATATATATATATATATATATAATACACACACCTAGATTTACATATATAAGTATCACTATGAAACTAATTATTAGTGTTGCAACTATAAGTAGATTTGAGAACTATTATTGCTAAATTACTTTAGATAAAACAATTACTTTAGATAAAACAATGAACCATCTCAGAAATTATTTCAATCCATGTACTTCTTTATTGCGAATTTTCGTTTAATATATAAATGATTCAGAAATAATGAAGATGGTCGTCCTCAAAAACGAATATACTTTATTATTTACCTATGTCAAAATTAAGCATTCATTAAGCGTTGGTGTGATGACATTAAAACCAAAATCTCTTGTAAACTTCATCGCTTTTAATGTAAAAGAATAGTGTTTTAGAAATTCTAACGAATTATATTTTTTTTTTTGGATCATTCTAATTAAGAAATTTAATTATTATTAAAGTAGGATAGGAATTTTTGTTACAAAATATTCGGCTAAACTTTAAAAGTTAAAAGAAGTCGTGTGGGCAGCATTGTAGAGTACAGAAAAAATAAAAATATAAATGTATGAACATTGTAAAAAATTTTAGAGTGATTATATGTTGACAGCACTTGAAAGACTCAAATTGAATGATATAAACGTAAAACAGGTTATGGTTATCACCAAAAATATTGCTAACAAGAATTCAACTCATCGTTTCAAGATAAAATTTCTTACTTTATTCATAAATATATTTAGCCTAAAGCTCGTTGTGACAATAATTTTTCCTGCATAGACATGGTTGAAAACAGTAATCCAAAATGTAGCATATATATTCGTTAAAATTCCGAAAAGAAAATCAAGGAGCTCGAATAATTTCGTCATGTTTGTCTCTCCGCCTATCATAATCGAATGATTCCTATGTCTTTCGGCCCATTAATATGAAATTTTGCAATTATATGCTACAGAATAGTTTTATATCAAAAGTAGTAAAATCACACCGTATTAGAGAAAGGCAGGGTACAGTGGAGCTTCACTAAAATTAAGAAAAATTTGGTAAACTTTAGTGAAACTTAACTTTAATGAAGCAGATTGAGGTCAGTGGCGGTCATTTAATACATGATCGGGACTGAATAATAATTTAAGTCATAGGTGACGTACAAGAGCAAACTATTTAATAATTTGGTTTCCCGTGGATTAATTGGATTTTATACTAATGTATTTTCATTAAAAATATTGCTGTTAAAAAGTTCTTCATTATAGATGTATCTGCTATAGAAATTGTTTTTTTTTTTTTGTTCCTCGAACGAATAATTGACAAGCACCGTATTTATTTTTCAATCTATATAAGCAGCTACGATTTGCTCTGGATTCACCAAAGTCTCCGAATTGATTATTAAATACCTTGTATTCAAGTATTTTGGTATTTATTATTTACATTTATTTATTATATTAAGTGAATAGCTGGACTGAGTAAATAGCTTTCAATCAAATCACTCGCTTTATATATATATATATATATATATATATATATATATATATATATATATATATATATATATATATATATATATATATATATATATATATATATATATATATATGTATATATCTGAAAAAAATTTTAAAAATTCTAGAATTCAACATTCTAGAACTCTTTTTGTATAGAGAAATATTTTTATTAAAAAACGCCACTGATTTGTTTACATTTTTATGTCAGGATCATAAGCCAATTTAACAAGACACCCAACTGGTACACTATTTTGACGACTAATATACTTTAGATTTTTAACGCGGTACAACGTTATGTCGCAGTTAGTCAGGTTTTACTTGACGCTGAGCGGCGTTAGTATTTTTTTTATCTACCAAATATGTTCATCAGAAAACCAACACTTTATATTACATAGATGCACTCTGAAAGTTTAATGGATAGTAATGGTTATTTAAAGTTCAGGTATTTTATAAAGATTAAAATATATGTAATATCCATAGTTTGTACGTCAACTCATGGCAGTGTTATATGGGGATATATGGCAGTGTTATAAAGAGATAACGTATCATTTACAACTATCTCTCTTACTTTGCATACTAAAAGTATATAGACAAAGATAGATTCTAACTAACGCGGCGTTCCATCGAATGCCCTCAATTTCCGGTCAAGCAATAATTATTTTATTATATTTTGACGTTTTAATCTAGTTTCGTAAATGTTAATTTAAAAAGTTAGACACTTATTAACGTTAATTAGCGTATATAACGTTTTTATATATTTTTACTTCTATTTTAACGCTATTTTTAATTTTTAATTTTATTTTAATTTTTATATTTATATATTTCTAATTTATTTTTATATTTAATGGTTGTTTATTATTACATATTATTTTTTTATATGTATATATTTTTAACGAAGGAAAATATTTTTCCTAATCCTTTACTTTATTTTATTTGTGGTTTATTATATCTCTGATGTTTTTTTTTATATTTATATTTCTAGTTTTACTATATTTCTGACTTTTATATTTATTATATTTATGGTTCTATTTTATATTTTATACTACTGAAGAGGGCAACAAAAGTGGCCGAAACCGGTCTAGCGAATATTTTATATTTTTTTTTGTGGGTCCTTAAGGGGCAAAACTTTTTTATTATGTATAATCCAGCCCACAGTACGGCTTAGTATAGTGATCTAACATGTTTTCTTTAGAAAATGTATTCAAAACGTTGTTTATTAAAAAAATGCATCAGTAACTTCATTCGAAGTTTGAATATTGTTTAGTAGGGAAAAGTTACTATGTAAATAATATCATACTAATAAAATAGATAACGAAAAACGCCGTGAGCAGCGGGGCCCCATCACGGTAGTCGAATTTTCCCCTTCATCTTCGGTATTGAATGTCTACAAGCGAAATGTGATTGAAAGTCTACAACCGAATTGTCATTTTGTTGGTTTCAAAACTGGTGATGAGTGTTCGGCTGATCGAGGCTTTAAAAAAAGGTTTTAAGTATTTAAGGGCTGTATCTCAGTAAATTTCAATTTTGTGCCGAAAACAGGTAGCAGAAAAAAAGCCAACACAATTCGTACGAGGACATTCCTGCCCATGTTTATCCGCTAATTGCCTTTATGTTTTAGTTTTAAATATTAAAAAAGGACCTTCAATAGTAAACTGGAAGGCCTTTAAAAAGATATTTTTTCTTTCCAAAAAAATCCAAAATTTCTATTTTATAAATACTAAAAATCCAAAATTCCTAATTTATAAATAAACAGTGACTTTAATAACATTTTTAAATTACTTAATATGTATGTATTTCATTTGTCATAAAAGTAAGTTCACTTTTTTTTAAATTTTTTAAAATTACTATTCGCCTACTTGTATTTAGAATAAACATAATGCTTTTAAAACACATTTAACAATAGCATTCAATTCCGATGTAAAAATGGGAGAAGTGGGGGGAAAAGTGATGCGGACTCCCTACAAGGTACTAGCTGGATACTAACTGAATACACGTACAAAATTTCAGCCCTCTAGGTTTCCTTATGGAGTCTCTAGACGTGTTAGAAAACAAGCAAAAAAATTAAGGAAATATTGGCGTCAAAATCGTGGGGGTAAGGGTTAAAAGTTGAAACCTCCAAAAAACAGTGTCTGGCTATTAGCTTAACCTGTACACCAAATTTCAGCCCTCTAGGTTTATTTGGGGAGATTTTGACCCGAACGAAACTGTTAAAAAACAAGAAAAATCATGTTCTTTTGGGTATAAAAATGGTGGGGGTAGGGGTTAAAAGTCGAGACCCCCAAAAGGCACCCCCTTGATACTAACTCAATCCGAATACAAAATTTCAGCCCTCTAGGTTTATTCGGGTGACCTGTGCGAGTGGTACAAACTTCGAAAACGTCGAAAATGCATGAAATTGTAGCTTAAAAATGAGGGGGGTGGGGGTAAAATATTAAAACCTCCAAAAAGCACAACCTAGGTACGAACTTTATCAACACACCAAATTTCAACCCTCTACGTTAATTCTGGGGGGCTGGGGGCCTGTTAGATCCAGCGAAAATCGTTTTTCCCCCTCTACTCCCACCATATCATCCTAGGAAGCTGAATTTTGGATATGTTGTAGATAATTGACCGAAACATTAGTTAAAACCGGTTTGAAAAAGTTTTATTGCTTTTCCGCCCCCCACCACCCCCTTAAAGGTCGGGTCAGAAAAAAAATTTGCCCAAAATTTGACCCCACTTTGATAGTATGAGGTGCCTCGAAAATGAGCCCCATTTACCAAATTTCATCTCTTAACTTCCATAGGGGGGCCCTACACAAATTAAAAGGTGGCGGGAAAATATATATATATATATATATATATATATATATATATATATATATATATATATATATATATATATATATATATATATATATATCAGACATTTTTTTTTCTACATATTCGTGTTCTACGGGTCCGAAAACGGATAGCGCCCCTACTCTCGCCTCTCGCAGCTCTTATCGTATAGACTGTATAAGTCTAATTTTTCGGAGAAAATTCGACTAATAATGGCATTAAAAATTCTCTGCAAGTATATCAATTGTTAATGTTCATTCATTTGTCTGTAAGACAAGTTACAGGTGGTTAAAGCTGTATTGTTGTATGTATATTATTTGTAATAATATACTAGAGCGTGCTAGAACGAATCATTAACAAGTATCGTATCATTGTAGAATCGAAGAAATTACCAAGGAACATGAAATAGTATGAGTAGAAGTAATATTTGTTGGTTTGGAGATTTTTTTTTTATTGCACAAAATGAAACAGAAATAATTACATACACTGTCGGTGAAAAATTTAAGACTAAATGGTAAATTTCTTCTGTCGACTAATTCAATGTAGATACAGTCTTGTTAAAAATTCATACACTCTTGGAAACGCTTCATATCTTTTTGAAGTGAAAATTTGCATAGCGGGGGTAACTCTACGTGAGAAGATGAAGAAATTTGTACTGGTTGTAAGGCGAAACAAACGCTAATAATAAATTAATAATAATTGCTAAATGATTAATATTTTATATTGTTTAAATTATTTAGCTTATCCACAACATTCTTGATCCATTTTTGTATTACTTATTTAAATCTATGTTCAGGTCTGGAACTAGCGGAAGTGGCGCCCAGGGCATGGTCAAAAAGGTATTTATTAAAGGCCCCTGTAGAAAAAGGTATTTATTTTTTCTTCCAAAAGAGTAAGTGATAACCAAAAAAAAAAAAAAGAAAACGTCTTCTACCTAATTTTGGGCGCCCTCTTAAATCACTTTTTGGCGCCCTCCAAGATCTGCCGCCTGGGGTACGTACCCCGCCTGCCCTCCCCCCCCCCCCTTAGATCCGGCCCTGTCAATGTTCAACTCGATATATAAATGATAAGATTACAGCAGCATGTCATCATCGAAAAATCTTATTTTTAATAAACTTTTTCTTTAATAATAATAATAATAATAATAATAATAAACGCCCTGTTGGTGGGGGCTTCACTTTGCAGAATTTCTCCACAGTAAGTCCTCCCTGTCGTAAAAGGCGACTAAAAGGACAACCTATTCAAAAAAGTAGCCTCGGAAAAATGCCGCTGCCGGTGGAGCGACCGGGCGCATCAGGGTCACCACTGAATGTGACAGTTTAGATCGCGGTGACGACAGGCTAGGTTCTAGGCAGCCACCTGTCAGCTGTAATAACACCTTCAGCCAAAATACTACTGCCCTACTTACAGAGCCACCAACATCTTTGGCTCAGCCGACTTTAAGTGTTTCCTCGGAGCACCCTTTGGGGACCACTAAAGCTGGTAAGAAGCGTGTGCGTATGCAATGGACAGATGAACTGAATGAATTCATCGTACGCACATACTTCCAAGTTACTAGACTTGAAACGGACAAAACTGGTTACCGTAGGAAATTACATCAAGAGTTCGCGTGCACCTATACTCGCCTAAATCGCGTCACTGAACAGAGACTGGCAGATCAAAAGCGTGTCATTTTCGCCAATAACCTCATAATAATAATAAATACATTTTACAAAGTAAGAGCATTTTATTTATTAAAAATCGGATCAAACAATTTCACTTCACTTTCGTTATTATTCGCTATCAATTAATTTCTGTCCTTTTCAGGCTATTAAAATTTAACAAATCTATGGAAACTAAAATAAATCAAAATAAATTTTACAATTAAAATAATTGAAATTTCATTTAATATGCATCATTTAATTCATTTTAAATATTTGTATATTTCTATTATTTCAAAGCCAACCTTCTATGGACACTTATGATTATACATTCTGGTTCTAAACTTGATGACATTTAATCTTGAATTCGGCTTAAAAATAATTAATTAATTATTATTTATTTCCGCATTTTTACGCTAAAACCGTAACTCATTCAACAAAGTCCTATCTATAGAATATATTGATGTTACTTCGAGTTGGAGATGAGATCATCATAGAGTTTACGTCAAAAAATCTTAATACCTAAAATAGGGTTTTCATTATGTAAAATTCCAACTTTCTCTTCTGATGATTTGCCGGCATATTGAGACCCGTCTGTCAATAAACACAAACAAATATATCTGCCACTGAGTTAGTGATCCCTGTCGCTGGACGTCGACACCGCTACCCCTACCAAACGATTATGATACATATAACAAAACACATCATTGTATCTATACAAACATGCGAATGTGTCAGTGCAATAGGATGTTGTGTGGCTTCGCAGCTTGCATATATATATATATATATATATATATATATATATATATATATATATATATATATATATATATATATATATATATATATACATTTATATATATATATATATATATATATATATATATATATAGTATATACTATCATGGCCGACCTATATGTAACTAACAAGCAACAATTAAAAATAAATTTATTTATTTTAAGAAAGATATACCCTTATTTTGAGAATTTTTTTGTTCAATAGAATTTTTATACTTAAATACGACAGACTTCATATTTTTTTCTGTTTAAATTTCACGAGCTGATTAACAAAACAATGAATCTAAGATCGATGTGACCCTTGTGACGAACAGTAACAGACTAAATCAGAAGCGGTGTAAATTGCACCTTACGAACGACAGATTTTTATATGTACACTGCTTCTATAGTGTTCTATGGTGATATAATTTTGGTACTCCCGCCTTAGAAAAATGTTCGGGGTAGCAAAGTCCGATCTACACAGTGTTGGCATTCGTCACATAATTATAGTACATTTGACATAATTTTATGAATTTTATTATGTAACATAGAGTTTTTATTATGTTACGCAAAAGTACTATAATTTTTAGTGATTAGAATTCCACAAAATTTACCAAAATAAGTACAGTTTCGGTCGTTTGAAGATGTATTTTGTAATTTTTTGTTTTTGTGCTGATCTGACTGTATTTTTGCGCTGTACTATAAGTTTTCAAGAAATATTACGAAATACTATATAATTTTGCAAGCCTGATCACATTGCAAAAAAAAATGCCAACACTGGATCTTACAGTACAGTTACACTTGCTCAGTTTACTTGTTTTCTCAATCTTGAAATTATACATAAATATCCACATTTATGATTATCATAAATTACTCTGTAATTCAGTAAATAATTCCCTTTTAACAATATTTTAAATTATATAAAGTTGTATAGTAAATTTTAAATCTTCTTTGAAAATTATGTGCTTTCCGTTTGAAATTTATTACCAGTACAATCAGGGTAATGGTATACTAAAGCAGAGAGGCTTTATCGTGATTAATTGCTGAAAATTTTAGACGTTGAGTTTAAAAAATAGCTATGACTATGAAGAAATGTTAATTGAGCTATAAAGTACACAATTTTATAAAATCATGCCTCATGGGTATATATACTTATATATTATATACCAGTTGGCTTTCAATTTTTCTGTTAATTTTTTCCAAAATTTCTGTTTGCTTAGGTTTTATCTTTGTCAGCATATATATTGGCATATTATGTGTGACCCTGTTTTATCAAAATTTGAAAAAAGAAGGTTACATTAATTCTTCTATGATGCAAACGTAGTGAATATTCTGAAATAACTGCTTATTTAAACAAAAAAGAAAAAAAAAATACAAAAATTTCTAACTAACGTTGGTTCTTTTAATCATTTATCATAGCACTCAGTCAGAGCCGGAACTAGGGGGTGGCAGTTGGGGCATGTTCCCCCTGCAGGTGTTAGCGGGCAACAAAGGTACAACTTCGAGGGCGCCAGAATGTTGAATTTGAGGTTGTTTTTTATTTGAATTTTGAAATTTTAATTTTTCTCGGGCAGAGCACCAAGAACAAAGTTTGCCCCTCCTCATAATAATTGTACGTTCGGCCCTTGCACACAGTTATACACAGGAGCGTAACTATAATGGAGCAGTTTCAAAAATCGTTGAACGTTTCTTTTTAAGAAGAGGGAGCTTGAGTTAAGGTCGCTTCAGGGCACAAAAATTGTAATTACGGCTCTGGTTATATAGTATTTTCATATTTTCTTGGCTCAGGAATATTCTTCAGGCACCTATACGTACAAGGTAAACATTAGAGTGCTAACACTAATAATTAAATAAATTATTCTTTTTTAGTGCTGGCACTCTAATCTTTCCTGTGTAAGTCAACAATAATTTTAGAATATTTGATCTGTGATCACTTTAATGTGCTACACACTAGATATTCGATATTTTTTTCTCCGTGTACAACAGGATTTCATATTTATTTTGGCGCAAACTTTTGTTTTCATCGTGTAATTTTACCGAAAAATTTTTAAATTTTAAATATAAATTATTTATTATGGACAGTTTTCATGACGTATGAAAATAAACTTTTCAAAAACGTGCTTGGAATATATTATTTGGACTTTTTTTTAATTTTCTCTTTACATTCGTTTCAGTCAACGTCGGAGTAGACACAATAGAAAAAGTCTCTTCCTGTGTCTATTTCTACGTAGATACGTGTGCTAATGTTCAAGAACAGCTGAACGAAATTTAATACTAATGGTTTTTAAGGTTCCGAAGAAAAATTCCCGGAATCCTTATAATTTCGTCATGTCTATCCAACTGTCTCTACATCTCTCATACCCTTCAAAATTCCTACCTGTGGAAGGTATTATTATCAATTAATATATAGGCAAAAAAATGGTTTTTTCCTCCATTTCTTCAGATACATTGCGATATTAGGAATTTCCATAAATTGGGACGATAATTTTTTTAACATTGTGTGAATGAACTTTTACTATTTTCCATTTTTAATTGCCGTTTGCGAAATATTGAGCTCCAAAGTGAGATTGTTTTGTTTCTTCATGGCTAATTTTAAAGCTGTTGATCCAAAAAATTGGAAAAATTTTCAGGAAATACTCCTTATTAAGTCAGGTGGATAACTTTCGGAGATATAGTTAGCGAAATTTTTAAAACTTCAAAAGATGGTTCTCAGTAAATTAAGTTTTGCACCGAGATATGTTTTGGTCTAAATTAATAAAAGAAATGCCGTAAGTTGGATTTAAATTCGTTTTTCATAGGTAAATCCCAGAAATTACTCCGGGTATTCTATCGTACGGGGTACCGTGAGAAAGATCTTTTAAAATGAAATTAAGGTTTCCCTAACCACTTTTCTTATACTAAAATATTTGAATTTCGCGTCCAAAAACCGTTACTTATAGCTTTAACAGTGTCCCACGCAGATAAACGTCATTGGAATGCCTGAAATGTCCAAAGTCCGGTTCTTTCGAAGAATTACTCTCCGTTGTGTGTTTTGCGAAATCACTTTATTAAATATTTTTTTTATAAAATTCCGAAACACAATTTACATTGTTTAAAAAAAGTTCAAAATTTTAAAACAAATAAAATATAAACTAACGATTGAGTTGTACTAATCATTTCCGAAACCAGTTTAAGTTTCAAGATTTAAAAATGTTTTTACAAAAATCAATTACATCTTTTGTTGGACTTAGTGCAACAATTACTTGGTTACGGCCTAACTCTAACCAGTCCAAAACTCAAACCTTTCCTTTGTTTTCATCTTTTCCTACATATATCAATTCGCCACTTGTCCCCACCGCTTAACTATTTTTTAATTCATATCAAACAACAAAACAGGGGAATCACAAAATGATATAATATTATAAATTCACTTAGAAGATAATAGTTAAGCTTTACAACGCTAGGTGGCTCATATTTTTTTACAAACAGAAATCGCCAGTTATCATAGCCGATATCAAAACCCATTTGAAATTTAGTTCATTAATTCAAAATTTGACCGCTAGATGTCAGTCCCCGTACCATAATATCCGTCACAAGGTTCATTTGCTAAATATTGATACTTAAATGCCCTACATTTTACACCGAAAATTGTGAAAAATCCTAACCACTAGGGAATCCTTAGTTACTGCGTGTGCAACACGCACTTGGCAATTTTTTCATGATCCTCTTTTACTTCTGAAACTTGATACTTCAATGAACATCTAAAAATATATTATCTTATGTATTTCTCCAAAAAAATTTTTACTGAAATTTTTAGACGCTCAATACCCACCGAATAATTCAAATTTTTCAAAACCTCATAATATTTTGAACACTATGAATGTCACGTTAACTTTACCCAACTTGCCTGTAAGACCAAAATGAAAATTGAAAACAATTGAAAGCGGTAGACAGCGTACTATAGCAAAACGTTTAAACAATATCCTTATTTTATATTTCCTGCCTATATAAGTGTATTCATCCTGGCAAATATTTAAATGTTGTCTTTAGAATATAGTTGTGAGCTGCGTTCTATGCAGACTGCATGAAAACAGGTCATATGTAAGCACATTGCGATTAACCACGGGCTGTTAAGCCATTATTCTCATATTGTTCTGTTAGTGTTCACTGTTACATATACATTGGATATACTTGCAAATAAAAGTAACAATATCTTAAGAATTTTTTACAAGATGTCTAAAATAAATAGAATAGTTGTTGTTTTTTTTTTTACTTATTGTTATTTAAATGTTGCTTTTGTGTGTTTATTATATTTAAAATTCAGAGCATAAACAAAATTGTTTTGTTCAAAAATAAGCATGGTTAAAATTTTTAGAATAAACAAAATATTTTACTCCTGATAATAGGTATATTTATTAAATAAGATATTTCTTTTAAAATTTCTATGTAAATTTTATTTACTTTGTTTAAAACGTAAGCAGCAGTTTTCGGTTTATCCTCCTCATTCCAAATTCACTTTTGATATTCTTTTTTTTAAGTTGATATTGTCGACTATAGTAGACATTAAAAGTTTCTGTCGTTACTAATGACAATCAAACTCATGAAACATTCTAAACAAATATTTTATTTCCTTCTCTGGACATTCATAATAACGTATTAACCCTCATATATTAAAATAAAAAATAATTTATTGTTTTATGTCGACTACAGTCGACGTTTGGAACGAGGAGGTTATTAGATTATTACGTTAATGGTCATGAAGAATTTTGACGAAATTATACACTGTTTAAACAGGTAATACACCAATGCATAAACAACTATAGCTCGCTCTCTGTTTAGGAAAATAGGTGAGAAAGTTCGGCAGTGATCACAGATGGGCACACAATACATAATGTCAATGTATTATAGATCACATCGAATCGCTCTGGTACTGATCGTAACTGGACAGAGAGCGAGGTATATTTGTACAGTGCACATTCTGAATATTTCCGCTCTCAATAGTTCCGCTTCCCCAGTTTGAGACTGGAGCGTTACCCCAACTTTACCACCTATTATAAATTTTATAATATTTATTTCATAAGAGCTAAGAATCAAAAAGTTTGTTTTGTTTATATTAAGTGAAAGAAAAATTACCTAAATGAAATAAACATAGTAAGACAACTTAAGTTTGTAACATCATAATTCGACTAACTAGTCAGCACTACTTATATTGTTCCACTTCATCGCTAATATGTATCAATTAGTGTATTCAGTTGTAAACAGTTAGAGATAAATCAGGTATAAAAAAATTGATTTGTTTATACAAAACAAAAATTATGATTTTATGAAAAAACATTTAGAGAAGCGAGCGTAGTCTTGCAATATTTTATGAGGAGATAATCAGTAAAAGTAAAATGTTACACAATAGTCAATACTTTTTAATTAGATTTTAAATAATAAAATGCAATAAAATAAACTTATTAACTGCGTACGTAAATAGATGACTGTAATGAAAATGATAGTATATCATTAAATGATTATATATACCTAAGTCCAATAATGTTTACAGGTAGATTATACGCACATAGAATAATTATATTAATTATGAATATTTATGTATATGCATATATTAAACGTAAACCACTAGAGTTTTGTTACAATGTTATATAAATAGTACTTAGTTTAAATTTTTAAGTTACATTATTATTTTTAGACCCCCTTGCTTGTTTTGACGCTCCTGAAATATTTTAATTTTGACAGAATCATAAATTACTGAACTCCACTAAAAATTCTGAATCTAGACGTGAAGAAATTTTATACGAGCTTTGGTGAGGGAACAGCATTTCCTTGAAAAGCTGTTCCCCTTGTTTCATTCTGCGGAACTATTGAAAAGGACCACTGTATATTTTATTGATATACACAACGAAATTTTTTAAGTGGTACAGCGTTGTGTCACAATTAATCAAGTTTCCAGACCAGCGTCAAAGACCATCAATCAGTTTTAACGAATTTTTGAATCGAAAAATCAGCTATTACAGCCACTGTTATGACACGACTTGAACCCAAGACTATGGCAGAAATTTGTTTTAAGGTCCCTAGAAACCGAAAATAATATTCACTAAAATTTATATATACTGGGTGGGCCAAATAAGACCTACCAATGTTAAACACAAATAACTTTTTTATTTTTTTATTGATATAATTATTTTTTTATTTTTGTAGGTTATAACTGAATTCTTGGAAATTTATTATGGAACCGTACAGTACAAGACAACGGGTTAAAATTATCGATTTTTTCTATTCTTGTCAACGATCAATTGTTAAGACGGAGCTTAAATATCGACAATATTTTAATTCAAGATCGCCCCAATCTTTAAATATCGTTCGTCCCAATCTTTAAATGTAAGCAGTTTTCAAAAATTTGGAAAATACCCTATTGTGCAAACACTGCTACCGCAAGACCACCAACAACGACTACGATATTTAAAGATTGGGACGGTCTTGAATTAAAATATTGTCGATATTTACGCTCCGTCATAACAACTGATCGTTGACAAGAATAGAAAAAATCGATAATTTTAACCCGTTCTCTTGTACTGTATGGTTCCATAATAAATTTCCAAGAATTCAGTTATAACCTACAAAAAGAAAAAAATAATTATATCAAAAAATAAAAAAGTTATTTGTGTTTAACATTGGTAGATCTTATTTGGCACACCCCATATATATATATATATATATATATATATATATATATATATATATATATATATATATATATATATATATATATATATATATATATATATATATATATGTGTGTGTGTGTGTGTGTGTGTGTGTGCCCGCACGATAACTCTCAAACGAACCTACTTTTATGAAATTTGGTGAATCGTTGGACAGGTTCGTTAGCCAGACACGTCTGATGCCCGGAATATGGTTTTTGGGGCATTTTTCGTGAAAAAAATTATTTTTTTGCCAAAACTTCCCCTCATTCAAAATTGTGAATTTGTGAGCTTTTTTTTACACCATTGGAAAGAGGAGAAAAAATCACATAAAAAAGGTCTTTAAAATATTATTCTATGTCAACTAGTTTCCAAGAAAAACTAACTTTTATAAACGGAAATTCGCTGTGTTATGCAGGACAGGGAGTATTTGTCTTTAATGATTTTTTAAATTGAAGTATCGAGTCCTATACATAAGTACCGTACATAGTTTAATATAGTTCCCGTAAAAAGACGAAGATAGACACATAACTTTCAGAATCCAGTAAAGTGTGATTTAGTAAAGTTAATGTCAATATATAAAGTTAGATGGTTTGAAGGTAACTAAAAGTCTGTTAAATTGAAATAATCATTTAGCGGAATTGGTTCCAGAAATTCATACAGTTTACTCCCTTAACACTAAATTACACTGACGAAAAAATATGGCTCACTAAACTTGGTCTTCAGCGCTACCACCATCGCATTTTAAATGTCTCAACAAAATAAACTTTTTCATTTAATATTTGGACAAAATGTATCGAAGTTCACATTTCAAAACCTTTAATTTATTTCTAGACAATATAAAGTTTGTATAAGTATTGTTTCAGGCGAATCAATTACAAGAAATTTTCCAAGTTCAGAATTTGAAATTTTAGTAGGTATATTATAGAGCAGGGGTGTCAAACTCAATTTTGCAGAGGGCCATATATTAGATTTAGAATGTGTAGGCGGGCCAGGTTAAAAAAAAAAAATTGAAACTTACTGCAAAAAGACTACAACCGGCGGGGAGGGGCGCAGTGTGCGCTACGTGCACAGACGAAACAGAAGCCGCTTTCGTGCGCGCGACAGAGATAAAAGCATAACTAATACTCTCGCTCGTCTAGGCACGCGCTACTCTTGAAGTTACTTATAATTAAAGCGCGCACATTTTTGAACTTCCGTACACGCATCGAGTGCTGTCTAAAATCTCTAAAAACAAGATTCTTCTTTCTGTGATATAATGTGATCGCGGGCCATATTGATATGGTCCGAGGGCCGGATGCGGCCCGCGGGCCGTATCTTTGACATGACTGTTATAGAGAAAGATAGGATGCATTCACTGACACCATTTGGATAATTTCTGACGTCTAGTTTAGCAAAAATTAATTTTCAAAGTTAGAATTTTTAACATACGAGTAAATTCAAAAGTGTGATCGGAGGTGGATCAGAGGTATATATTTAAGCAAGTTGTGTCATTAAAAACCAAATTTAAAATTTAAAAAACTGAAAAATATTTTCTTTGATGTTTTCGAATCATTAAAAAACTATTTCGTTTAATATTGGACGTTTAGTTATTGTAATAAATAGAAAAAAACTACAAAAATGTCATTTTGTACTAATACACCCATAATATATTTGTGTATGTATTAGTTATTATGTGTGCGTACTTGTCAACTACCATAGTCAAATTCATTACTTTTAAAATTATTAAAATTAGAAGATTGAATAATAATCAAATATTAATACTGTTACACGTATTATAAAATTTAACTTATTTTTCTACACATCACTTATATTTATTTATAGAGAAAAAAATAGACTTTGTGACCCATTTGTCAGTAGTAATCGGTTCACCTTAAAAGCAAACACAAAATGTTTCGTCTTGTTCTCAGTAATATATTGATGACGTAACCGAACGTTGAGTTTTGATAAATGATATATAAATACTGCAGCATTTATAGAGTGAACAGCACAAGCAAGCAACACAATGAATGTATATATACTCTAGTTTGTTTGGTTGGATTGTACTCTAGCATATACATGCATAATACATACACGAAATATTTAGAACGATGTTGACTCCTGTTATCGACCCGCCAACGACTCACTATATGAAACTCGGCTCTACTACTGCATACATGTACACATTATAGGATTGGACGTTGTGTCGTCATTGGCGTCAAACATCCAAACAAGTTGTACCAAACAGTCGGACGTACGTACGTACCATGTCAGAACTGATACGGTATGCTCATAAAAGTCGTACCACATAATTCTCAAGGAGGTGAATATTGTGCTTTGGTTTCCTACAAATTGAATTTGTCCATTTGCTTCCTGAAACTTTTACCAACATAGCTAGTTTTGTAGACGGTATTTAAAAAATTTTATATTTTATAAACAAATAAAAGTTTTTACAAAAGATTTTCCAAATCAGAGATCCAGATCACCTAAATTTCTCTAATTCAACCAATTACCCTAATTCAAATCACAAATGATAGAGTAATAAAATTGGAAGCGAGTTATAGATTTTCGAAGTTCAAATTATTAAAAGAATTGCTGTAAGATGGATTTAATTTACATTAAGTAAATCCAAAAATAACTCCGGATATCGTTAGAAAGATCTTTTAAAATACACTAGTACAAATTTGTCATTTTGCTGGCAATAGTAAAATATTGACGCCCAAAATGTCCGAATTCAGTCAATCAACTTAAATCATTTTTTTCTATGCTGACCTAACCCTACCTAACAGAAGTCGGCCAAATTTCAAACTTTGATCAAAACTAATCTAACAAAGTAATCTTATATTATTGCGATTGTATTTTTAATCGTTATAGGCAAACAGATACAACCAATTTTATACAATAAAAATTTCAAATCTGTTTCAGTAAAAGCATCAAGTTTTATCAATTATCTTTAAGCTGACAAGTTCAAACTTAACTTGGTTCAGGCTTCGGAAAACTATTATACGCAGGTCATTGACCTACATACATAACAATTTTGACTGACCCTCTTGAATTCTGAAATACAGTATTTGTATATGCAAAAAAAAAATTATAAATTATCGTTCTTTTTTCATAAACTTAAAACCTCGTTTTTATTTTTTACTTTTTAATATACACAGTAAAAAAAAATTGTGTATTGTGAAAATATTAACACAAATTTCAATTTAACAGAACAAAAATGTTAACCTGTTTTGAACAACAAGGAAGTAACACAATGTTTGTGTAGAGCAAAAGAATGCTATAAGTACCTAACTTACATTAGAATATATATCTACCAAATTATATATAATAAAAAAGGTGAGGGTAGTTCTTATTCTAAAAACAAAATCGAAAAATTATAAGTTTTTTCAGTTATTGATAAATATAGTTTTATTAAACGTTTAAAAATTAAACAATTTTCTTACATTTTAAGGTTATTTTGTATATTATATAATACAATTTCAAGTAAGCTTACATGATTTTTTGTAACTGAATCTGTAACAAAATAACCTTAAAATTTATGAAAATTGTTTCATTTAAAAACATTTAATAAAATTGTATTCGTCAATAACTGAAAAAACTTATAATTTTTCGGTTTTGTTTAATAATAAGAACTACTGGCCTTGGTGACCGGACGCTTTGTCTAGTACTTATCGTACCGTCACCAAGGACTGTCCGCTCTTTTTAAGCCCTGGGATGGCAGGGCTCATCGTTGGATTTTATATGTGTATGTTTGTCCGTTGTCTAGTGCATTTATGTGTCC
Organism: Brachynemurus nebulosus; assembly: GCA_035578155.1. NCBI lineage: Eukaryota > Metazoa > Arthropoda > Insecta > Neuroptera > Myrmeleontidae > Brachynemurus > Brachynemurus nebulosus. Next base: position 11,050,126 of record JAPWDM010000003.1, read on the forward strand.
CTGTCTTTACGTGTTGTTTTTATTTATATTGTGTTTGGCGGCGCATGCCCTTCGTTGGCGATGCCGCCGGGTGCTGCTGACCGCGCCATCCACCGGCAGCAGTACCCCAATTTTAATAAAAAAAAAAAAAAAAAAAAAAAAAAAAAAAAAAAAAAAAAAATAAGAACTACTCTCATCTTTTTTATTATATATATTTTGGTAGATATATACCTATATGGAACAAATAAAAATTTTTGCAAAGAACTGACTTACTTTGCGTTCTTTGAGTCTCATTTATAATAATATATGAACAAAATCGTTTTGACGATTTTCAGATATCTTAAGCCGCAGTGGAGTTAAAATGTTGAATAAAAAAGTTTAACAACTCTGATAAATCTGAAAAATTAAAACAAAATGTCCTCTTGTGTGTTAAATCATTGACACAAATCTTGTGTAAAGATTTGACACATAATTATGCTTTGTGTTAAAATAACATGGAAACAATATGGAAAATAACATGTTCTGGACATGTGAAATGTGTTAATTTTAACACAAATCTTTTCACTGTGTCAAGTTCAAGAGTTTTTGTTGTCTCTCTTTCTATTCTTGGCGCAATCAAAGTTGTAAAATGTAAGTTACATCAAATAATAAAATTCTGATATTTTTAAAATAGCCAATAATTTAAAAAAAAATGTATGACGTCATCAAGTCCATTTAACCGTTTCGTTGCTTATCTTGCTATTCTATTATTTTTGTCGTTTTTTGCACATCTTAAGTTGTAGTTCTTGCAGAGAATAGTTTTAAAGTTCTCAAATTCATAAAAAAAAATTAAAAAAAAAGAAAAGTTCCCAGTATGCCATGTATGCATTACCAGTATGCATTTCATTAGAATTTTCAGTTCACTCAATTTTAAAATCACCCATAAGTAGGTACTCAGTTAATGTTCATGTATAGAACTTGTATAAACACATTTTATATACACAATGAATGTATATACGTACACTTCGCCTCCCCCCCCTTAAACGTCACCGCCCCTAAATGTTTCATAACATTACCAATATTATATATGTGTGTACCTTTATATGGTAAATGTACATATGATTACCATATATTACAAATTTTCAACACGTATGTATGTTTATAATTTTACGTAAAGAGAAATTTCATTTAACGAATACATTTTCTAGACGTACTCGTGTGAACTAAGCACTGACATGCAATTATAAACATGAAAGTGAATTAAAAGTTCAATAGGTAAAATAGGTTCATGTGTAAATGTATACGCATTGGTATAAATATTCGTATACAGTGTTGGGAAAAATTATTTAAATACACTGAAAAGTTTTGTTAGAAAAGTGATTTTTAAGTCCAAGAGAAATTTGTACTGTGAAACACACGAATGACCGTCCACGGACTGGATACACTGGTAGAAATAGTTTGTCTGTATCTATTTCTGGTCAAAGAATTTCAGAAACATAATTTTTTATTATTTTTTCGAAAAGACGTCTGAAATGGGAAGGTGGATGAAACTTCAAAGTGGCATACCATATGAAAGGGCATTGTTTACAGTTTTCAAAACTGTATTCCTTTAATTTTAAATCGCATTAGTTTTTAATTTATTCTCAAAAATATGCGGGAACTGAACTGTACTAACTCTAGTGCGTTAAATGTTGAAGTTCATTCTCAATACATAGTTCTATTTGAAGAAATTCAGAGCTGCTGCACTAGACACTGTGATGGCTCCTCTACGATGTTGATTACACACGATAGAAAATTGAATAGGTCCTATACTTGAAATCTGACAAACGTGCACGCAATAGAGCCAATAGTGACGTGATTTTCCATCACTATAGTTGGTACAACTCTTACCACGGTTGTCAATACTAGAGATATCGAGCTAACGAACAGTTAGTCGATTAATCGACTGAAGTTGTTTTTCAGACAAAATTAGCCATTAATCGAAAATATAGAGCAGACAATAGTCGACTAATCGACTAAATTTTTAATCAAATTCTTGAATAGGGTAACCTATGTAATTCGATATTTTCGATTTATTTTAATATATTTTTTAAGAAAAAGGAGGATATGACGTACCACAATGTGTCAATCACATAAAAGTAAAACTTTTTGAAGTTCAATAAGTAATACAGAAAAATCAATAAATTAGTCGCCTTTAGTCACTTAAAAAAATTAATCATATTAGTCGTTTAGTTGAAGGTAAAATACATGACTAAAAATGACCAAATGTAAACAAAATTAGTCGACTAAACCGATTAATTGATTAATTATAATAATAAGTTTACAAAATAAAAACAAGTTTTGTCCTTTCAGTGAATTTTATATTTTTCTATTTAACTGCAACAATTAAGTGCAAACATACATATTTTTTATTTTTATCACGTCACAGTTTAAAATTATCAACACATTTTATTTTCGACTACTCACAAGTTTGTTTTGAATTTATTCTTAAATTTCGATACTGTGTAACGTTCAGTTAAAGCCGCTGCTACACGATGCTACGAACACCTTCCAACATTCGACGTTGGATGGTTCATAGCATCGTGTAGCCGTTGTTCGAACCTACGAGTGTCCAAGGTCGAGCGTCAAACGTTCGCATTTGGTCGTGTCCCGTTCGATGTCGGTATTTTTGCACCGAGTCAAAGGGATGCTTAGAATGTTTGAAGGTCAGTGTTGGTTGCGTTGATTGGTTCGACTCAGCAGTTGCACGACTCGTTCATGTGAAGAGAGACAACATCAGTGTATAACATTAGAGATAACATCAGACAGATGACATCGTCGCCCACTGAGTACCAACACATCATCATTCGTATTAGATCAAACATTCGATTCACCGTGTAGCAGATACATTCGTCGCATCAACTATCGAACTTAATTGCCTCAAACGTTCGATCGAACGTTGGAAGGAACGTTCGTAGCATCGTGTAGAAGCCGCTTAAATAAATATTTGTTCTCAAAATATCAAAAAGATTGTGTATAATGCATCCTGACCATTTGTGTCACGTTTGCGGTAAACATATTATATCTAAGAAATGATATCCCATAACGGAATCACTCAAAGAAGTTTATTTTTGTTATTTCAAAATCCCAGTCTCTCAACAGGAGATATCCCTGGTAAAATTAATATAAAGCATAAGTGTTTCTAATACCCCCTCAAAAAATTATTCCACTGCCGCTTCACATAAACAGTGTTGTGCACGTAGATTATGTAAGGTAGTCTGCCTTAATTGTCGACGCGTAAACAATAAGGTAGACTGCCAAACAATTGTCTACGTAGACAATGTAGGTAATGTATATTTGCATGCTTCTTTATTTGTGAGCATATTTACTCTAAAATTTAGTTTTCCATATTATAAACCAATTAAAACCAAATGAGCTAATTTTTATTTAGAATATTTTTGTTTATATTCACACTTTTTTAAAATTTTCAATTTCCATTTTTTGTGCATTTTAAGTGCATGTTTTCACAATTTGATCAAAATAATTTAATTGGCAATTAATTTTTAAACTTCTACAATTAATTTAAAAATAAAAAACCTTTTTAAATCAGTTACCTTTTCAAATTTAAATTTGATTGTTGAAATATTTGAATTTAAAAGTTAATTTTAACGTAAACAAAACATATTTCAAAAAAATTCCAGGAACTGCTGTATCCAAGTTTTTGATTCCAATAACTCTTAAAAAACTCTTAAAAAGATCGAGCTTATCAAGTTTTTCATTTTTAGGTCCTCAAGCATTTTTAAATTATCATTTGGACTCATTACATTTACAAATTATCCGAATGTAAGGACTACCAAATTTATTTTAACAATGATATATATGTATTATGTATTTCACACTTTAATTCATTTTGCTAAATTACCTGTCAACTTACTGTCATCTGCCATATTGTTGACATTCTCTACATTGTCTACATCGTCTACATTGTTTACGTATTGTCGGCGGGCAAATGTAGACTTTGGCCTTTTACGTGAAATTTCACAACACTGCACATAAAATTAGGCTTAGTTAAAAATTTTGTCAAAGCCTTAGACAAAACTAGTGCAGCCTTTAAACATTTATGCCATACTTTTTCTGGTCTTTCTGAGGCGAAACTTAAGAAAGGTGTTTTCATCGGACCGCAAATAAAAAAAATGTTAAAGGATGAGATATTTGAAGACAGTATTTCGAATACTGAAGATGCTGTTTGAAATTCATTACGCCTTGTTATTCAAAAGTTCCTAGGTAACATAAAAAAGAAAATTATCGTAAATTAGTTGCCGATTTGTTACATAATTTTCAAGGGATGGGTGTCAACATGTCCCTGGAAATTCGTGTCTTGCAATCACACGTAGATTTCTTTTCTGATAATATCGGAAACGTCAGTAGGGAGGATGGCGAGCATTTTCATTAGGACTTGAAAATTTTTTAGCAAAATTATGAGGGATACTGGGACCAAACTATGTTAAGTAACTACTGCTGGTTTAATGTAAGACACACAAACACAAAAAAGTACAAAAAAAAAGCTAAGGTAATTCATTTTTAATTTTTTTAACATTTTTGCACCATCATTTCTTGTAAATAAAAAATAATAAATATTTTTGAAATGTGACGTGCTGGATTTTTTTAAATAATTTTTTGGAAATTCAGGGTGCTCGTTAAGGAAAAACACTTTTCATTTCAAGGACAAAAATCGTGTAAACTAGTGAATTGTTCGACATTACTTCCAGTAGACAATTTCGCATCGTGTGGTGCAAGCATTATTAAAAACACTATCAACTTCCAAAAGCTCTGTAATATTTTTTAACAATTTTTATGTTATTATTTAAATAGAGATTAGAACTGAGAGTAATACTAAATTGGATACTCTTAAAGTATGTACAAATTTTTGATAATCACTGTACCTACAGTTATTTCTAAACTTTTTTTTTTTTAAATAGTCATTAAATTAATTTTATTTTACACACGAATTCTTACAATTCAGTAATAAATTAATATGTGTGATACTTTATAAATTTTATAAAATTTTCTTTTATTACCAAAATTTATTACATTATTTTATAATAATACTTCTTTAATTACATAAATTTTGGTTAAGTCCTTCAAATAGTAAAAAAAATTTCAACCTGTTTAAAAGCATCGTAATTACGCATCAAATATTGATTAAACTTTTTCTTGATTTGATGATGAAGAAAAACTCTAACCTCAGGTTAAAATTATGTTTGCAACTTTTTTCAAAGATTGAAATATTTTTCATATTATTTCGTAAAATTTTTATTATAAAAGAAAATTTCATTCTTAACAATTTCACAGTTTGAAATTATACTTGGAGGAAAAACAGTACTTATTGTTAAATACTTCCTATATAAGTTTCTGCATATACTTCATCTCTCATTTGAGAAACATGTTTTTGAAAAAAGTACTTGTGTGTGTATGACCTTAACAACGGAAAAGTATCATACCATTTTTTGTAAAAAAGGAAAAGGAATAATTAAGTTATAATTTTCTTTTATAATTTTTTCTTTCCTTTTATTCTTTTGATAGAATATTTTTACATAGAAATAGAATAGTGGATACTGAAATCAGTTTTTATTAAACAACTGCGATATATAATAAATTAATAATATCGGCCTTATGATCCTTGAGGTACGCCAAGACTTATGGATTGTTTGCTTTTACATATTTTTACACTACGTATTTTTAAGAGTTCAGTTTTCAAGAGTACCTAAAAATTATATTTTTTGTGATTTGGTAAAGTAAAACCTCTGTTTAATGCAATGGAAATAAATATTCGTGCGACGACGTAGCTTGCAAGCGACTTCTATTGGTAACGTGTTAAAGCAACTTCTTATTAATAATACAGTTGATTAGAAAACAGTTTTATAAAGCCTAAGGCTACGGATACACGAGACACTTTTGGTGTCTAGAGTAGGTCTATAGATCAAATGTCGGTGTGTATACAGCAATGAGAGCAGTGTCGCTAACAACAGTCCGTAATCTAGCGAGACTGTGTCGACACTGCTCTAGCTAGTAAAATTGCATAGGTGTAAACATTGGGCACTGCTAGAGCTAGAGCAGAGTGTCGACACTTGCTTGACACTGACACTCGGTCTACCGGATATGTCATGACACTGCTCTAGTCAACCAACTTTTTCCTGTGTAAACACCGCTTAGACACTCGTGTCGAGACATACAAAAGTGTACCGGTATGTTGGAAATTTTTTGCTAGAGCAGAAAGTAATAATGCAAAGAATTTTTTTTGTTTTAATTATTTCTAGTGGAAGATTTTGCTGTTGTTTTATTATTTGATTATTAAGTTTTCAATACATAATGTCAAGTTTCTAATAATAGCGTAATCTTTTTTTTTTGACAAAGACAGTTTATTTAATTGAGACACTACCTACAAGGTAATTCCAAATTGTGGGACACATCCAAAACAATTTACAGAGACAGAGTTAAAAAATAATCGGCTATTATGAGAATAGTAAACCATTTCTATGTCATGACAGCTGAAATAAATTACAAATTACATAATTTTACAATGTTTCTCGAAATGGTTATCGAATTGGGACAGTGCTGGTGTCGTGTGAAGTGTCTGACACTGCTCTATTCACCGTGTGAATAGAACAACCAACAAATAAAACAACCGCAAATATTTGCTACAGAAGTCTAGCAACTCGAGTGTATGCAACTGCTCTAGCCTGATCTAGACACATTCCCTAGATTACAAATTTACTTGAACGTGTAAACGCTGCACACCATAATGCTAGACTAATCTAGATAAAAGTGTCGCCATTTTAGTGTCTCGTGTATCCTTAGCTTAAGGGCTTCATGACATTGTGATACACTTTTACCATGGCGTTATAAAACTGTGTTTCATTAAACTATGTGTTATAATTCTAAATAATCGGTTGCATTAAAACGTCATCGACAGATGTCAATGTAGGCAGAAATAAAACCGCTTGGAAGCTATTTTGTTGTTTAAATATTCCCAATGTTGATAATAAATATTATTATTATTTAATATTAACCATTAAATTTTTTATTAATATAATATGTAAAATATAATTATAAAATTTTAAAATATGATGGTTTCAGCAAAAGGATAAAATATTTTGCGGTTTTTATTAATTCTATTAAAATATATCATAAATAATAATATTAAAAGTTATGTGAGTTTATAAAAGTAAAGTATACCTGCATGTATATTATGGTTTATAACAAAATGTAATTACGTCAAAGTAAACAACTTATATAAATTTCCATCTTTCTCCATAAATGTTAAAAACATTTGTTATATTTTTGAGATGAAAAGCTATAAAAATATGTAATTCTTGCAAAAATTAAGAACAGCATCTGTTCCGACACACAGAGAAATAATATTTATTTTGATTAAAAATGGAGTAAAATTAGTCAAACCTGGAAATATAGAGGCTACAAATCATGTTTAACATACTGGATTTTGACAATAAGAATTGTAACAATTTACCAGAAAATAATGAAAATTAAATTTAATGAAAATAATGAAACATTAAATCTAATATCGTATCGAATAGATTTGCTGGTAGAATTTTCATAATTTTCTGGTAAATTGTCACAATTCTCGTTGTCAAAATTGTATCTTGGCCTTGGTCTTGAAAAGTCCAATATGAATCTCGGATTTGATAGTGCGTCGCTTTTCATTTTTCGCGGATTTTTCATTAAAAGAGGTTGTAATCAGCGCATTATGAATAACAATTTTGAAAATTTAGTTAAAATAACTATTTTTCCAGTCGATTTATCGTAAATTATGTTCTTTTTATAATAGCTTTAACGCTAATGAAATTTTTTTATAATTAAAACATTTCAAAATTGTAATTAATAAATATTTAAATATTAGTTATTATATTTTTGCATAATTTTATTATTTCATGCATCTATCATGTTTTTATTGTAATTAATAAATGTATATTACATAGTTACACGAAATTCAATTCGTTGTAGATTCAGTTCAATAAACTTGACTAAAAACATTATTAGATATCTTCTACATACTTGAAATATATTCAATACAGATTTTAAAATATGAGGTGAAACAACATTATTAACTATCTTTATTTCTTAATTAACACTCTCCGAAAAATTACCTTTTGAAAATAAATGGTTCATTTTATCGATTAAACACGCGTTTGTTTATTTTAAGTATAATACCTTTTCCCCAGAATTTACTATTACTTCTATATTATTTATTTTATGTATTATTAATTCCAAAAGCGTCCCGGGCAAAGGAAGAAAGCAAATATTGAACGTGAGACGAAAGGTACGGTCACCAAAAAGGATAAAATAGTTGATTAACACACGAACGTGCAATACAAATGACATGGGATTACATAATTTCTAAAACTGGGCCGGGACTGATTAATAATTTGGTACTAAGAAAATTAACACGTTACAGTCCAATCACACCGCATACACGTGATGGTTAGAACAACCGTAGAGGCTGATCGGGATCAGTGATCACATGGTACCGCGACCGGACGGTAGCATGGGTCGCATACTTGCGCCGTTCGCTTAGCGGGCGCCCTTGACATAAGAGCTAAACCGTGACAAACTGACCAAAACACCTATTACATTTACTTTGTCAAAATTTAAATCTACTTGACATCAATTGTGTTCAAAAATTATTACCTACTTGAATGTTTGGGTACAAGTCAAGTAGTACAATATAATTATATGACATCCACTTAGCCTGTAAGATGAGCGCCTTGGTCTGGCCGGTCCTTAAAATACGGAATTGTCGATGTAGTACAGTATTACGTCAACGTGTTACAAATATTCTCTTTGGAAAGTTTGCTACGCAGACATATGGATTGTATAATGTTAATAAGTTCGAAAAATAAGATTTCAAAATTTTCATTACAACAATGAATACAGGATAGTTTGAATTCCAGAATTATTTATATATGGGATTTTTTTTTTAAATCTGAGGAAAATCAATATTTTGTAGATACTTGAAAATCGATTTTACAAACAGTATTGAATTTCTCTTCTCATAGGTTACGCTTTTTTAAAGACTACTTACTTACGCATAATTACTTTCGGAGGTCTCAAAGGTTAAACCAAGGAGCATTGTTGAAAGGTGTTAAAAATAAAAAAAAGGAATTAAGGTTGAAAGTACACTCAGATCCGACGAGAGGTGGGGTGGGGGGAAGTTGAGGTAGCAGAGGGATTGAACAGGTAGCCCGGGAAAACGTACAGGGAGCTTTTTTTTTTACTCGTCACTTATTTAGGGGAAAAATTTTTTAAAAATGTGGTTTATTATTGAAGCCATATTTCTCTCCACGGTCTTGAGTACATACTCTAAATAAGTATAAACTATACTTCTGCACCTTGGATGTTACTTTTAAATGGAGAAAAAGTATTTCAATCCCTTTTCCGGCGATGACCGATTGTAAAATTTTTGAATTCCAATATACAAAAAATGCTGAATCAGACCAATTTAGACTTTTAAAAACAGGCAAAAATGATTTTTAAATTATTTAGTCTTCTTTAAATTCTTATTAATGAGTTTATTTAATCTGAGTTTGAATCGATGCTTGTGTAATTCAAATTTTACTTCGTCTGCTTGGTTTAAAAATATATATTTTTCCATTTTTTTATAACCTTTCGATGTATAGCTAAGACAAAATTATTCTGATCAAAGTATTATGTACCTAAGAATATTTTCATTTAAAATGCAAAAAAGAAGGGAATTTTCAGTCATATTTTTTGTTCCTTTTATAAATAAATTTTATAATTATGTGCATAATTACCTATTATTGCCGCCTACAGTAGTCAGTACTACACCTAATTATTCTAACTTAACCATATAAGTACATGTCAGAGAAATTTATCATAAAAATTCGCGTGCTTCACTCAACATTAGGTATTCTTTTTACCCTATTTTTTTTTTTATTAAATTTACAATGAAAGTTGAATAAATTAAGATAATTGTTTAGATACTTCAAAAGCTTTGTTGTGTTTTGAAAAGAACAAAACAAAATTTTGAAAAAAAAATGCCGTTATGACCGGTGGGCGTTGACGAGGACATTTTTAATACAAGGCAAATTTAGGAGTGTTGAGAATCAACCGGCGCTCCCTGGGCAATACTTCCAAGATTATTGATTAAACCGAAACCATAGACCGAAATTTGAAAAGTTAGCAAGCCTATTGATTTTGATTGATTTCAAAAACGAAAGTTGGTGCTTTTTATCTTTAGGGGGAAAATAATTGAGTCATTTTTAAATTACTGCAAATAAATAAATAGTTTAATAGAATTTCAAAAAAAAAAAAAATATACAAAAATAGATACAGAATTTTTTACAATACATTTTTTTTACAACTTAATGATTAATTTCAATAACTACTTCCATGTTCGTGTCCATGTTCCGATAAAATTTGATGCTCACCTTCCCCTTTTTGAACGTAGTGATGCTCATTTGGTCCAATCTTTTTCACTTCAGCATTAAATCCGGTGTGTTTATCCGCTTCATACGTCACAAATCGGATTGAACCATCCGGTTCAACCAAAGAGTAATGCCCATGTACACGATCTCCATCACGATGTTCAGATTGTGATTTGATGTCGCCAGTGTGGAAATCTTTTACGTCATATTCAAATTTGTATTTTGGATATGCCTACGGGAATAACTTTTGTGAATATTTTGTACTTTTTTTTGTTTTTTGATGTTAGTAAGACTTACGTAGTAATCCACTGAGTGTTTGATTTCATGTCCGTGTTCCGGTTGAGCCAATTCGATACCGTGCTCTTCATAATGACCGTGGTCTGATGATGGAATTACTCCAGCTGAAGCGAGGGTGCAACACGCTAGTGAAACTAAGGCCTAAAATTAAGAAAAAATGCTTTTATTTTGTTTTATATAAAAATTATATTTTTTTTATTTTACTTACAATGAAAGAAACCATTTTTTTTTCTGTTTACAACGAATTTGTCTTTTGACTAAGTTAGCTGTTTAAGTTATGATATCTTTACTGAGTTTTACAATACTATTTATACTAAAAAAAAAATTGGTTGTTCAATCGATTCACTCAATTAATCAATAATTGTAACATCAATTCCTGCCAATAATGATACTTTTAATTTAAAAAAAATTTTAATTAAAACTAACAAAAATAACAATAATTTTTTTTTATGTAATTAAAAAGAATGTTTGTAATGTGAGATTTCTTATCATTTAGAGGAATTTTGTCTTCATTAATCTAAATCTGTGCTAAATATAATTTTAATGTAGTACATTGAATTTATAGTGACATTGAATTTAGAGACGATATAGTTTAGTAGGCAACATGACTCAACTAAGTTAGGCGTTTCAAAAAAAAAATTAGGAATTCTTTTGTTTTTCATCAAATATTAAGGCCCCATTCGCACGAGAGTTTAAAAAGCGTTACGTTAAAACACGACGTTGGTGCTTTTAAAACTTTTTCAATATATCTGTTCAAATGAGCGCTTTAAAATTACTTTTATCTCGTTTCTCCCTGCAATATAATGCAAAATGAATTCAAATAAATTACTAGCAATAGGGATTTTTGTTGCAAGAAGGCGAAAAAAGAAACAAAAGATATTGTTGATGTATGCTTTAAATGACCAGCGATATTTAAAAGGACAATTTGTAATATTTTACGAAGATTTGAGACAGTGGCCTGATAAATTTTTTAATTATTTTCGAATGGCTATAAGTACATTTGACAAACTGTTGGAAATAGTGGGGCTCCAAATAACTGAAAATTTTTTAGTTATTTCTTCCCAGGCATCATTTTTCACTGATTTATTGGCATACTCTGGCAATGATTTTGCATATAGCAAAGGCCAAGATTCGACCTCTGTAATCAGCTCCTTAGGATCTAAAGCCCATAACCCTGACAGGGCGTAATAACCCTGTCTTAACACAGACAAAAAGGATACAAATAGTGGGCATGTACAAATATACACGATCTGATGAAGCGCTGGAGCTTTTTTAACTCTCATCTGAACAGAAACCAGAAATTCCGTAAGGTACATTCAACATAACGCTCACCCCCCAGCGCTTAAACTAGAACACAGCTTGATAAAAAAAACGTCGCGTTTTAAAAGCGCTGGCGTATGAATAAATACTTGAATACCCGTCTGTTTCATTTCAACGCTTTTTTAACGGACGCTTTTTTAAGGGAGCTTTTATATATCCGATTTTGATTAGATGAAAATCGAAATAAAAATCGTTTAATGATACTTGCGGGTTTATACAGACGATTTTTTCTCAGGATTTTAAAAAAAGAAAATGGCGCTTACATAAAATATCAGCTGATAGGTATTCATAGAAACTCTCTAATTTTATATGTATAAATCATTATACCTAAATGACAATTATAAAATGTACCTAATATGTGAAATATTATAAAATATCAACCATACAGTTGCATTTTTCTTTATTTTTCAGTTTTATTAAAAATTGAAAAATTGAAATATCAATGAAAAAATAAATTGCACGCACACTAATCTTTAAAATAATAGGTAATAATATGCACATGATTTTTCTCAATATTTTCAGTTGGCGCCATCTTGATTTTCAAAAAATGGAACTAAAATAGGATTACAATCTATTTTTATAAAAATCGTTTTAAAATAGAAGGCAATACGATCATAATTCGATCACCGGTTTACACATCCAATTGTCATACGATTTTCGTTCGATTCGATTAACATTCGATTAAAATCGTATGTCTAAACGTAGGGTTAGGCTAATGCTAGAGCAATATTCCAAGCAAAGCAGGGAGGTAATTTCGAATTATAAGAGACTTCTAAATTTCGAGTTCTATAAATATTAATTTTTTAAATAGAACTAACAAATAATGTAAGTTAAAAAAATAATTGTTTTTCACAAATCAAGTTGGGGAAAAAAATAAGGTTACGCCCTAATTTTATTGAAGGTACTTTTGTCTACTACAAAAAGTCCCACTATCATTTGCCTTATTGTTTTGGTGGGCCGAAACATGTCTTCACAACACCGGCTATTCAAAATTACCAAAAGCGAACAATGAAATATTCTAAAGGCCCAACAAAATATACTTTGATTCTTTTTTAATTTACCTATATTAAATTGTTTCTTAAATATATTTATTTCGTAATTGTTGAAAAATAAATTGCACATCAAAAACGAATTTTTACATTTAACGTACAAGTGGTTAGCTAAAACAAAATGGAAAATCTAAACGTGATAACAAAAGAAACCAAAATTTGCCACTAAAAAGAAACCATACTGTTTACAATAAGTCTTACACTTTAAATACTGATAATGTAAAAAGAAACCACTGTTTACACTTACACTTTAAATACTGATAATGATAGTTTGTTTAAACATATTTGATATTATTTTTAATAAGTTTATAAAAGTTTTATTGGAATAAGAAAAATTGCCTCAAGAACACTGAAAATCAATTTTTATTATTACTAAAGAAAAATTATCATATTTCCTTGTCTTTCATTCTCTTTTTGTTTACAATGTATTGAAGGTTATCCAAACATTTTTCAAATAGAAAATCTCAAATTTCTTTTTCTTTAAGCAGTTTTCGGAGAAAAAATTTAGATACATAAAAATTCTACGTAGATTTTGTGAAAAACATTGTAAATAAAAACTAGAAACGAGCATCGAAAACAAAATTTTACTCGAGGCAAATAAAGAAATACATTAAATATATTGACCATAATAGAAATAAAGAAATCGGAGATGATATTCAAATTGAATCGATCAGAGGATAAGAAAAGTAATTTATATGAGAATCGCAAAGAATAAAAAAAAAATAAAAAATATCTTCTTTTTTTCAGTATAAATATAACACTGAAAATGTTTATTTGAGTGACAGAGAATCAAATGATGGTTATGTGACATTGTGACTGTAAATTTCAATATTAATGTCCTTGTTAATTTTATGACATTTTCTCTACGACTATGTTGAAGAAAAAAAATATTTTGACTTGATATGAAATGTATACTCAGTTAAAGCCATTTTGGTTTTTTTTTTTGGAAATTCATGTTTTTCTTGGAACCAAAAGTTAAACCGTAATCTCTGTCAGAGACACACTTCTAATAATGTCGTCTCTGGTTTAGAGAATATAATACCGGTATTTCAATTCCCTGCTAACAATGAGTTGTAATACCTGGGGATTGTAAATCACAAAATATTCCCAAGAATTTTTCTCGGTATATTAGAATAATTTTTTACCGGTTACAAAGTTGAAAATAATTACATATTTGAAAATTTTCTTAAAGTTCACTTTTCTCATAGAAGATTGACTAATCAGGGGAGATTCCCCAAAAATACATCAAAAATCGGCCTTTTATTATTATTATTTTTTTTATACAAATAAATATTTTACTAAAAACCTGAATATACAGCATTATCTCCACATGTCTTTACATTACAAAAAAATTTTTTTTTTAAATTCAAAAATGAGCTGAGTATAATTGGCGTTAAAGTCGACACTGCGAGATTTTTCCACCTTGATGGTTCCGCGTGTTCTGAAATACCCAGTGAACAAAAATAAAAATATCAAGAATTTTCAAAAAAATATATATGTATATAATTATGGCACTAACTAGTATCTAGGAAAAAAATAAAAAACCTGCGAAAAAACTCATTTTGAAAATAAATCGTCGAATATTACCGCTTTTTCTTGACTATAAACAGCCGCCATTTTGAAAATATATTACGGAACCAAAAGATTCTAGTTTCTGCCAAAATGACGGTATCAAGGAATAATATGCACTGTGATTTATGTCGATACCTTAAATACTTTTTGAGATACACGCGGAACCATATCGAAAAACGTGGTTCTCAGAAAAAAGCATTTCAAGTTTTATAACAGCAATGATTTATAGTAAAGTGCGCGCACTTAAATGCCCATAACTTTTTAATTTTTCAATATTTTAAAATAAAATTTTTGGAGGATATTTCTAACACCCTAAAGAACATAATAATTATGAAAAGAAAAAAAAAATCGATTTCTATTTTGCTTTTTTGGCGAATCTCCCCTTAAGAGGGGAGGGTCCTCCAGACAACAGGTTTTTTAATAAATTTTTTTAAGAAACTGGATACATTTATTGTATCAAATAAAGTTACATAGTATAGTTCATGTTGTGGTGTATTCACTCATAAATTTTTATGCAAAAAAAAGAAAAATGACGGCGCTACAGCTGTTCCAAGTTGACTCTTTTAATTTGCGCCGTGGAATGCCCAGCCTCTTGTAATCAACTGAATTCAATCGGACAAAGAAATTTTATTAAAATAAGTCATTACGCTTTGCATATACCTATTTCTGATGAGAATTTTTTTTTTTCACAATTTAAAATCAAAAAGAAAAAAATTAAACTTTTTTTTTATAAACAAATTGTTATAAGCAATATTTATAGTAATAATTATGCAAAATTTTAGCTGTATGCAAAGGCCAATATCTTAGAGAAAATCTGTACAAAATTTCAAGTTAATACCTTAATAACTTTTTAAGTTATGTTACACGGCGCGGAAAAAAGTTTTCGTTCTTGAAAAGTAGAGTTAAAAGCAGTTTATCGTTGTCTAAGATAATCTTTCTGGTGGCATTAAAACATTAGAAATATATTCCTTAAGGTTCAGATAAACTTTTAAAGCAAAACAAAAAATGAAAAATTTGAAAGTTCTGGAGGACCCTCCCCCCTTAAGGTATTGAATATAAATGTACACAATCAGATTACTTCTTATTGTTTGTAGGGACGGATCTAGCTCTCAAACTAAAGAAGGTCATATTTTTTTTTTTAATATTACAAATTCATCATCTTTTTTGATATTACGAAAGCACTCATATTCCGAGACAAATTGCCCCTACGTCAGCCATATTTTATGGCACTTTAAAGAAACTTCAATTTTTTTTTTTTTTTGTTTCCATTAACAATAACAATGGACGATGTATTTACAAAGTTACTGAAAATCGAATGGATAAAATGACCGAAATTATTGCCAGTTTGTTTGGCCTTAATGTTTATTCCACACATAAAATTATGTATTGATCAAAATTACGATATGTCTGGGGATGTTGACTTGTTTAACAAACATATATCCTATTTATCACCAAGATAAACAGAATGCTTACATACAGCTTAAACGAAAGCAAAATAAACAAAGTGCTATTTGTTTTGAAAGCTGAATTTCATAAAAAAAATTTATGCATATAAAATGTACGTATCACGCGAATTATAGCGAAGCGAACACTGATTGTGAGGAGAGATATAGTGTTACATCATCAAACCCTAACTATTATAACAAGCGCAAAAGTTTCCACTGTAAGTACTCGTATATATCGGTACTACATATGAATACATTTTCAACTTTGAACTGTTCAAATAATATGAACTTTGACTTTAACTGTGTGAAAGCACAGATGTGCTTACTGTTGATGCAAATAGGGAGGATTCACAGGATACACTTAGTATACAGGATGATGCAATTAATATTGTTGATTGCACAATAGTCGAGGAAAGGAAAGTCGAGTAAATAATGTCTTTACTTACGCCAAATTTGCAGTAATGATATGCTTTGATAATTCAGAAGTTTATGATCACTCTTGGAAAATTTTATTATAATTTTTGTTAAGGGCAGGGTAAGGTATTAATAATTTTTTTTGCATGTTTTTTTATTGTTTTTTACTAAATGCATAATATCTCAAGAATATTGTCTCAAAATTTCAAGTTGATTGGAGCAAAATTGACGAAGTTATAAGCATTTTTGTTATTACCTGGCAGATGTTTCGCTCTCTATATATCTCTCTCTCAGTTATGCTATAGAAATTTCAATGGAAGTACTAACATGTTTAGACCTGTACTGCCTATTTTGTCAGTGTAGGGTACAAAATTTGGTTTAGCAGTAAGTATTCTATATCAGTTTTATACAAGAATTTTTAAGTGTTCAAAACTTTAAAGCGTTTTCCCCACAGCTCACGTTTTCAAAGTCGGTGCCTCTCATAACTTCAAAACTACAGCACCGATCCATTTGAAATTTTGAACACTATTTTTGTACATAATTTACGAGGTAACGCTGGATTTTTCAAATTTGTTAATAATTGTTATTTTACAATAACAAATTAGCCAATTTTTTTTCACAAAAATCATGTTTTTCAGTTCTAAGTGTTCTAAAAAAGTGAAAAATCGAAATTTCGAAAAACCCTCCCAGTGTTACCTGAGGAAAAGTATTATCTAACGAATGAACTTTAATTTTTTTATTTTGGATGATCCAGCACCAAGTTATGAGGGGCACCGCAATTCTACTTTTTTCCGAGACACGTTCGAATAATTTCTGCCATTACTGTATTTTTTTAATATTTCTTCGTGAAAATTTTATACAATATTCTTCGAATGTTGTACTTTAATGTACCACTGGTTTTAATAAAGAAATTTTAACTGTGTCGTCACAAAAAAATAACAAAAACATGCCTTTTTTGTACGAATTAACCTTACCCTCTCCTTAACAGAATGGTGACAAAAAGAAACTGTTTGAGAAAAAGATAAAATCAAACTTCAAAATAATGAAAACACTGAAAAGTATGACAAAATAATTTTGAAATCGGTGTCAACTTAACTACATTTAATGTTACCATAAATCCCGAACTATTAACTCGGCAATTCCCATGCCGCGATCTATCGACAAAATATTCTTATTTTGTGCTAGTTTTTATCTTTAGGTACTCAACATATAAAAAATAAATAATTGAAAAAAAAATACCCTTTAATTTTTTATTAAATGGCGTGTCAATTATAGGTCATACGGGCCGTTATTTGTAATATGAACTGATAAAACGGTATGAAATTACCGGCAAAAAATCACTTTCATTATAAGCTTGATTCTTAAAAGATAATTTGTTATAACAATAATAACAGTACCTACTTTTTAGACATTTTTATAACAGCGAAAATACTACAAAATACACTCAAGCGCAATAAAACAGCAAATCGTTTGAAACAACAGAATTAATTTGACCGTTAACATAACTTCAGCGTTGCGAAATTAAAACCATGAATACTACTAAGTATTAACATTTTAGTCGTAACACAATTATTTTTAAAGTTTGTTATATTGTCTGTAAAAAAAAATCATAAATCACTGTCACCTAGAGGTGACACTGGGAATTCTCGAGTTAATGTTAATTTATTATCTGCTTCAAAAACTGTCAGTTTATAAATGTTTGGTTTTATGGCGTAATTATTTTTTCATAATTTTCGGCGTTTTATTATTATTATTTTAAAATCGGTTTTACTATTTGCGAAAAACTTTTTAATATTTCCTCTTTTAAGTGGCCTTGTACTTAGTAACTGTGTTCAGTTAATTACCGAAGGGGATCTAACCAGTTGCTGTCTATGTACTACAACCCAATCAGAATATGTATGAGGTTCATCATTGAGGAGTTTCGTGGTGTATTGTCAAGGATCGTGAGCAGATTTTATTCAATCTTTTATAGTACCACCTCGAAACTGATACATTTTCAAACAAAAAATTATCTAAATTATTAGTCGCATATTTGTTAAAGTGCTGAAAAATCAGGTTATTCTTAAAGTGTATTTGCCGAAATATTATCTATAAGCTGAATTTTGTAGAGCTGAAAATACATACAATTGATTTGATTTTTCCATTCATTTACAGTTCTCTAGTTATTTTATGACGTTTGCTATTTAAATTTGACGTTTGTATACTCTAAATTTTGTAATATTCACTAACTCACTCACGCATTTTTTCATGTTTTTACCACATCTTAACTGTTTTACAGATGTAAATTTTCCTCTTCTTCAACAAAATTCCTTTGCTTCGGACCTGTGTCAACCCAAATACAAACAGTTCTAATATTTATTTTTTCTTAAGGGGGGAGGGTCCTCCAGAACTTTCAAATTTTTCATACTTTGTTTTGCTTTAAAAATTCATTCATATTTATAATGTTTTAATCCCAACAAAACGATTATCTTAGATAACGATAAACTGCTTTCCACTCTAGTTTTCAAGAATGAAAACTTTTTAATAGCGTATTTCTCAAAACAGGTTTTTTTCCACGCCGTGAAACAACTTAAAAAGTTATTAAGGTATTAACTTGAAATTTTGTACAGATATTCTTTAAGATATTGGCCTTTGACTTATTTTAATAAAATTTTTTTGTTCGATTGAATTCAGTTGATTACAGGAGGCTGGGTATTCCACGGCGCAAATTAAAAGAGTCAACTTGGAACAGCTGTAGCGCCTTGCATTAAAACTTATGAGTGAATACACCATAACATGTACTATACTATGTAACTTCATTTGATACAATAAATGTATCCAGTTTCTTAAAAAAAATTATTAAAAAATCTGTTGTCTGGAGCCCCCCCCTTAATATAGCATTGATTACTACCTATATATAAAACTAATGTTAATGCCCTTTTTCGTCAGCCATTTTTCTGAAGCTCCAGCTATTTGACAAATCCCAGTACCTACATAAAAAAGCCACGTGTATATCTTTTAAACTACATACTGAACAGATTTTGATAAAATTGATACCTACTATTCCCTAAGTTGAAAGATATGTACCTAAATCAATTCAAAATGAGTCGTTCCAATCGGATGCAAATCGTAGTTTCGAGAAATACGCTCACGAAATTTGGTACAGTTGTTCAAATGTCCACATAGATTAACATGCGAGTATGCATATGAAATCATATTTTCAACAGTATTACATACATAGAAATCGAATTGATAATCACCTTTTTTAAAGTTCTTAGTTACGTGGCCCTGAAACACCACGTAACTTATGCATTCACTCACAAATCTCCATAACTGATCATTAATTTCTTAAACACATCGGTGGCGCTTTCCACTAAAAAAAATTAGGCAGTGAAATATTTTTTATTCAAACATACATTTTCAGTGCACCACTAAATCTTTGTAGTATGTTTGCTCTTGAATTATTCTTAGTTAAAAAAATGACCCATCGTTTTTGGACGGATTTTGGTGGCAGCACGTGATGATAAGATATATATCATTAAACCATACATACAAACATACCTCAATCGATATTATACCGACACAATTAGACCTACATACCGACGCAACGAGATGGCACTATATGTATACAATATAGATACCTGTATTATATCAGTCTATTTTTGTGTCGTTATCTAATGGTCTTCTACGGTAGACGGCAATACTACCACCTGTTAGAAATACTACTTTGACATAATTGAATGCAATACCTCGTATCTCACAAAATTAGATAATTCTCTGTTACTTTAAAAGTTTTCATAATTACAGTGGAAGCAATACTTATGAATGAATAAATTAATTCAATAATTCAATAAAAAAAAAATAATAGAATTAGAATTAGAATTTTTATTTTGTTTTAAGCATTCGCTTATACAAAAGAGTTTGGTTACAATTATCTTTCTTTTTTTTTAATTGGTACTATAATAATAATAATAATAATAAATTCTCCGAGTGCGTGCCGGACACGCATTATCAAAGTTACGTGGTCGACAGCTAATTTTTTACAATTTTTAGGACTAAATGTAGGAAATTTAATGGTACGTATCGACGGCTTACTGCTAGAACCACGTATGCCGATTTTTCACTGTTTTGAGATAATTAGATATAAATGTTTAGAATCATCTTATACTGATAATAGGCTAATAAAAATCTCATTTTATTTTATTTATCAGAATGAAAGTTATTTAACAATAACAAAACCTGATATCTCCAAATTTCAAATTATGTCATATTTAATGGTATGTTACCATACGAGGGTCGGCACAGAAGTGCTCAGTCGTTTAGTCGAATTTTTCACAGAAAAAATTAGAACAGTCTATACGATAAGAACGGGACGAGGTGAGAGTAGGAGCACTATCCGTTTTCGGGCCCGTAGAACACGATTCTGAAGAAAAAATATCTTATATATATATATATATATATATATATATATATATATATATATATATATATATATATATATATATATATATATATATATATATATATATATAAAATTCGTGGCTCCTTTTTGCATGTGTAGGGCTCCCTTATGAACGAACTGAGCTGAAATTTGGTAAGTGGAGCTGACAAAATGGGGCAACTGTACTATAAAAGTAGGGTCAAATTTTGGATCCGACCTAACCTTTAAAGGGGCGGTGGGGGGCAACTAAGCAATAAAACTTTTCCAAACCGGTTGAAAATGATGTTTCGGTCAATTATCTCAAAACAGTGAAAAATCGACATACGTGGTTCTAGTTGTAATCCGTCGATACGTAATATTAAATTTCCTACATTTGATCCTAATTGTGAAAAATCAGCTATTCACCACGTAACTGTGATAATGCGTGTCCGGCACGCACTTGGCGATTTTTTTTTAAATGAAAATTTTGTTTAGTTTCAATTTGCATCTTTTGTCATAAAAATTATGTAACATGCATCTTGAAAAATGTATTTGATGACGTCACTGTGGTAAAATTTTTTGCTTGTTACCTATTTTCTCTTATCGGAAATGTAGTCTATTTAATAAATATACTTTTATAGAATTTTGTAGATAGGAAATTACATTTACACAGAAAAATTTTATCTTTGAATATTAAATAAATCGTATATCTAACAGAGATCATTAAAATATGCTTCTGGAAATGTACCAAATCGTTTCCAGCAAGCAATTACGAAGCGTATAACAAAATGTGCTTGCTAGAAATACACATACATAGGTACAGAGAAAGTATATCTCTAGGAACAGAATGAAGAAGGCGAGCGCTTAAACCAACGATATTATTCATAACACTATTAGTTACCGAATATACGAAACGATAATTGGATACATTAGTCAAGTTTTTCCATGTCTCTTACAGGAATTATAGTGGGAACTATACGATAGTAGGATTTAAATGTCATTTGTCTATGTGATACAGTAAGATATATCAGGACTGAAAAAAATAAAAAATGCGTATATATCAAGATTAATGTATTGTCCATACTAATAAGAAATTCACAAATTTCTTTTTCGTCCAAATATTGTCTCAACAGTTGATGGTCTTTTAATCTTGGTTTGTGTAGTAAATTTTCAGGTATATCATTAAGACCACTGTACCAAAAATTACAAAAAAAAATAAATATTTTTAGAATTATCGGACAGAGCTTTTTCAAATATACCATATATTAATTAAAAGTTTTCTAACTGTTTATAGATCAAGTTATGTGATCGTGAAAAATTTCGATATCGAGTTTTTAGCAGAAACATACCTACGTTTTGAGGTTCCCCAAGTCCAAATTAATCACTTACAAAAAATGTCTACCTGTCGGTTAGAAGAGCTATTTTGATCTCTGACTATGAAACCACCAAGATACAACCTGGTGAGTTCAATATATCCACAATTGTCGTTGATGTGACCTAGCCGCACTCAAAATATAAGAATGCCCTGAAAATGGGCAGATTGACTATTTGTAGAAAAACGGCTCTAACGATTGTCATTATATTTCAACTACATAAAATAGAACACATTTGTGACCTAACAAAATAATCCGTATGTCTAGGAAAAATCTGAAAGCTAAAGATATAGGTCATCGAAGAAGGGTCTAACCTTGCCAAGGGCCGGAAAAAATTTACCGCAACAACTCTAGCTTCCTTCCAATGGAAAGCTAATTTTTCAACTTCCTTATCTGTTAATGTTATAGAACTAAGTATTGTACGGATTTTCGAAGTTTTCTTTTTTTTTTTGAACGAAATTGACTTATTTTAATCCAAAATAAATTTTTTACGTACCTAAATAATTTTTTTAAGATCTTATAGGGATTTCGTTTTTCATTTTAATGTAGCAAATCCAAAGACCGATTGTATACGACTCTAAGCGCCCTATAAAAACATGGAAACGTGTTAAAATTTGGATTTTCGAAAATCGGATTCGTTACAATAACTTATCCTATCGAAAACTTATTTAAGTTTATATACTATATTGAATTATAGTTTGCGATAACTTGATTAAAAAAGAACTACGTTGACCAAAGTAACACTCATTCTTCGGTAAACATAAACATAAGAAATAGCAAGAGACACCGAATACTGTCACAAAATAAATTTAATCTTCCCAAAAGAAAATTAGATACAAATAATAAAATGTAAATGGAAGTACAAAATAAAAACGTCAGTGAACGTCAATGAGAGGTCATTACAATTTGTTCGGAAGCACAAGTTACTGAACTTATAAGATGACTCGAACGGTGGTTGGCGTCAGAACGTACTACGGCAAATTATCGAAATATAGATATTATTGCTGGTTGATTATTTCCTCCGATAGAAACAAATAAGTTACAAGTAAGAAGAGTTATTTTTGCAAATTTACAATCTCATCACTACACAGAGAGAAAATTCATATAAAAATTACTGTGCTCAGCACTACAATCGACGTGTAAAAGGCGAACATATTCAATTTTGTACGGTAAAAATATAAAAATTATAATTAATCATAGAAAATTTAAAGGATAGAATTTCTTTCCGTAATGTTAGCTCCGTAAAATTTATAAAACAGCACAGTAAATAGTTCCATTCCCGACAGGAAAATATTTTTTAATTGTTTTTCTTATAAAAATTACCATGCTGTCTTATAATATTTCAAATGCTATCTGCTAATAGTAGAAAGAAAGAGAGAGAAGGTATCCACGCTGTCACATATCGAGGCAGGCTGCAGAAGGTATCAACACAATCATACATGAAGGTCACATAGCCAGGCTGGTGTGGCAAGTAACATAGCCAGGCTGGTCATTGCTGGTGTCGTGTCGTGTGAAAACAGTATTCATTAGAATGTGTTACAGGACGGATGGTCATCGTTTAATTCATCATTTTGTTACTTCACTATTTTCAGTATTAGAATATATTGTTGCAGTATTAGAATATATTGTTTATAGGTTTAAATACGTATATTGTTCCTCAGTGCGTACAGCCCAAGCAACATAAGGTTGCGGATCAGATGCGCAAATGAAAGAGTACGACAACAAGAATTAAACTATAACATATATGCATAAGAGTGTGATAGAAGTTGTGTTAGCACATTAAATTTTATCATGCTAGTGCAACAATTTTTATGAACCCATGACTAATACTTTTTACGTTTCAATTTAATAATATTTACATGATCGTATACATGATCGTAAAATATTTTTTACTTTGGTCGTCCATCGCGTACGAATTATAAGAGAGCATGGTAATTTTCCTGAAATTTTATCTACAAAAATTATATGATTTTTCTCTCCGTGTATTTATTTAGGTCACATCGTAATTATTTCGTACTCTTAGAAAACTATTAGTAAAACTATTTCGAAAAGAAATTACTTAAATTATTTCTATTAAAAATATTTATAACAATACTAGAAAAATTAATCTCTTCTATAATTCGATGTAACATAAAAAATATTGACCTAAATTTCAAGGAAATAATAATTATTATTAAACTAATCATTTATAAAATTATTTTACATCGGCAAGAATAATTCTGAGTATGAAGGTAGAATGCGCAGTGGCCAACGATCAAAAGTTTATGTATAATTATTTTTCTGCAGACGCCCCGATGGAAAAGACTTTCTAACTAATTTATTGTCAAAACGTTTACCTCAAAAAAAAAGAAATAACAAGGCTGCCGAGCGTGTTTAGGTATTTGCATCTTGGACTGATAGTTTCACGCTTCGAATTTCTCTACCGCCCATGATTATAAACATCTTTTTCAAATTTCCGTGTACAATTCCAAATTATTATGTTAATTCATTCAAACTTGACCAAGTGTTTTAAATTTTTTATTACGATGAATAGCAACCAAGCCCTAAGCGTATGTATAAAAAAACTATGGATAGCACTGTGTCAGGAGTGTGGCAGATACCGCTTAAGGCATTTAGTTGGTCGATGTCGGTCACCGATTGTAATGTATTGTTAGACCATTATTGTTTGAACTGCACGTTGCTCTGTCCGATAATACGTGTTTTGTAGTTGTGTGTGTGAATCCTCTACCACCGCAAACAGTATGTACCTACACAACATAGTGGTGGGAAGTAGAGGGGTTTTTTTGTATACACTGGTATCACTAGTATGGAGATAGCAACTTGGTTTCTGTGATAGCAACAGAATCTTAATTAATACTAATTCTATAAGTACTTCCCTGCTGTTTCTACTACACGGGTCCAGCGCTCCTCAAGCTTTTGTACAGCTGTATACCCTCCTCTATTTCCCTTCATAGGCTAACCCACTAATGCCGCACTCTGCCCTCTCGAACATGCCACTGATTTTTACGAAAACGTGTCACCCAAAATATTACTATAGATAGAGCGTACACCAGTCTTACCAATACTCTTCTGCAGCAGCCGATGAATTTCGGAAGCACACCAAGCACATGAATTTTAATGAACCCTCGCTGTTCAGTATCAGTAATAGATGATATACCTTTTTGTCTATATCCATAACTAAATAATACAGAATATTTTTACTTATCTATTAAACATTAGTTGTAACGTTGCAGCTTGTTAAGTAGTAACAATTATTTGAACTGTGCTTATATACTTGTAATAAAAAAATAATTCGGTAGTCAAGTTTGAATAAATTTACCTCTATCTCCTCTCACACTTCTCTTACAATTAGTCATCTAAAGAGAGAAACGTATACAATACCTTTTAAAACGTATACTCTTCACCATCTTCCTCAGACACAGACGCTTTTTTCGAAGAGGTTTAGTGAAACAAAATTAAAAAAAATTTTCCACCATTTAGTTTTACCAAAGCGGTACACAAGATTATGAAAAAATATTAATTTATGGTTAAAAAGGACCAGTTTGAAAATTGCTGATAAAATCAAACTTAATCTGTTTATAAAAATATATATTTCTTACCCAATTTCAAAAGTCACCGCGCTTGATAGCCTATCTAAGAAGCTGTAGGTAAAATTTCAAGTCAATCGGGTGAAAAATTCTGAAGTTATCTTGACCACAATTTTAGAAAACGTAGTTTCGAGAACACCCATCTAAAGTTTCAAAAGGTGTTTATCGTTTTGTGTATTTATATCTATCATTTTTGAATTATTTATGGAAATGTAACAAAAATAACGAAATAAGTTAATGGAATAAAATAAGGTAAAAAAGTTATTGACCAAACTGACAGATTCCAAAATATTACTCGCAGTTTAGTAGAGTTTCTAAACGTTTTCAACCGCTCGAAATCGTCTCAAAAATTGTGTACAAAACGACTTTTAAATTATTTCCGCAGTCATAATTCCTTTAGAATATTATTCTAGAGATGTTAGTACATCATTTAAGCCAATAAAAAGACTTCCAAAGTGATGCAACACTTTAAAAATTATACCCATTAAAAAAAGAGCATACTCTGATCCAGACAATTTTTTCCTATGTTAAAATTTGTATGTTCTTACTTCTTCGAAACCGACTGTATACACGAACAATGTTAACTGATTATTAATAATATTTTGACATATTTTGATATATTATTAATATCCATTTAATATACTAATTAATTTATTAATAATTCATTTTTATTATGATTAAATTGATTCATATAGCTAATTTTATATTTGACGTAAACTGTCAAATTGTACAGTCAACGTCGAAAATTATCACTTAGGTGTACGAATCAAGTATTAAAAAGCTGGTTTTAATACAATATATTTTACTTACGAAAATCAAACAATAAGTGGGCTAAAAATTAAACAAAACTTTATGTAAATTTGCCTCAGTTTATTCAAACTAACTCTACCGCTTAAATCGACTTGCAGTAATTCTATACATTACGAAACGTACGAAAAACTTGCTATAAAGTTTTCTATGTTTATTTAACGGGAAGACGTAAACCTATCGACAGAGCAGCATACTTTTAGTCTGAGACGCAAAGGTGTGAAAAGTTTAATCATTCAAAACTTTACCATATTTCCCTACCGTCGATTCAAAAATAAAAATTCGACTGCCACGTGTTTTAAAAATATTGATTAAATTTTTATACTTGGTAATTGGTGTTGCTTGCTATAACATAATCATTTATTGTACATAATATTTGTTTTAATTACATGTTTTAAATTCTCTAATTCTTAGAACATGACCCAATTTTCGAAGTAAATAATCTTATAATTTATAGACAAAGTAGGTATTAGAAGGTTTTTCTAAAAGAACGAACAAAAGTGGTAACATATAAAGTGGTGGTTTTTTGTGTTGCAAAGAAAATAAAACTACACTATTTTGATGACGTAATCCATTTAATATAAAAATTAATGATTAGAGAAAACTGTATGATTAAACAAATAATATGCATGCAATTTGCAATATTTAACATAATCAGCTAACACGCGACGACATCTGGCTAAACCTACAACACTACATTAAGGATAACTTTGTTTTTGTTGGTAATATAAGTTGCGCATATGAGAGAAAATAACCTTGTATCGATCACTAAAGATTTTTGATCCGATATCCAACCGCTGGTCGACGAATCAGTGCTGGGTCGCAGAAGTATCTCGCCGGTCTGCGGAAAAATCTGTTAATTAATTATCATTTGTATTTTTTGCCACGTATTGGAATTTCATTTTTTTATTTACAGCCCATGATTGCACACTACTGTCTACTGGCGCAATATGGCACATAATTTCTATTTGAAAAAAAAAAATAAATAAATAAAATAGCCAGACTAACTTAGTGGGGATATATGATCAATCAGATGATTGGAAAACGACATGTCATACTACAATACCTTTCCGGTTACTGATGAAAATCATTCCAAGCCACAAAAATTCTATTTAAAATGTAAGAATTGTTTTTAAGCATTTCTTTGATGTTTAAAAAAATTTTGATAATATTTTATGGTGAATGTGAGTGGTCGGAAAACGATATATCATTACACGACCTAATGTTAATACAACTATGACTACAAGAACTCTAAAATTAAATAGGCTTCTTTTAAACATTTCTCTAATACTTATGCGGCTCATACACGGTTCAATATGTTGTACAACTTGGTTGGGTTGTACATCATGTTGAATCGTGTGTGGGGCGTTTGGTCAACTATTTTGATGGTTGCATAAACGGTTGAAGTAAAATCAAAATATTTTGATTTTACGTGGGCAGAGCAAATGGTCTATGAACATGTTGTACTGTGTGTGGGGTAGTTGAACAACAAAACCAGTACATATATGGTGTAAAGGGTGTAAATCAACTAAATATTTACAGCGGTAACAATTGGAAAGTTTAAATATTTGATTTTGTTTGTTATTTCCAATAGCTTGCGGTGATACCGCACTTGAAAATTTTAAATCTTCAAAAGAATTTCCCGTTCCAAGAAACCTGAATGTAAATCCCAAGCGTGTTTTTGTAGAAATTGCATCACGCATAAACGTATCTTCTTTGTTTATTAAAGGTGTTATTTTTACTAAAATATCATTAAACATGTCTTCGTTCATTCGCATATAATTTTTGTAAACGTCTGGTTCACATTCACTAATTTTTTTAAATAGTTTTTCATTAGAAAATTTTTTTTCCAATCACTCTTTGCTCTATTTTCTTTTTTTTCGTTTACTCAAGCTTTCTTTACTAATTTCTGCAATTACTACTACGGCAAGAATTTCATCTATAATTTTAACGAAGTTCCGTTTTTCAAAAATTGTGAATAATTGAAGTTGGACAACAAGTTGAATGAATAGTTTAATAGTGTATGGCAAACAGTTCAACTTGTAGTACAACTAGGTAGTAAAACAAGTTGAACCGTGTATGGGCCGTGTTAAGAACATGTTGTTATTTATCTAAATTACATGGTAGGCGAAGTGGTCGGAAACCGACATTTCTTTCTTAGAATAATTTTTTTGTTCAAACATTAAAAATCTTTTGGATTCTTTTTTCCTTAAATCAAAAAACTATGTTATTATTTAAAGAAAATTTTTTCTAGTAATCAAACAAACATTCCCTTGAATAAAAGAAATATTTTTTTAAAATAAAAAAAATTCTTAATTTTTGAACAAGCAAATTGTTTTGAGAATGTATCTTTAAAATATTAGACATGTAATGATTCTTTAAACAACACTCGTCCTAATACCTATGAAATTACACCATTCACAAAATTTATGTTAATTTTAACTTTTTATCATATATCTGCAGACTTAATTGCCTCCTAATTTTTCAATACCTCTAAGACCGATTTTGGTCTTCCAAGTCTCTCAACTATATATGTATAATTGTTCTTAAAAATAATAATTAACGATGTTTATTGGTCACTGCGTAGAAATTTCTAATGCTCACGTGTTACAATTATTCCCGTCAAAATAAACCTCTTAATCGAAGTTAGTATTTATAATTTAGTTTAAATAGGTAATATACACTACTGTCTCAAAAATGTTCAATTCGCAATTACTTTAACTCACTCACTAGGCTTACAGACAGCAAAACAATTTCATTAATTAAGACGATTTATGTAAAATTTTATTTAGTCAAGTCGAATAACTTTCCGATTCTATTAGGAATGATTTTTATTTTAATTAGTAAAATTACTATTACCCAAAATAAATCGAAATTATTGAAAATGAAAGTCCCGATTACAAAAAAAAAAAATAAAAAAATAAATAAATAAATAAAACCAATTATGGTGTGCAATAATTGACAAATATTTTTTTTTAATTTTGTAAAAAGAATAATTCAATAATAATACTATTTCAAGTTTATGACTAATTTTGAATGTTAATTATTTAATTACATAGCCAGACATGCAATGATATAATAATCATTTATTAAATCGTACCTACTAGGTAATAACGTTATAATATACAACTCGTAGGTAATATATGAGAGAAATTAATACCCAATTGTGCGAATACTATACACATGTGAAATTAAAAAATTAATTTAACACGTAATTAATATATAGAGGGAAGTTATTACAAACATTAATAATAATACAACGCGCAGCAGAAAAAGCAAACAAGATTAAATCGAAACCAGATTAAATATATACAGGGTGTAAAACAAATAACTTTCGCCCTTTTGTGGGGTGACTCATAGCACCCTGTAGCACCCATATATAGCACCATATATATGTAGGTGTATATATACTATATACAGGGTGTAAAGGAAATAACTCTTATCCTCCTGAGGGGTGACGCGACTGTTAATTCCGAAAAAAGTCCTGCGATTTTCGTGTCTACAGGGTGCTATGAGTCACCCCACAAAGGGACGAAAGTTATTTGTTTTACACCCTGTATATATATATATATATATATATATATATATATATATATATATATATATATATATATATATATATATATATATATATATATATATATATATTATATATACTAAATTGTAACAATATTCGATTTATAGTGATCAAGAACGTGTCGAATATGCTCACGTTTGGGTTCTGTAGTACGAAAAAATTGATTGGCTATTACTAGGACAGCTAACACGGAGTCTCCATTAGACATAATTGGTATCAAAACATATGTCTTAACATAATGTATGTCTTAACATATAACCAATAGTGGGAACTTCTTATGTCTTGACATATTTAATTTCTAAAAACAGTAAATCCTATTATTAATTATGTAGAAAGATTTTCAAAGCTGTAACGTTAATTCTATGTTTACAACATCTACAAAATTCAGAAAAGGAAACAAACAAATAGAATTAAAAATAAAAATCTTCCAAGTGTTGAGTTAATTCATCGATTCGCCATCTTGAAAATCTTAAGCTTCAAATTTATGTCTGAAAATATGCCCGGGCTGATGTTATAACATATGTCAAGACATGCATGTCATGACATAAAATATGTTATAACATTTAGCGTCTCCACAAGATATTTTTATGTCACGGCATAAGTTTTAACATTATATATAGTATGTCTAGTGGAGACGCACTGCAAGCTTAAAACCTCGGAATTGTGATTGATTTTTAAGATATTTCGAAATCAGTATCGAAGTTTAGAAATCTTGAGGCCTGAACTTTTACTGTACTTCCAGAAACTTTTTCCGTTTCAGTATTTAATATCTAATGATAACAAAACTCAATAAAAACTGTAGTTAATTATTCAAATACATACTAGCAGTATACGCATGCAATGGAATTTACCATCGGCATCATTTCAGGATATCAGTCAGTGTCAAAGATTTATTAAATAAGACATTATTTATTTTAATAACTATAATAACATATTTTTATATAATCTTTGACATCAAAAATGACGTATTTCCATACAAATTTTCATTCCCTATTTAACCCGCTTAGGGGACGAATTTTCAAAAATCCTTTCTTAGTGCTCACCTACATTACATATGGGGAATACCTGTGCAAAATTTCATTCTCCTAAACCCAACGGTTTAGGCTGTGCGTTGTCTGTCAGTCAGTCAGTCAGTCAGTGTTAGAGATTTATTGAGTAGATATTACTTTAAATGACAATATATCCACCACGGGATTAAAATATCTCTCGAATTAAAAATTCAAATTAATATCCCATCCACATAAAATTTTTATCAGGAGCCACTATGCGTAATCTATCCTTAATTTTTGGATCTATCGTTAAAAAGTTAGCCTTCCAGTATACTCATAAAATTTTCTACTTATACATCTCAGTTTTGATTTTGGATTATCAATATCTGTCACCGTACCAAATTTCATCACAATAAATACAAAACTAAGAGAATAATTGGATTGGGGTATGCAGACAAACGAACTTAATGAAGTTGAAAAGGTTCTCTGATTGCTATGGAATCCTAAAAAGTTTGGTTTTGTACTTACGAGGAGTTTCGTTAAAGAATGAAATCGATTTTTTCTTCGTAATTATGTTCGTTAAGGTGTTGGAAATATTCTCCTAAAATTTTATTTAAAAAAATGAAAAATCAAAAAGTCATGGGCATTTTACTGCACGCACTTTACAATAATTTAACTTAAAAAAAGAAAAAAAACTTTAAATGCTGTTTTCTCGAAAGCACATTTTTCGAAATGGTTCCTCAGGTATCTCAAAAAGTATTTGAGATATCGACATAAATCAAAGTGCATATTATTCCTCGATACCGTCATTTTGGCAGGAACTAGGATCTTTTGGTTCTGTAATATATTTTCAAAATGCGATTTCTCTCTGTTTTTTTTCTTAGATCCTAGTTAGTGCCAAGAGTCTTGATTTTTTGATTTTGGTTCACTGGGGATTTCAGAACGCGAGGTACCATCAAGGTGGAAAATCTCGCAGTGTCGACTTCAAAGCCATTTATACTCAGCTCACATTTTTTTTCGTAATCTCAAGACATGTAGAAACAATGTTTTATATTTAGTTTTTTAATAAAATATTTTTAATTGTATAAAAAAAATTAATAAAAATGGTCGATTTTTGATGTTTTTTTAGCGAATCTCCCCTTAAATTGCACTTTTTTGATAAATTTTAGACGAACAGTCTGAAGTTACATTTCTCAAAACTGAATTAGTTTCAAATATATTAGTGTCAAAATTTAGAAAAAATCATGGTTAAGTAATTATTAAATTTTTGCAACAATGTTATTCAAAATGTTTCTGAGGAATCACCCTTTTGTAAAGAGCTATTGTTATAAGTAATGGAGCAGTTAGGACCATATTATGATTATCACATAAGTCACACCAGCTTTTCACCATATGATTGATTACGTTGTTGGTACATTTACCCTATATACGAGTATATCTATAATATGTATAAATGTTGAATATATCGATAATGGATAACGTTGAAACTGATAATATATTAGCCACGAACGTGTTCTTAACGATTTATTTCACTACGACGCATCGCAAAGTGAAGTATTTTATTGAACAATTTATGACTTTGAGTTTTACCGCATGTGTAGTATTCGTAGTTAACGGTTCGAAAGTAGCTATAATTCTACTAGGTGCATATTATGGCTTGTTAACATAGTTTATATTGTTTTCATAAAGATACACCTATATACGAGAAAATTTAAGTGTCGGGAAGATTATTAAGCATTATATTTTCAAAATGTGTTTTAATATGGTAATTTTAATATCAAAGATAAGAATAACTTTCTTCGACACTGTATATTTTCTATAGTTAATTGTTTTATACAAAGTATTAGGTTGTCCCAAGCAAACACATCCAATTTTGACATGTTGTATCTTGTTAGTTTTTAGGCTTGTTGTACCATGACTAATGTCATTAGAAACGCGACACTGTAGGTTTATTCTGAGTGATAGTTTGTTCGCTCTTTTGTAAAATGTCATCAATTGAAGAACAAATAATTCATTTAGTAAGTGATTATGAACAATGAGTTTTACTCAAGTTTGCTTGTTTGTGGGACTGGTCTGTGGGTGTCACTCATTCTAATATTACAAAAGCACTTGGCAAAAGAGGCACCATATCTCTCCGCTGGACTTCAATTGTTTTGCCAGATTGAAGAGGAGGCTAAGAGGAACACACTACAATAACTGGGATGATTTTCAAAAAACGCTGAAGTTAATTGTGACGGAACTTAACACGTCAGGTTCTATGACTGGCGTACAACAACTGCCTGAGCGATGTCAACGTGTAATAAATTCTGAAGGCTCGTACATTTAACTAATACATAATTTATTGTCATTTCGATCAATAAAGATTAACAATGAAAAAAATAAAATGGATGTGTTTGCTCGGGACAACCTAATAAAATATTTGACTTCATTGTTGTAAGGTTTTACCGTCCCGTATTTATTTGAAACTCGCTGAAGAGTGAGAACTCAGGTTCTATTAACTGTTTATTAAGTAACTGTTCCATTCAAGGTTACTCATAATCATATCCTGTTGCAGAATTCAAAAAAGAATTTCAAATTGATAAAGCTGATGGGTATGTTTTTAAAAAAAAAAAATACGAAAAATTTAAAATTTTTCTTATGAAAAATTGTAGAAACTTTTTTGTATCACATTTCGTCCAAAAAATAAACAAAATTTTCCGACTTTTTCAAAATGATAAAAATGGCAACAATTTTAGAATTAATGGCTGTGTTTGAGCAGAAAAAAATTCTTTAAGCGCATCAAGCTGCTTCATATTACTGACTAATATTCTGCCAGGACAGAAATCAAGTGACACATAGCTTTGTCTTACACCAAATTTAAATTTTACTGCGATAAATTACAAAATTCCGTCACATTGTTGTTTACTTTGATGATTCTTCAATAATATGACCTATTATGACAATATGATCCATATTGTTTAAAATATAAAATAAATAACAAATTTTCCTGTGAATAACTCTTATTGAGGGTATTTTGTTTAAATATCTACGACGACATTTTGCTTTTTGGCGCTTTGTTATTATTATTGTTAGTAAATCGCCATTTTGCTTTAAAGCGTTTTAAAGAATGTTTCTGTTCGAACGTAGCCATTTATACAAAATGCGATCAAATTTTGCTCCTTTTAGAAGCTTTTTTACACGATTATTTTGAGTCTGGCTTTATGTATCTATAGTCACAGTAGATCTTGAGAAAATTCTGATCGCACCATAAACAAAACGTCAAGAAGATCCGGGAAAAACTGCGAATACCCAAATTGGACTGATTACTATGCCTTCCCTTCTTATAACTTGTTATTAACAATGAGAAGATTACACGCGTCCTCCAGTACCTATAGTAAAATTAGATGCTCAATCTGGAAAACGTGTAACAAAATACATTTTATCCAAACTATGTACGGATCACTAAATTTCTATCGTCAGTTAGAGGTATACGTAAATGTTTGACCTGATACAGTTTCACCACGAGAGGTGCAAGCGAGAATCTTTACAACGTAAATAGCATCATTTTTGGTCTATATGGGCGGGGAAGGGAACATTTGTACGTTCCTAGCCAATCTATTTTTCTGATAAACGCAAACTATGGTGTAAATTATGTTATTTAAGGAAAAAAAACCTTGCTCTAAATTGTCCAGATTAGTCCTCCTCCTTCCAAACAAAATCAATAAATCATCTTTTATCATATGACACTCTGTGTATATTGGGTTCCATTTTTGCCTCAATCCTTTTTGAATGGGGTACTAAGTGGATAATACGAAAATATAGAAATATTTTTCACCAAATAG
Source organism: Brachynemurus nebulosus (assembly GCA_035578155.1). NCBI lineage: Eukaryota > Metazoa > Arthropoda > Insecta > Neuroptera > Myrmeleontidae > Brachynemurus > Brachynemurus nebulosus. The sequence continues at coordinate 11,085,176 of JAPWDM010000003.1, forward strand.
ATATGTTGTAAGAAAGATAAATGTGTTTGCATGTACAAATGTGTAAAATATTCATGATGAATAGCATTTATGAAATATTTTTCCATATTTGTCACATATAATGTAACAGAGAGATGAAGAAAATTCTAGTAATCATACATAAGAGAAAATAGATTAGGATCTTTGCATATCGACAGATAATCAAGAATCAGTTAAGGGGGCAGGGTCTTCCAGAACTTTCAAATTTTTCATTTTTTGTTTTGCTTTAAAAGTTCATTTGAACCTTAAGAAATATATTTCTAATGTTTTAACCCCAACAGAAAGATTATCTTAGATAACGATAAATTGCTTTTAACTCTACTTTTCAAGAATGAATACTTTTTAATAGCGTTTTTCTCAATACAGGTTTTTTTCCGCGCCGTGGAACCTAACTTAAAAAGTTATTAAGCTATTAACTTGAAATTTTGTACAATTATTATTTAAGATATTGGCCTTTGCATATACCTAAAATTTTGCATAAATTATTACTATAAATATTGTTTATAACAATTTGTTTATAAAAAGAAAAGTGAAATTTTTTTCTTTTTGATTTCAAATTGTGAAAAAAAAATTTCTCATCAGAAATAGGTATATGCAAAGCGTAATGAGTTATTTTAATAAAATTTTTTTGTCCGATTGAATTCAATTGATAACAAGAGGAGGGGCATTTCACAGCGCAAATTAAAAGAGTCAACTTGGAACAGGTGTAGCGCCGCCATTTTTTCTTTTTTTTGCATAAAAATTTATGAGTGAATACACCATAACATGTACTCTATGTAACTTCATTTGATACAATAAATCTATCCAATTCTTTAAAAAAAATTATTAAAAAACCTGTTGTCTGGAGGACCCTCCCCCCTTAAGTCGTCTGGCGTGCTTACTATTCACCCACTGGAGCCATAAATCAGAGTTCGATTCTCACTCTCTCAAAACGATTTCTTTGTTCAAAGATTAAAAATTTTTTTGAAATTTTTTTCTTTGATTCAAAAAAATATTTCTCTGAATTAAGAAACTATTTTTTTGATTTGAGGAAATAATTTTCTTTTTAGTAGTCAAAAAAAAAATTTCTTTGATTCAAAACAATAATTTTTTTGATTCAAAGAAAAACATTTCAAAGAAATTTTTAATCTTTGAACAAAGAAATCGTTTTGAGAGTGTATGGGTTACTACACTTATGAAGGTTTCCTTGCATTTTTTCTTCACAATTCCATATAATTGATATAGTTACATATCTCATACTTCCCATGTATATCTATCAACACCTTCACCACTTTTGTTGTCCTCCACTCACATCATAATGAAAATGGGGAAAGTGTTTTATTATATGCAACTTTTTAAACATAGAGAATATATTACAAGTATGCTGCTTGTAGAATTTGTTTTGCTATCAACTGGAAGCCAAAGTGACTGTAGGTAGCCTCAAACTCCTATTCATCATAAACACCATTTGGAGACTTTTCTACATAATTTTCTTCTACAATCGGTAGAACCGACACGTTTCGAATTAGGTTTTCACTAATTCGACTTGGATTCCATTGATTTTTCATCTTTTTCGCATTTATTTGAACATTTTCAATTTCAGTTCTTGATTAATTTTGTATTGGGTTGGCATGAAAATAATTAGACATTTTGTTCTTACTCTTTAAATTCTAACATCCGCTAAGTTCTGGACAACAAACATCCAGTCCTTGCCTAAACGTTGGCAAGAAGTTATAAATGCTCATGGCTAGTACCTATTTAATTGATTGAATGTTTTTAAAATGGAAATGTTAGAATTTAAAAAGTAAGAACAAAGTGTCTCATTAGTTTCGTGTCAACCCAATAGAATTACTGTAACATAATTCTCTAGAAGAAATGACTTGCTCATGATACTCAAATATTAACTGAACAACTTTTTCTACCCATTTATAAATTATGTATTGATATAATTATAACCTTTATAAACTAAACTGTTAATAGCCCGATCATTTAAGGGTTTGACCTCGGAATGAAACGGAATAAGCTGGATTTTCGTATACACCTTTATTTTGGCATCCTAAATGTTCCCTCAAAAGTCTCATAAGATCACGTATGAGCGTCTTTAGATATTGAAGGTCAAAAGTTGCGAAAATTAGTTTTTTAGAATTATCTCGTTTCCTTTATCTCAAATTATTTTTGCATTTAATATAAAAGTTATAGAGCATAAAATTCTCTACAAATTTTGTTTCAAACACTTTTCGGTGCGTTTAGCTGTTTTGGAGATAGAGCGCAATGAGAACGGAGCGCTCAGCCATACATTGTATGTCCACTATTGCCAAGATACACTTTAAAACTATCAAATTAACTTGGTTAGTAGAAAGTGATCCCTCTAGGAACTAACCGGTCTCATAGATACAATAGAACATATTACCCCAACTTGCTATAAATAGAAAAGGTCGTCCAGTAGGGGTCAATATTTCCAGGTAAAATCTTAATAATGCCACCCGGGTGCATTAGCTTTTACACGGAGAGAAAAATCCTATAATTTTTGTAGAGAAAATTTCAGAAAAATTGCCATGCTCTCTTATAATCCGTGCGCGATCGACAACCAAAGTAAAAAATATATTATAGCATGGTAAAATTTAATGTGCTAACACACAACTTTTATCACACTCTTATGCATATATGTTATAGTTTAATTCTTGTTGTCGTACTCTTCCATTTGCGCATCTGACACGCAACCTTATGTTGCTTGGGCTGTACCTGTAAAAACTTCCAAGATGCCCGGTCTTTTCCACGGACAACAATATATTGTAATACTGAATTGAGAGAATGATGAATTAAACGATGACCATCCGTCCTGTGAGGCATTCTATTGAACACTGCTTCGACAGTTCGACACCACAGAACATCACACCAACTAGCTAGCTGGTGCGGTGGTAACACCACCAGGTCTGGCTATGTGACCTTCCGTATGTGATTGTGTTGTTAACTTTTGCAGCTTGCCTCGCTATGTGATGCCTTCTCTTTCTTTCTTTCTACTATTAGCTTCTTTTCTTCTTTTCTACTTTTCTTCTATTTTAAGACAGCATTGTAATTTTTCGGTAATCTGTCGGCAATGGAACTTTTTATTGTGCTGTTTTACAAATTTTATGGAGCTAATATTATGGAAAAAACATTCTATCCTTTAAATTTTCTATGATTAATTATAATTTTTATATTTTTACCGTACAAAATTGAATATGTTCGCCTTTTACACGTCGATTGTAGTGCTGAGCAATTTTTATATGAATTTTTTCTCCGTGTACATTTAGAACAGAAATGCTGAAGTTCTGACTAACTAAAAATCCAATCATCCTCAATGAGAACAAATATCTAACATAATTTTATGCCAAAGTTACTCTATTATTCATATGAAAATGGTAACTAACATTAAATAACAATTTGATTTATAATAAATATATTTAAATATAAGAATGTATTAAATAATTAATGAACTAATATTTAGCAAAATAATTTCGTTAAAAAACCGTATTACAGATTTATATTCGCGTTTGACATTATGCTATAGCATGCATAGCTGAGCGCTCCACACTCATTCTGCTCTATCTCTAAAACAGCTAAGCGCATCGAAAAGTGTTTGAAACAAAATTTGTAGATAATTTTATGCTCTATAACTTTTGTAATAAATGCAAAAACGATTTGAGGCAATGAAAGCGAGATATTTCCCAAAAACTGATTTTCGCGACTTTTGACCTTCAATATCTAAGGACGCTCACACGTGATCTTATGAAACTTTTGAGGGACCATTCAGGATGCCAAAATAAAGGTGTATACGAAAATCCAGCTTATTCCGTTTCATTCCGAGGTTGACTGCTTTTTTTGACTAAAATGATTGGGGTATAATATAATTACTTTCTTCGATGCGTAATTAGCAAACTTCTAATAGGCTTAAAATACCTATAGTAACAAAATATTTTCATTAAAAATATGTACCTATTATTTATCCTGGTCGCTCATTTGACAACTCCTATAATAATATAATTTAGTGAGGTTGTAAACTAGGAATTCCTTCATTCTCTGTTAGTTCCTTAGTTTTGTAACAAACGTTCTAACGCAATCGGTTGTTAACAGTATAAATTTGCATAAAAACGGTAAATTTTTCGAAAACAGTTTCACCTTTCCTTAATTTCTATTTCTTAAAGTAGCTAAATTTATGCACCAATTAATACAGTACACGGAAAGAAAATTCCTATAAAAATTACTGTGCTCGTACTACAATCGACGTGCAACAGGCGAACATATCCAATTTTACCGTACAAAAATTGGATATGTTCGCCTGTTACACGTCGATTGTAGTATGAGCACAGTAATTTTTATAGGAATTTTCTCTCCGTGTAGTTCTTCGTCATTAAAATATTGATTTGATGAGGGACTTCGAACACCGAAGTTTCCGAATCGACACTATAGCCATTTTAAATTGAAACGCTCACAATTTCAGAATGTAATCTAATATCAAATTTATCGAAAAATGCAATCCACGTAGTAGAATTAAAATTAAAATGTTCGCACATTTGCGTATCTATTATCGATACAATAGAGTTCATTGCATCAGAAATCAACAATATAGGTATTTTCCGCGTGGATAATGAAACTAATTTGAAATTGTTGATTGATTTGTTAACGCTACGATCACCACCGCTACGAATAATAATTAAATTCTATATTATCCATTTCCAATTAATTGTGCAATATATTTACAAGATACAACCAATGCAGCAACGTCACACTGCAATCACTAAATGCATAAACCAATGTATTGCAATTTTACAAACAATTGCATACGAATGCAGCAAACAAATAGATACGATATAGAGATATTAGTATAGAATCGAAGAGATATTGACTTATAAATTTGTATGTCTACTGCAAATAACAGAATTACCGAATGTCTCAAATATATCTATCGAATGAGATATAGATATCTGAATATTGGCGTTTACTCTATAATATAATAAATTTTAGGTATTATTAAACAGAATAATAAAAAAGTAACAAAAAAAAGGATTTATGGAATTTTTCTCTGATTTCAAGAAATACTCTATTCTACTCTATTCAAAGATTTTTCTAATCTTTGCACAAAGAAATCGTTTTGAGAGTTTATACAACAAAAATGTTATCCTTTTCTCAATATTTCTGGTGAATGATCTGAATTTTTGGAGGATGGTTTTTATTTCCAACCATACTTTCGTGCAAAATTTCTTCATTTCTCTTCTTTTTACTCTACTGGAAAGTTATCGGCACAACTTAATCGAAAAGTGCTGTAGAATCTGTATTTCTGTCAAATATCTTGAAATAAAAGTTGAAAGGTCAAGACGGAGAGGGGAGTCTGAGAGGGGAGCATATTTAGCATCATTTTGATCAAAAAAACGTCAATTACATTTTACGCATCCTTTTTACCCAATTAAACGTGATAGGGCACACAGAAGGCAATTTTCATCCCCACTTTTCAATATGAAAACATCTCAAAAAAAGAGAAAGTTTTTCATAGGAAGTCCGAAAGTCTGAAGGTATAAAAATTAAAAAATGATGATAGACACGAAGAAATTATGAGGAAATTTTTCCGCAGAATCTTAAAAAGAAAACCCATACGCTTTTTATCGACTCTCAAATTTGAACATACTTTAAAATGTTTAAAAATACAGCTGCTGATTTGTTGTAATTGGATAATACATAATAATACGTAATGTTTTCACGAAATTTTCCACTCAACAACTCCAGTAACATATAAAAAGGGCCAATTTTTAATCCTTATGTCAGTTTCTTGCCATGGATAAGCTATTTTAAATTTTTCATTTCAACTAACTTCATCTTAATAATTTTTATTGTAACAAAGTTATTTTTGGCAAGATTATTATTTTTAATAATGTATAAAAACTAACCACAAATTTTTTAATTTTATGTAAGTACTCCATGTTTTTAATTGTTTATTTAGGTACATTTCTGATATACTCTAATTTTTCACATTTCTAATGTTTTTGGTTATATTTTTTAATAAAGCATCTGCCATGAAGATTGGGTTAATTACCCCGAAACCGGTAGCAGAGTATCACCATTAAATATTTTTAACTTCACATTGGAAGTATTTGTAATGGATCCGATTTTACGAATCGCTAATTTTGACATATCTTCACGTTTCAAGGTCACTAGACTCCGTATCCATGGTTTTTAGCGTGATGTCTGTGTGTGCGTTCGTTAACTCGTTCGTTCGTTCCTTCGTGAACTTTTTTTCGTCTCGCATATCTCGAGAACAAATGATGATATTAATTCCGGACTAATTTTATTAGATGCGTAATCAAAAAATGAAGACTGGATAAAGTTTTCAGCAAATTCGGATTAGCGGTTTGTTTTTTGTGGTAAAAAACGGAACTTTATGAACGTAACATAGATTATATGGATTTGTTACCATAAGACTATTATATGATGGCCTAAGAACCTTCCTCGATGTTAAAAACGCCAGTGATTTTATTATAATATTTAAAAAAAGAAAAAAAAATGAAATAAGAAACTTTTTATTTTAAATGTATCTTGCCTCGCATATTTTGAGAACAAATGATGTTATCATTTGTTTGATAAGGGTGAAGTCCCCACCCTTAGATACAGAAGGCGAAGCCTCCGGTATGGTGCAAAGAGTAAAGCCTCTATCAAGGGCCCAGGGGAGGAGTTCCCTGAAATTAAAAAAATAATTATTTATGTACAATAGTCTCTAGTCTTTAAGGACACCCGATGGGAAGTTGACAGTGTGGGGTAGACCTAATAATTTTTTCATTTATACATTTAATTTTTGATGGCTTAAACACCAAATTATCCTATTTCCCTTAAACTTTAAAATACATACTCAGAAGTATCACAAACATAATTTTTTCAATAAACTGATAAAGCTGTTTCTTCTGGAACATTCTGTACAATACGTTATAGATACATTGTATCGAATACGTATTTTATATACCTAAATATTTGAAAGTTTAATGGAAATAAGATAATTGAGAATGATATTAAATTCTCAACAGAATTTCAATTTATGGCTACAATTTCAAAATATCTAATGGAAATACTTAATCTTTTTCCTGTAACTGTACAGTATTTTTTATGTCAACACAATACAAGAGAACGGAAAAGAAAATAAATATAAATTTGTCACTTATGTACTTATCTCTTTCTAATAGCAACTTAGACAACGTAGCAAAGAAAAAAAATAAAACTGAATCTTTTTTACATAATTAATAACATTTGTTGTATCTACAGTAGTTAAAATGGTGTTCAAAAAATCCTTATATCAACCGTTAGTTGTAAATTTTCTCTCAAAACAATTTCTTCGTTCAAAAACTAAAATTTATTTTTGATTCCACTAAAATGCAATCTACGTCGTTACTCAATAATTTCGATGTTTGCGGGAAAAAAGAAACAAATGCGACTAAAAGTTATTGTAAATATTTAAAGAGTTAAACCCGGCACATATATTTATATTAAAAATAATTGTATTTTATTATTAACTAGCCGTACCCATGACGTTGTTCAGGCGAAACGTTAAGTAGTTTCTTTTTCCAATTTGTAGTTTCTTGCAACACAACATGCATTAAATTGTCTCCAAATTGACAATTGTGTATTTATTGTATTTTTCGGTACACAATTAGCAACATTTTTTTTTATTTAAAATTCAGAAAAATTTCCAAACTACAAAATTTATTTACAATTTTTGTTACTATTGTTATGAAATTTTTTATGAAATATGTAAATTGGCGTAATGTGTGTAGATGCTCAAAATAGTTTTTCCATTTTCCCGTGGCAATGAGACATTTTCCCGGAATAAAAAGTACTTTAGATGTTGGCCCAGGTAATAAGTTATCATCACACCAAATTTCATTAAAATCCGTCCAGTAGCTTTTACGTGATGCGTGAACAGACAGACAGACAGACAGAGACAGATTTACAGTTTTATTATATGTATAGATTAGCACACTTTTAGGACACAAACGTTATTGACATTTCTTATATAACAATAATTAATTTAACGCAATTATTGGTATTTTTTTATTTAAAGATTTTTGCCCTTTGTTCTTCCATAGTTAACCATTTTAGTTCCCCACTCACTTGTGTTTCGGATTGTTCTGTTATTTTTATTGTGTTCTATAAATTAATAATACAACAAGTTGCTTTAAAAAAATTTGTCATATCATGCAGTTGCCATTATTAAAAAATGTATAAAATATTAACAAATTTGAGTTTTTGAAAATAAAAATATGCATGCCGGCTTTAACTTTTCACAATTAGAAATTTTGTTTGATTCGTTTTTACCGGTTAAAAAAATATCGTATCAAAACATAACTACATCTCTGGATTTTATTTTCATACCAATACTAGCAAAACGGGACACTTACGAAATCACTTCCGGTATCCATCCGTTCATCTCTCACAGGCGATTTCTTTAAAATTATTCGCCATAAAAATTTTAAATTTACTACCTAGCTAGAGTAAGATGATCCAATTACTTACAGATTCAAATACAGAAAATTCAATTTTTGTTCTGGGGATTAATTTCAAGGGTTAAAAATATTTTTTGGGAGAAACGTTCCAAAATTACTGTCTCTCACTTTTGTCATCCAAAACGGTGTGAAAAAATTACCAAAATTAAAAATTCTAGCCCGAATTGTATCAAATTTACGTTTAAAAACAACATATTTTACGGAATAATATTTGCGCAAAAACCAATTTTTTTTAATGAATCACAAAATTACATAAATAGCTTTAACGATAAATTTTCTTGACACACAAAAATTAGTGAAAACCAATCGATTATTATTTTTAATTAACTAAAATGATTGATTGATATCTTGTAAGTCACAATTTTTTATCCGTCTATCAACAACATTAAAATTCATAAGTAAATTTTATTGGAAATAATAAAAAAATAAAGAAAATAGAAATGACTTTCTACTAAATAAGCCTATAGGAGTCTCCACATTCTCGCCAAAGTAGGACGAGGTTCCTCGTCGAAGTTCTTCGCTGTGGTTGGCCGAGGCATATGAATATTATTATAACACCAACAACGAGGAACAATGAAGAGACCGTCTACACTCTCGTACTTAGGTCAACTTTGCGAGAATGTGGATGCTGCTTATGCAGGATTTTATTTTCGTTATGAGTATGAGAATATTCTAAAAAACTGGTAACATTGATAAATATTAAAACAAAGTTTTATATACTGCATGTAATAAATCACTTGAAATGACAGCGGATGGTGAACATTTATCTGTCTATGGCACGTCTGCCGCCATATATCTAACTTTATTCCTGTAGCCTATTTATTTATACTTAGTAACCGTAATGAAAATGAATAAGAAATTAATAGAGTAATAAACATGTCGTGTGGTATTAAGTAAAAACAATAAAATTATATCAAAAAATATTTTTATTTTACAACTTTGTCGCTTTTCGCAACGCTTGATCCAAATCCTTAATGATATCATCGCTAGACTCTAATCCAATCGTTAGTCGAACTAAGTTATCAGTGATACCCAACTTTTTCTTTTCTTCCTCTGGTACATATTCATGTGATATTAATGTCCTAAGAAAAATGCAACCAAATTAATACACATAATACGATACGTACATATACCATGTGAGTTTTTTGAGAGTTGCCAAATTTTTATAATATAAATGGTACTGGAAAAGGTTCTTTTCTTGGATGTGATGGAAATGTAACCAAGCAAAACACTATCGGTTGAAGTAGCCTCAAGTACATATGCATATTTTTACCGTCTAACTGATAAATTAAAGAAAAATTACAAAATCAAACTTGGGTAAAATTTTTTTTTTCGCTCATTTATGTTGTTAATTAATGCATTAGATCAGTTTTATCAAAAAAATAATATATATTCTCATTTAAAAATCTATAATTTTGTATCATAGCTCGAAAACCATAAGAGCTATAAAGCTCCTGACTATAGCAATCGGTTGCACCCGTCGATATCTACAATTCTTATTTGAACCATTTTTCGATTAAATCAACGGCTTGGCTGTAATAAAAATGGCAACTCTCGAAAAACTCACACAGTATACATACTAGAGACCCGTGGGCCCTGGTTTCATCCACGTAAAATTATCTTAATTATTGGTCAAATGATTAGATCAATTTTAAATTAGATATTCGGAAATTCTGTACATCAATTATTTATAATGCCTGGCTACGCTCGTCAAACGACTCTAAAGTAAGAATCTTCATATTTCAATAGCATCGCTAATTTCCGCACCTTTGTGTACTTAGATACTCGTATCAATAGGTAGTTTTAGGAGTATTTCCATTTTAGGCTTTGCTTGGAGCACCAAGACCGTAGGGGACAATTTTAATATCACAGTTAATTTGGGGATTATTTGATGGCCTTCACGGACAATTCAGACCCTCAGGTTCATTCAAATTTGATATTCCAAAATTTTGAGCATAATTCTCGCCTAATAACCCTAAATTAACCATATTCATATTTCTATAGCATATTTAATTTTCATAAAATATTGTCAAAATCCAACCGTTTAATCTTAATCCTATTAGATAGTGTTGGGGGTTAATTTTTTACTCACTTTACATTTTAAATTAGGTATTCTAAATTTCTTTATAAAATCAGTTTCTTCTAGTGTTCCGTTTCGCTCGTCCAATGATCTTAAAATAGATATATTCATATTTATAGTGTACAGTGGAAACTCGATATTTTGTCACTCTGTAACTCATAATATTCTATAACAATTCGTCGCTCCTAAAAAAAATGTACGTAGTGTAGTTGGTTTTCTACCTAACTTTTGAAATTTAAATAGAAAAAAATTAAAGTGTATCGTACCTAGTTGTAAAAATTCCATTAAACAACGAATTACTCAAAATAAAGAGATATATGTCTTTAAATAAGTAAAAATATTTAATTAATTTTTTTTTTTTTTATTATTCATTTTCAGACATAATCCATAATTCGTCTATTTCTGTAATTTATCACCCCTCCGGCCCCGAGCATGATGAATTGTCGAGTTTCTACTGTATTTAATTTTCATGCCTTGAGACCTTTCCGTAGATACCCATATTGATGACTTTAGACGCATTTGAATTTCGAACCTTTTTTGAAGTCCGAGTGTTTTGGCGAATATTTCTAAACCTGCATTAATTCGTCCAGGCATTAATTTATTGCGTCTTGTATTACTCCAGAGTCCTAGGCAATAATTTTAATCTCATTTAATTTTTTCCAAATATCAATGTTTAAGTAAAATTTAGTCAAGATTCGCCGTCTTTTTAGACCATTTTTGGGTCCCCAGCACCCTAGGGGGTCATTTCAACTTCACATTCATTTATTTCATGACCTCAGTAATATTTGAGCAAAATTTGGTCAAGATCCATCCATTCTAGAGAACTTTCATTTTTTAGGATCTCAATATTATTTAAGCAAAATCTGGTAGAGTCCAATTGTTTACTTTCCAAAGTCCAGCCGTTTACTTTAGAAGTCTATATTAGAACATAAGGTATCACGTATCCACCAGTGAGCCAATTTTTGAAAGTTGCTCTGCTCGTCAAACGACTCCAGCGTAGCCATATTCTTATTTCAGAAATATAGGTGCCTAATTTTAACAGTTTGTGACTTTTCTGTAGACAACCATACTTATTTAGATTTTTAAGAGTGGAGTACCGTTGGTCATTTAATTTTGCGTAATTTTTATTGCTTCAGACTCCTGGGGATCAATTATAAACTGACGTTTATTTATTCCGAGTTTTTAAAAGGATTTGTGTAACATTTAGTCAAAATTCATCAAACCATTTATTTGAATTTTTTGAAAATAGTATTTTGTACAGTAAATAAGTAATTTAATAGTAGACATAGATAAAAATATAATTGGTGGTATCTATAGAAATATTTATTAATACTTAAAAATTCCAAAATTATTTTTCTCCAAGTGCTTAGCAACGAAATGCTAATCTAAAATTTTTATGATTTTTTGATAAATTGACCACAGATTGCTGTATTACAGAAATAAAAAATTAATATTTTACGGTTTTTCGTAAATTTCGACGGTTAGACAAAAAATTTTGCAAAACCCTTTCTTAGCGAGCGCCTACGACCCAATAGGAATCTACATGCCCAATTTCAAGTTTGTAGGTATTATAGTTTTGGAGATTTTGTGATAGGTGAGTGTATAAGTGGTATTTTTCTTTTATATATATGTTATAGTCAATCACCGAAGCGCCGGCGCTCCTAGGTTTGCCTAGTCAAACCTCAGGTCTGACATAACGTCTCAGTCAAAGTCCAAACGAATAGCGCTTTTCTACCTTTGACTAACGAATTTTTGGTTAATTCTAGGATAGACTAATTTGGACGGTCAAACGCCGAAACTCAATTTGATGAAATCGGGGTTTGACCAGTCAGACCTAAATTATTGAATTATTAGCTATAATAATAAAAGAATATTTGTAATTTTAATGTCTATTGTTCCTATATTTTAGGAATAAATTAACAAATAATCACAACAAGAAATAAAATTGGTTATTATTATTTTGTATCCCGACAATAAGTATGTAATTAATGAAAAAATGAAAAAAATTACTCTTTATTTTGAGAAGGTGATGCGCTATGGCATTTTTAGTTGCAAAATACGTTCAATCTTTTACATTTACACAATTTTGATGCGAATATTTTTTACTACAGTTGGCACCCAAGCTTATGTATTATCTCTCTTAGTGAAAGCTGAACGTCGGGCACATCTTCCAAATTAAGAAATTTTTCTTTGCATTTTTGTATCTGATTCTTAGCAAAAAATGTGTTTATTATTCCATATTTTGTCCCTGATTTGTATAAAATGAACACTTATACTTATTCAGATTAGATATTTTCTGCATAAACTTAGCTTTCAAAGCTTTTTTATCCACGTCTTCAGTCACAGCACAGTTTGATTCACACATCTTTAAGCTTACACTCCCGCACATTCAGTGCACAAATACGGAATTACAAATACATTTATTAGAATACCGCAAAGAGTTACGCACGCATGCAAAAACCTGTTTAAACATACAACAAGTGCAGTACAAATCGACGTTTGACCGAATGTGTGTTAGTCGCTTCTAGGATAGACTAGGAAAACCCCGAAACAAATTATTTTACTTTCGACGTTTGACTAAAAAGTTAGGTGCCTCTAGGTTTGACTAAAAACACATCAGCCGAAGGCCGAAATAGGAACCTATTTCGGGGTTTGCCGAAAGGCGTTAGCCAAACCTAGGATAAACGAGTCATTCCGCGAAGAGACTGCATATCGACCTTTGACTATAACATATTAACATATATATATATATATATATATATATATATATATATATATATATATATATATATATATATATATATATATTTATATATATATATATATATATATATATATATATATATATATATATATATATAGATTACGGTAACTGCGTTATAAACTACTCAAGAAGCAAAGAGTTATAACTGCGTTACAAACTACTCAAGAAGCAAAGAGTACATCAAGTATGAAGGGTTACAAAATCATCTAGCAGAACTATTCTAGTAGTTCTGGATTCGATTCTGATAGTTCAATTAGGACCAGAATTTTCAAAATCGGTCAACAATTGTGACCTGTTACATCGACCAACAGACCGAAAAATCAAAAAATTATATCGTTTAATAGAACAAAAGCACCTTTTTCCAAAAAGCTGCATGAAAAATTTATAGCATGAGAAATTACCCACAATACAATAACATTTTTTGCTAAAACCTGAGTTTGAGTGGCTTCGATCTGGTCTTGTTTACGAGTAAGACTGATTTTTCTCAAGAAATTTTCAAAAATTTTAAATACAATATTGGGTAAAACTCTAGCATTTCTGGTATTTTAAAAAGAGTCCAGCTTTTTTCCTTGACTTAATCACTTGGGTCTTAAAATAGTCTTGCAGCCATACTTATAATCTTGGTATTGGTCTTATTTTTGTGCTTGCGAAAAACTCAAAACCGATACAGGACTGCAAGACTATTTGTCGATGATACAGCACACATCGGTGGGGTGTGGAATTGTATGAAAAATTTTAATATCTTACGGAATTTGAACCGCAGTTTGTGGACCACCTAAACTGCCAGCGTACAGAACCATTTTTAATGACTTTATAAAAACTTTTATTTCATCCGCACCACCCTTGATATAAAAGGTGATCATACCATTATGGCCATATGTTTGACTTTTACTTAATTCGTATTGTGGATGTGAAGTTAAACCTAAAAAAAATTCCCCAGTTTATTTATTGAATCGAAACCATATCTAACGTATTAAGCCCTGCAAATATTACCTGTATAAATGACTTTAGTAATCGCTGGATGGCTCTCCAGAAATTTAGCAACGGTCATTGCACTTTTCATGTGACGATCCATACGTAACGGCAATGTTTTTAGACTACGATTAGTCAAAAAACAATTAAATGGTGACGGGGCTACTCCCATCGAGTTGGCCATACTTTTCATTTGTTTATAAATTTCTTCATTGTTTGTAATTAAAGCACCCATTATAATATCAGAATGTCCACTTACATATTTCGAAAGAGAATAGTGTACAATATCGACACCCAGTTCTAACGGCCGTTGAAAGTAGCTGGTCAAAAATGTATTATCCACAGCTACGAGTACCTTATGCTTTTTTGCCAGAGCAGATAATTTTCGCAAATCTGTAACTTTTAACATGGGATTCGTTGGAGTTTCAATGAAAATTAACTAAAAAAAAAAAAAAAAAATAAGTAAATAAACGGAAAAACGGATAATATTTGCTGTGGCTATAGCAATCATCCATGAAAAAGAATCGGCTTTCAGCCACGATTTATCTAACTGTATCCTAGGCCACAAAAATAACATTATTAAGAATATGACTTTAACAAAAATCTATGTTTTAACAAAAACTTTTTTTTATAAACAATACTAGTCCGGGAGGTATCGGCGCATGAGTACCGAAAACTATTCCACCTCAATATTTTTATGCGATCCTGTTGAAATTGCCCTACTGGTGATATAAATGCATGTTGTCATGGGACAACCCGGAGCCATATTGTTTAAACCGAAATTGTTTAAACAATTGCAAGGAATTGTTATTTTTCAACCGGACAATTTTTTTAGCGAATTTCCAAAACTGGAAATTCAGCTTTTACGCCAGGTGTCATGGTGCGACCTAAGCCCGAGACCATATCAGAAATATGTTTTGAGGTCCCTAGAATACGAAAATGATATTCACTAAAATATATATATATATATATATATATATATATATATATATATATATATATATATATATATATGTATCCGCGCGATAACTCTCGAACGAAACGTTTAATGCTTATGAAATTTTGTGTGCGAATTCGATTTTCCAAATCGTTGGATGAGTTCGTTAGCCAGACACGTCGGATGCCCAGAAGTAGGTTTTCCGGGCGTTTTTTGTCAACAAAATGAGTTTTTTGCCAGAATTAAGCAATTTTTCAAATTTTTTTTTACACTAAGCCATTGTAAAAGGTAAAACGCATAAAAAATGTTTTTATACCGTTGCTCTAAATTACTTACTTTTCGAGAAAAACTAGGAAATATGTCGTTCTCCATTTCACTCGCACTCGCATTCTTTTTTTTTCTGTCTCATTTTTTGCGAGCTAAATTCGAAAAAAGCCGCTTTATAAGTAGCGTGTCATGATTTTTTTAATCCAATTTAACGATTCGGCTATATTCTATTTCTCTGTCAGTTAAATGTTTTTATAATGTATCTCTGTTCCATTTTTTTTTACAAAAAAAATCCCGACGATATCTGTTATGTGATATGATCAGAATTTAGATTATATTTACACCTTCCTAAAATTAATAAGAGTTTGCTTCAATCGTATAAAAATTACGTTAAATCATATTCAAACAAAAATATTTTTACGTAATTTTTTATCCAATTGACAATACAGTTATGATTAGAATTGTATAATCAGAGCATTCTAATATTAAATAATTTTGCACATTCAATTTTTTTTTTTAACAAAGAAAAATTTTTTTAAATTTTGACACATTCTTTTATGAAATTTCGATTAAGAAATATTAAAAAATTTTAAAGTGAATCATTTAAAAAGAGTTAAAAATAAATTAAAAAGGAAACATTTCTCTATTTTAACATATTTGTAAAGAAAATTTTACAGTTTACTTACAGTTTTTTGAAAAAATGTAATAACATTTTTACATACAATAAAGATTATATTTGAACGGTAGGAAATCCACAAATTTTTTTTTATTTCTTTAATTAATTATTAAATTTGGTTTTAGAAGAAAATCTTCGTCTAATTCGCTCCAAGCCGAAAGTATAGCCACTAATAAGGACATTCCACTGTTAAAATAAATGGAAAATATATTGAAATTTATTTAATGAAAGCCATTCATACACATTTTTAAAATATCCTTTTGAATTATATAACAAATAAAATCTGTGTAAAAAAATCTAATTGACGTGTTTTTTCTCAATTTGCTAATATTAAGTAAGGCTCGTTAATTAGGGAGTGATTGTGTTAAAATTTTAATATAAAATATGGTAATTTTAACCCTCTTTAAAAGAACATTTCGATTTTAACAATAAAAAAATTTTAAAAAGTGTTTTCGTTTTTCCCGGATTACCAAAAACTGTTCATAGGCATATCTGTGACTAAAGTTGCCTCCCTTTCTTAAGAAAATAAAGTATTTTTAAAATTTTGTGCAAAAGAATAAAACACAATTAACGAAAAAAAAGTACGCGTTTCCATATTTTTAAGATTTTGTAGTACAAGAAAATCCTTATAAATTCATCATATCTGTTATTGCATTTACTAGCTTTTACGCAATTTAATAAACAAAAGTCTGAAAATGGACGTAGAATCTCACTGTTATTAATTATTATGTCTTAGTCTTTTGAAAAATTATTTTTTGAACTAAAATAAGAATAGGAGGAATATAAACTTAGGGGTAAACGACAGGAGTATATAAACTTTATTTTAGATTCTACGTTTATTTTTACAGAAAATCATCAAGTACCTATTATTTCTTTTTTGAATGTATAAATACAAAAAGTTCGAAATTATTTTATATTAGAATTTCAATTTTGGTCGACCCTACGGGTTGTCCCCATTTACTCTTTTCTCGTCTCTTTTGACCCCAATTTTTCATAGAGAAGAAATTATACGATTTTTGTTAATTTTTCAAAAACCACCGATATTTTTAAATTTTTTTGGATACTGCTGATAAAGTGACCATCTTCGCGTAAATTTTTAATATATTAAAGATTAGGTACTCATAAAATAAATACAAAAAAATACGGTGTGAAGTCGGAATGCGTACCTATTCATCCTTGTCTACGGTAGCACATTTTTTATTGACATAAATATTAGAAACGCAGGAAAAGAGACCAGGAATCAACATAGAAGTGGATTATGGTACGATATATTTTCTGAAAAAAGTGCTTAGGACCAAAGTTATAGAGTTCAAAGTGATGCACTTGATGATCTTGAAGCACTTGACTCTCGTGATGCACTTGACTTTGAAGTTGACCTTGAGGTCAATTTCCAAAGTCATTTGAAAATCATTTAATATTTTTCAAAAGGAGTAGTTTACTTTTCATCCCTAAATGGTTCAAAGTATATTCGAACGAATTTCACATGCAAGATAGAAAATAAGTGATCAAGAAGTAATTTTGAAAAATACTTGCTCAATCGCAATCGGAAAAATAATAGTTAATCATATGTTGAATTGAATTCCTAATATGATAACTATAGAGTAGCAATAAAAATTTTAAAAAATTTTGAAAATTTCTAATATAACATTTCTAATATATAATAAGTTAATGTTTAACTTACAATTGGAGTGATATTAATTTTTTTCTTAACTTCTAAAATTACTTACAAAAATGTTTTCTTCTAATTTTTTCTATAAATTTGCGCCTATTTTTTCATTTCGTCAGGTTTTTATTTTTTTTATTTTAGAAAAATAACGCAACAAATCAATTTTGAAGATAGATTGAGTCAATACATGAAATTACTGCTTATAGGTACAGGATATGGTCAAAGTTCGGCAATGGCTAATCATTTTCAACTGACCTTGAAAATCGATTTCAGGGTCACTATCAAGTGCATCGCTTTAAATTCTACAAATTTGGTACTCAGCCCTTTTTTCAAAAAATATGCCGTTTCAAAAATATTTAGCTATAACTGTTTTCATCTACAGAGGTTGAATGGTGTTTTCTACCCCTAAAAAGCGTATTTAGCCGAAATAAAAAAACACGTATTTAATATTTTTCGCTGTTTAATAAGTATGTTAAGTTTCATTCAAATTGGCAAGTATTAGTTGGGTAGTGTTATTTGTCAGAATGTTTTGCCGATCTAGTTTTTTCAATATTTCTTTGCTCGTTTTCAGAATTTGTATTTTAATTTCTACGGACAAATAACTCATTCTTTTCTTCGATTTGAGTAACTTTTATTTGCTGATGTTGACCATTAATTGATCGAAACATATCAAATATTTTTCAATGATTTTTTTAGCGAATGTCGAAAATTTTGAAAATTTTTTCACCGTTAGTAAGTTAAAGTATTTGAATTCATTAAGTAATTAAATGATGTCCACAAGAACCTTACGAACTACCATAAGTTATATGAGATCCCTAGGACCCGTTTTTTACTGTTAGGATAAACTTTTTACTAAAATTATTTTAGATGAATAAAGGTTATGTTGTATGATTTCCGCCAGGGTTTACTGTTCCCATTATTGTAAAAAATAAACTAACCGACCGATTTTGAAAATTTTTTCACTGTTAGAGAACTAAATTATTTTAGATGGATACAACTATGCTGGACAAAGTCCGTTCGGGTTCTTGGGTTCCAAAAATATCAAAACTAATTACCCAGCCGATTTTAAAAAATCTTTTACTCTTAGAAAGCTAAACTATTTTAAATAGGTACAGTTCTTAGATGAGATCCGCCAGTCCCCAAAATTTGGAAATTCGCTATGTTATGCAGATGCTGCGACAGGGGTATTTTTTTTTTTATATTCTTTGTTGAAATACAAATAAAAAAGGTCCTATGACGTTTCACGATAAAGTTAATGTTTTTAGAGATATGAATTTTTAAAAGCTCGAAAAATCTCAAATTTCGGTACTTTTGACCCATGAAAAATATATTAAAAAAAATATATATATAAATAATATTTTTTTTAAATTTTTTATACAATAGTTAATAATATCCTTAATAGAGATTTAAAAAAATTTCATTGCATACTTGTGAGCGCACGAAATTAACAATTCAAAAACAGGTATAAACAATGAATTTTTTTAAATCTCTATTAAGGATATTATTAACTATTGTATAAAGAATTAAAAAAAATATTATTTATATTTTTTTTAATATATTTTTCATGGGTCAAAAGCACCGAAATTTGAGATTTTTCGAATCTTTATAAAAATTCATATCTCTAAAAATATTAGCTTTATCGTAAAAAGCCATAGGACATTTTTTATTTGTATTTCAATAAAGAATATAAAAAAAAATTGTCCGATTGAAAAATAACAATTCCTTGCAATTATTTAAACAATTTCGGTTTAAGCAATATGGTCCTGGGTTGCCCCATGGCAACATACATTTATATCATCAGTAGGGCAAATTTGAACAGGATCGCTTAAAAATATTGAGGTGGAATAGTTTTCGGTACTCATGCGCCGATACCTCCTGGACTATACAAAGAAAAGTTACTAAATAGTGATTATGTTACATATTTAAGTTCAAGTACTTGGCAGCCTCTCTGCGAACCTAAAGTAAAAGTTGTTTACCTTCGTATTTTTTTGAATCGCGTTTTCAACATTCGAGAGATCCACGGTATCAGCAATAGTAGAGTTGAGACCAAATCGATCACACATTTTTTTAATTAATCCACTACTTCCACCGTACATGTCATCCCCATAGATTAAATGATCCCCACTTCTCATGACCGTGGATAATAGAACCGACAGAGCTGACATTCCCGACGAAGTTGCCAGTGCATATTTAGCACCCTCCAAAGATGCCAGACATGTTTCGAAAACATCTCGGGTTGGATTTGATGTTCGAGTGTAAACATAATCCTAAAATCGAATCGAATTTAAGAGGCTTTTAACAAGTGATGTGCTAAAAGAATCATTTTTTGGGAAATTTTATTTTTTTGGAAACTATTTATTGCAATGATAAAAACAATTGTACATTAAAATACATATAATTAAGTATATCTTGAATTTTTTTTGCCTTCCATCTGCCTTTGTAGACTTGTTGAAGGTTACATGTCAGTTTTGTAGTTCAAAACGGTCGGTACCAACGATTTTTCGGTTTCTAAAACATATATAGGTATATCAAAACTTTAAGTTCATAAGAAAATAATATTAAAAACTATAAAACTCTGTATAATCAGCCCATCAAACCTCATATTTTATAGATAGATTTTGAGATTCGATTTCACCCCTTAAATGGCTTTTATGGCAGATAAAAAAAATACATGTCTATTATTCTTATTCTTATTTGTTCTGTACATTTACCAAGTTTGATCAAAATTGGGAATCATCACTTGAAGACCTTCGTCATTAAGGAATTTTGTCACATATCTCCGAAGTCCCTGGGTCCCTGGTTAGATTTTGCTCAAATTTAATTGGGACCACCCCGGAAGTACATCCTTTCAAACAAAAAAATCATCCAAATCGGTTTCCATATACCGGAGTTATAAAGTAACATACCCAAAAAGAAAAAAAAAAATACAGTCGAATTGAGAACCTCCTCTTTTTTTGAAGTCGGTTAAAACAAGGAATTTCATGATAGGTACACTTAATTATATGTATTTTAATGTACAAAAGTTTTTTTTTTATTACAATAAATAGTTTCTCCGAAAAAAATTCCCAAAAAGTGTTTTTCCTTTAGCACATCACTTATATAAGATCCCTTAAGGGCAGATTCGCTAAAAAACAAGAAAAGAAATCGATTTTTTCTTCATAATTATGTTCCTTAAAGTGTTTATAAAATATTTTGCTAAAATTTTATTTAAAAAAAAATTTAAAATTAGAAAGTTATGGGCATTTTAGTGTACGTACTTTAATTAACTATAATTCAATTTAAAAAAAAATTTGATTTTGATTCACTAGGGATTTTATAACGTGAGGAACCATCAAGGTAAAAAAAATCTCGCAGTGTCGACATCAAAGCCATTTATAGAGAGTTCATTTTTGAATTTTTTTGTAATCTCAAGACATGTAGAAACAATGTTGTATTTAGTTTTTTAATAAAATATTTATTTGTATAAAAATAAAAATAATAATAAAGGTCGATTTTTGATGTTTTTTTGGCGAATCTTACCTTAAATCAGACTGCCAAAAAAGTAGTGAATGGAGAAATTACCTGATGAATTTTATCTATGTCCATTATAAAATTTGACGTCATTACAATAGGGGCAGCTACCGGAAGTGAATCCCATGTTTGTTTATCCTGTCCAGTATGGACAGCTCTTGTTGTGTAATCGGCCTGGGTTAAATCGAAATCTTGATCAGTCATTTTCGCTATTCTTTGAACAAACACTCACTAAATAATAATTTCAGAAACAATATTATTAATAATATTTAAATGTTTTTAACACAATATCATAATTTTAATACTGTTTAAATATTTATATAGTTTTAACAGATAAATAGACTTTTTTTATATAACTAAATAGAAAATAAATGTTTTATTATTAAATATTTTAAATACAAACTCATTGTTTTTGTAAGTTTTATATGACAGAATGACGTAACTTTATCAACATGTTATCTCATGTTGAGAGGACAATTAAGAGATATTCTGATGTTAGGCATTTACTAAATTGAATAATTACTGGTCGCCGATCATTGTATCTGTACAGTAAAATGCAAAAATAAATATATTGTCATGATCCATATCGCTACTTCTCTCTGTGTGTCCAAAAACTGCGAATTTTTGGACACACAGAAAAAACGTATTTAAATCTGTGTTTTCATCACTATGAACTTAAGATTTATGCTAATTACACCCTTTCATGTTGGTTACCTATATATATATATATATATATATATATATATATATATATATATATATATATATATATATATATATGTATATATATATATATATATATATATATATATATATATATATATATATATATATATATATATATATATATATAGTACAACAGATTTGTTTTGGCCCACCAAAATCCAAAAATATTTTTCTACCTTTGTTGTACTGGTATTGTTAGTAATGCACTAAAAAAAAGATACAGAATAAATAGATTTGGACTTCGAACGGTCAGAACCAAAACCAATCTGTTTTACTATATATATATATATATATATATATATATATATATATATATATATATATATATATACACATATATATATATATATATATATATATATATATATATAATATATATATATACAGCTCAACCAACATAAGTTGCCGGTGAAGATTGTACGCGCAGTAGACAAACACAATTTCTATCACACTTTTATGCATATATGTTATATGTTTAATTCTTGTTGTCGCACTCTTTCATTTGCGCATCTGACCGGCAGCCTTATGTTGGTTGGGCTGTATATATATAAATACAGTATTTAATCTTTTTTTGTGTGTCCTAAAACATGTTATATTTTGATATACGAGGTTCGCAGAGAGAAGTAACGATATGCAACTTTGCAAATAATTATTGTATTTTATAAGATACTAACATTTATTCGTGGCTTCGTGCGCGTAGTGTTTAAATTAATTGTGACATCAAGTTAATAAAGTATAAAATATATATACTCATCGAGTGACTAATGAGAGTCGTGTTTTTCTTGAAAATTTTCCGACAGGAATAGGCTACTTTCCCGGGTAGAAAAGTAGCCTATAACCCTTCTCTGCATCCCAGACTGTCCCTATGCAAACTTTTAAGTCGACTGGTTAAGCTGTTGAAGCGTGAAAGTAAGATAAGCAAACAAACTCACCTTCATATTTGTAATATTAATTAGGATGGTCTAAAGTTGGTTTTAGCAATTTAGTCAGTATAGACAAAAACAATAACAGCTACCATGATCACCATAATCACTATGTGTTGTCTATTTGGCCAGACCTCTCTTTCCCTCTAACATAGGTATAAAGTTTTATTTTTTAAATAACTTTTACTCTTGATTTCGGACCGTAGTATTTGAAACTATGATATAAAGTTCAATTATTATTGAATTATCTTTCGCAGGCCTTTAGAAATTAAACAATGTCCAATGGATAGATACGGTCCATTGGATTTAGTAATATTAGCTTAATAAATTTTGATCGTAACTTTATAAAATCCCCCTGAAGTTCACATTTCAAGTTCCGTTAATGTCCTACATACCATGCGAGTTCTTTGAGAGTTTCCATTTTTATTACAACCAAATTTATATGATAGAAATGGTATTGAAAAGGTTCTTTTCTTGGATGTAATGGTAATGTAAGCAACCAGAACACTATCGGTTGTAGTAGCCTCAAGTACATATGCATATTTTTACCGCCTAACTGGCAAATTAAAGAAAAATTAAAAAATTAAACTCGGGTAAAAAATTTTTTTTGTTCATTACATTTTTGTTACATTATTATATAAAAATTAATATATAGTCTCATTTAAAAGTCTATAAGTTTGTATCATAGCTCGAAAACCATAAGAGCTATAAAGCTCCTGACTATAGCAATAGGTTGCCCCCGTCGATATCTACAACTCTTATTTGAACAATTTTTCGATTAAGTCAGCGGTTTGGCTGTAATAAAAATGGCGACTCTCAAAAAACTCAGTATATTATATAAAATTCATAGCCCTCTGAAAATTTTTCTCATATTATTTTTGAGGAACTGGGCCCGACATTATTTCGTGTTCCTAGTGGGTTATTATTAGCCGAATATCCTAATTCATAATGTCATGAGCTGCAATTTGATAGCAAAAGAGGAAAGAAAACCGAATGATTACTTTTTGTTAGTAGAAATAATTGTAATAAGTAAATTTTATAGAAAACAATAAAAAAAAACGCCGTGAGCAGCGGGGCCCCATCACGGTAGTCGAATTTTCCCCTTCATCTTCGGTATTGAATGTCTACAAGCGAAATGTGATTGAAAGTCTACAACCGAATTGTCATTTTGTTGGTTTCAAAACTGGTGATGAGTGTTCGGCTGATCGAGGCTTTAAAAAAAGGTTTTAAGTATTTAAGGGCTGTATCTCAGTAAATTTCAATTTTGTGCCGAAAACAGGTAGCACAAAAAAAGCCAACACAATTCGTACGAGGACATTTCTGCCCATGTTTATCCGCTAATTGCCTTTATGTTTTAGTTTTAAAAATTAAAAAAGGACCTTAAATAGTAAACTGGAAGGGCTTTATAAAGATATTTTTTCTTTCCAAAAAAATCCAAAATTTCTATTTTATAAATACTAAAAATCCAAAATTCCTAATTTATAAATAAACAGTGACTTTAATAACATTTTTAAATTACTTAATATGTATGTATTTCATTTGTCATAAAAGTAAGTTCACTTTTTTTTAAATTTTTTAAAATTACTATTCGCCTACTTGTATTTAGAATAAACATAATGCTTTTAAAACACATTTAACAATAGCATTCAATTCCGATGTAAAAATGGGAGAAGTGGGGGGAAAAGTGATGCGGACTCCCTACAAGGTACTAGCTGGATACTAACTGAATACACGTACAAAATTTCAGCCCTCTAGGTTTCCTTATGGAGTCTCTAGACATGTTAGAAAACAAGCAAAAAAATTAAGGAAATATTGGCGTAAAAATCGTGGGGGTAAGGGTTAAAAGTTGAAACCTCCAAAAAACAGTGTCTGGCTATTAGCTTAACCTGCACACCAAATTTCAGCCCTCTAGGTTTATTTGGGGAGATTTTGACCCGAACGAAACTGTTAAAAAACAAGAAAAATCATGTTCTTTTGGGTATAAAAATGGTGGGGGCAGGGGTTAAAAGTCGAGACCCCCAAAAGGCACCCCCTTGATACTAACTCAATCCGAATACAAAATTTCAGCCCTCTAGGTTTATTCGGGTGACCTGTGCGAGTGGTACAAACTTCGAAAACGTCGAAAATGCATGAAATTGTAGCTTAAAAATGAGGGGGGTGGGGGTAAAATATTAAAACCTCCAAAAAGCCCAACCTAGGTACGAACTTTATCAACACACCAAATTTCAACCCTCTACGTTAATTCTGGGGGGCTGGGGGCCCGTTAGATCCAGCGAAAATCGTTTTTCCCCCCTCTACTCCCACCATATCATCCTAGGAAGCTGAATTTTGGATATGTTGTAGATAATTGACCGAAACATTATTTAAAACCGGTTTGGAAAAGTTTTATTGCTTTTCCGCCCCCCACCACCCCCTTAAAGGTCGGGTCCGAAAAAAAATTTGCCCAAAATTTGACCCCACTTTGATAGTATTGTTGTGCATCGGAATAAGCCCCACTTACCAAATTTCATCTCTTAACTTCCATAGGGGGGCCCTACACATATTAAAAGGTTGCGGGAAAATATATATATATATATATATATATATATATATCAGACATCTTTTTTTTTTACATAATCGTGTTCTACGGGTCCGAAAACGGATAGCGCCCCTGGTCTCGCCTCTCGCAGCTCTTATCGTATAGACTGTATAAGTCTAATTTTTCGGAGAAAATTCGACTAATAAAGAAAAAACTCCAAATATGACCACGAAAGGTTTTAATCTTCTTTTTTCTTTGTAATGTATGAAAATATTATTTTATTACTCATGCGGGAGAAGTACTAACTTTGCGCACACATTTTTGTACACAAAGTAGCTGTTTGCCCACTGTACTCTTCCCACATACTTTTTTGCATGCGAAAAGTAAACTTTTCACACGCAAATTGACAATAAAACACACAAAGTTTAATCTAAATTTCATTTAATAAATATTTCATAATTATTTCTATAAAAACCACCAACAAAATAATTTGAATAAAATTTAATTCAGAGAAAAAGACGAACACTCAAAAATATTATTTTAAAAAGTAATAAAAATGTCAAAAATAGTAATAATCATAGAAAAAATTATATGAAATTCGTGATAAAAAGTAGTATATGCAACTCGTGTAGGATTGTCGATTGCGCACTCAAGCGAATGAACGCA
Source organism: Brachynemurus nebulosus (assembly GCA_035578155.1). Lineage (NCBI taxonomy): Eukaryota > Metazoa > Arthropoda > Insecta > Neuroptera > Myrmeleontidae > Brachynemurus > Brachynemurus nebulosus. Next base: position 11,111,400 of record JAPWDM010000003.1, read on the forward strand.
TTCACTACGATCGTGCGCTCAACTTTGCTCTTGTGGGCAATCGACAACTTCCCGCACTTATTGCATAATATACTATAAACAACTAGGAACGTCAATAATTTAAAACAAAGTTCATAAAATTAAAATCGACAAGCGATTTATTTTACAATTTAATCGCTTTTCGTAACGCTTGATCCAAATCCTTAATGATATCATCGCTAGATTCTAGCCCAACCGAAAGCCGAACTAAATTATCAGTAATACCCGACATCTTCTTCTCCTCCTCTGGTATTTCCGCATGTGACAATAACGCTCTAAAAAAGCCAACCATATAGTATATACATCATAATAAATTTAGAATCCTATGAAGACTTACGGAATTTGAATTAAAGTTTCTGCAGCACCTAAACTACCAGCATATAAAATCATTTTCAATGATCTTACGAGAATTTTTACTTCGTCTAGCCCTCCTTTGAGATAAAATGTAATCATACCACTGTGACCAGACGTTTGACTCTTATTTAGTTCGTACTGGGGATGCGAAGTTAAACCTAAAGCAAATAGTTAGTCATTGATAAAGCATCATAAGAATAAAGTTAACTTCTTTTAAAATTCAATTATTTTTATCATTTATTCGTTAAGAAATTACATTTGTAACATTTGCATAAGTTTTAAATTTACGTAAGGTGCGCCAAAAATTCTCGGCCTGAGTATTAAAAAATACAGAGAGAACAGTGGAAAGAATTTATTTTTCTATATAACCGCCCTCTATTTCAATACACTTATTATAAGACGGGATAAGCATCTCTATGCCTTTATAATAATAAGCAAATTCTTTGTAGCGATTCTACAAGAGCGATATTTTCGGAAGTGATCGAATCTGCCGGACGTCCAGAACGATCATCGTCGTTGAGGGACTCGTACCGCAAACGAAACTTTTGGCACGACTTTACCGTATACACCATCCAATCTGTCCTTAATTTCTTCTGAAGTTTGTCCTTATTTTGTCAGAAATTTTATGACTACACGATATTCAATTTTTGAAACGGTCGATATATTGAGTTTACACTTTTACAACAAAATAAATAAAACACATGTAAACTCGTCCACTGCGTTTATGATTACTAGAGACTTAATACTTTCAGTGAGTATAAATTATGTCACCTTTAAATAAGTTTAGTCATGTTAGACCGAGAACTTTTGGCGCACCAAACACTAACCTGTATAAATAACTTGAGTAACCGCTGGATGTTTTTCCAAAAATTTGGCAACGGCCATCCCATTTTTCATATGACGATCCATACGTATCGGCAACGTTTTTAAGCTACGATTGACCAGAAAACTATTAAACGGTGATGGGTTTACGCCCACCAAAAGAGCCGTACTTTTTAGCTGGTTAGAAATTTCTTCGTTATTTGTAATTAAAGCACCCATTACAATGTCGGAGTGTCCACCGATATATTTCGATAGAGAATACATTACAATGTCCACACCAAATTCTAACGGCCGTTGAAAGTAGCTGGTTAAAAATGTATTATCCACAGCGACGAGTACCTTATGTTTTTTTGCCAGAGCAGATAATTTTCGTAAGTCGGTAACTTTTAACATGGGATTCGTTGGAGTTTCAATGAAAATTAACTAGGAAAACAAAAAAGTTATCACTTCAGAAAAAATTGGGCGTAAAAATTATTTACCTTTGTATTTTTTTGTATCGCTCGCTCTACATTCGAGAGATCCACCGTGTCAACAATCGAAGACTCGAAACCAAATTGTTCACACATTTTTTTAATTAATCCATTACTTCCGCCATACAAACCATCCCCATAGATTAAATGGTCTCCACTTTTCATGAGCGTTGACAGAAGAAGCGATATAGCTGACAATCCCGCCGAAGTTGTCAACGCATATTTAGCACAATCCAAAGATGCTAAGCATGTTTCCAAAACATTTGTGGTTGGATTTGCCCATCGAGTGTACACATAATCCTAAATGTGAAACGGATTTAATCAATTTGTCGAAAAGAGCCAAGTACATCAACCTTATTAAAAGTTACTATGTAACATTTAAATCCTAAACTTTCTACTTAACCTTCAACTCAGATGGAATGAAACAGAAAATATGGAATTTCTACTAAACGTTTAAGGAGTCCGCTTTGAAACTAGCATTATAGAATCACTGTTTTGATGCTAATATTCACCACTTCAAGGCGCAATCAAAGCTTGATCCAAAAATTAAAAAATAAAAATGTTTTTAAGAAAAACCTACCTTTTGTGGTCTCAAACAACACGATTTCAAAGAACACGAAACCAACTAATCGTGTTCTTCGGAGGATTGCTGTGATTCATATTTCAAAAGTGATCATAATGTCAGTAGTTTCGGAAAAATTACAGTTTTGATACATTGTGCATTGTTTCCACCTATCGCGCATAATTCAGTAACAGGGCCGTGGAGAGAAATAGCGGGCCCCAAGAAAAGGTGCACATTTCATAACAATTTCTCCCCAAAAAATAAAAGAAGAGTAAAAAAAAAGCTGATTTTACTTTTTCCTGGGCCCCTATTGACCGCTACGGGCCCCCTCTTCGTGTCTATGAAGCTAGCCCCGCCAAGTCATAACCCCGCGATCCCACTTAGGCTATATTTTTTTGCTATTTTTTTGCTATTTTTTTACCAACGAATTGATTTTTTTGCCACAACCGTTCCCGAGATAAAATGGGGGGGCTGACTTAAGTCTGAAGTCAGCCCCGCCACCCCTATATCTCCGGACCTGATGTACTTATTCAAATGAAATTTACGGGATATTTTTTTGCTATTTTTTTACTATTTTTTTACCAACGAATTAATTTTTTTGCCGCAGCCGTTACCCAGATACAATGGTGGGGCTGACTTATATCTGAAGTCAGCCCCGCCACCCCTATATCTCCGGACCTGCTGCACTTATTTAAATGAAATTTACGGGATATTTTTTTGCTATTTTTTTGCTATTTTTTTACCAACGAATTGATTTTTTTGCCGCAGCCGTTATCGAGATACAATGGTGGGGCTTACTTACATCTGAAGTCAGCCTCGCCACCCCTATATCTCCGGACCTGCTGCACTTATTTAAATAAAATGTACCGGATATTTTTTTGCTATTTTTTTGCTATTTATTTACCAACGAATTAATTTTTTTGCCACAGCCGTTGCCGAGATACAATGGCGGAGCTGACTTAAGTCTGAAGTCAGCACCGCCACCCCTATATCTTCGGACCTGATGTACTTACTCAAATAAAATTTACGGGATATTTTTTTGCTATTTTTTTACCAACGAATTAATTTTTTTGCCACAGCCGTTACCGGGATACAATGGCGGAGCTGACTTAAGTCTGAAGTCAGCCCCGCCATCCCTATATCTCCGGACCTGCTGTACTTATTCAAATGAAATTTACGGGATATTTTTTTGCTATTTTTTTGTTGTTTTTTTACCAACGAAAAAAATTTTTTGCCGCAGCCGTTACCGAGATATAATGGCGGGGCTGACTTAAATCTAAAACCGGTGTAACCACCACAATATCTCCGGATCTGTTGCACTTATCTAAATGAAATTTGCGGGATATTTTTTTACTAATTAGTCGCTATTCTAACAGTTGATTTGGCATTGCGAATTCCACTCCCTTGTATGCTGTACTCCACTCCCGTAAAGTATTATTATAAGCTTTTAGTAAAACTATCCGCCCTAATCTGAAAATCGATTCTCGAATACTTACCGATATCTAGTTATGCTGAAATTTTGCACAAACCTTTGATTTTAATGGCAGTACAAAGTTGTGCTTTCGGTATTATGGTGGATTCAAACATGGTGGCCATTACGGCAAATGACTGATTACCTCTTTTGCAACTCTCTTAATATGGATATCAAATAAAAGGGTGTTACAAGTAGAATACAATTATTTATGTGCCGTCATTTTAAATTCAATAGGGTAGGCACCACAAGATGGAGGATTAACTATATCTTTGAAACGTAGCTTGAGTCTGCATCTACATAGATGATACCACCATATAATCGGCTTATACTTTATAAGTATGGATTTGTTCATTTGTGAAGTATTCAACAAAAAATGGAAACTGTCCAATATCTTTGATAACATTGGCATGCATAGTGAGTTTCATTTTTTCAAGAGCTTTAATTGGGTCTTTATGCAACAAAGTTGATTGACGGTATTTCTTTAATGCAGAGTGCATTACTGCGCTACTTCGCAACATCGGCGGCTTTGAGTCTCCAGGTTTCATGTTTTCTCTAGCGATATTCGACCTGAGTTGGTCAACTGAACCAATCTCATTAACCTGTTTGGTTAAATCTTTTCGTGCGGCTCCCCGAAGATAACTAGGGCCGCAATTTTCGCCCGATCCTATGAGGATATGAAATTCAGCCAATATATCGTCGTCTTCAGATGATCTTGACAACACGCATGTCAACTGGCTTCCACAACGACAGGATGGTAAAATGTTTATACCCATGCTTACTAAAATATCCACATGTGCCCCATGTGCTGTTTCTCAAAACAATTAAGTGTAATTTTTTTAGGTTAGAATAAATTAACAGGAAATAAGAATCTACCTTTAAATTACAGTTTAAGGTCTTATAATAATTAAAAAAACTAGGAAAACTTTTAATAAGAAAAAAATTGTCAACAATTTTAGGAAACTAAAAAATATTTTTTTTAAAAATTGTAAAGAAAACATGAAGTTAAACTGTCATAATAATAATGACATAGTATAACAACTATATTCGATTTTATTAAGTCATTTACAAACTGAAATTTATTATTAATGAAAAAGAGATCTGCATTGTCTACTTTTGCTCCTGTCCATATCTGCCCTCCTCTCCCCTTCTGTAAACGAATACGCCATACCTGTAATTTTTCCAGATTTTCCAGTCAACGAAAGTTTCTGCCTCTTATAATTAAATCCGCATTTAAGACCAGAATTTTTCCAGATCATACTATTAAAATATGATTGATATGTTCCTGAGAAAAAACTCAAATACTGCCTCTTTTTCGTTTGCGCTTCTCGGGTATCTCTTTTATACTCTACGACAGTTGTAATTTCTTGGAACTTCTCTGACTTAATGTAGGTTGTAAACTGCACATCTTTCCCATTGTACACATCAGAATTATTATCTGACCTATAACTTTCAACAATACTTGTTTCACTGTTGTTACTATCAACGCTTGTAGATAAAATCTGTAATTTTTCTTTTATTTTATCCAGGACATTAAAATAATTAGATATAACCAAGGTGTACACTGATTTCGGTTTATACTTTTTTTCAAATAAATTCGAAATCTCTTCCCAGATTTGATCACTTTTACAGACGACTTGAGAGTTTTTTAAAATTCGGTCACTAAATGGCAAAATAACATTGTGGAAATAATCACGGGAAACATTTGTAGGGCGACCTATACTCATTTTTCTATTATTATTTTAACAAACTCGGGTTCAGGCACAAAAAAAGGGTTCAAACACAAAAAAATGGATTCAAACACGAAAAAATAGGTTCTCTTTAACAACGAAAGAGCACAACTACACATCAACGAATAAATTTTAAATTAACTAATAGGAGAGCTCAACAATCAATTTTAAATTAGCCAATGTCTGTTACTGTTTGTTGTTGTAGTGTTTCAAATTAACAATCAGTTGCATATTAACCAATAAGGAAGAAATACGCAGTAACGCAAGAATTAAGTACTAACGCATTGTTTAAAAAATAGTTATAATAGTAAGTGTAATAATAATCTTAGGAAGATCTTAAGAATATGTACAGCATAGTAAGCGGATGAAAATTTGAAAACTTTTTTTAAACAGAAATAAGCAGGTTTATTACGTAGGTAAGAAACGTATTTCGATGCGTTCAATCAAAATTTAAAGTCTCTTTAGCTTGATCGGGATTTGGTTCGTAACACAAACATGGATATGAATTACAGTTTACACTAACGCATATTATAAATGCATATATACAGCGTGAGTTTTTCGAGAGTTGCCATTTTGATTACAGCCAAACCGTTGATTTAATCGAAAAACTGTTCAAATAAGAGTTGTAGATATCGACGGGGGCAACCGATTGCTATAGACAGGAGCTTTATAGCTCTTATGGTTTTCGAGTTATGATACAAACTTATAGTTTTTTTTTTAAATAGAAACGTATGTTTAAAAGTTTTCCAAAAATTTGTTTATGATTCAAAACTACCAGCAACACTCAAATTTTCATTGTTTTATCTCATATTTTTAAGTAATTTGGTTTTAAAAATGACACTTTTAAATTTCGTACTCAAGTGCTTGCAAAAGATTAGGATTTTACGTAATTTAAAAAGATAAGTATTAGCTCAATCTGGCCGCCATTTTAATCAATGTAGTAACGAAAAATTAAACGATTATTACGTTTTCCATCGATTTTACAGGTAATACAATCCTTTTCGAAATTTTTAATCAAAGTGAAGCAAATTTTGAATTTAAGCTATCAGAATTGCCAAAAACATTGAGCAACCCGCTAAATGAGCAAGAAGAGTTGTTGCTCATTGGGGCAGTTGCATATCATGGTATGAGCGGTAGAAAACTGCAATGTGATAATGATAAATCATATGGAGCTTCTGGTCATTACACCGCTTTTCCATATCGAAGAACAAACACCGGGTGGATGGAATTTGACGATACAACCAACCATTCACTATATAGGTCTGAAAAATTCAAGATAGTGCCTAGATTGTTATTATATGTTAAAAATAGAAGAATAACTGTGTAATTTATAAGCTTTACCATTAAAATTTTTCTAAATTTATATGTATTTTTTTAAATAATTGAAATAAACCTCTTCCAATTCTCAATGAATTGAAAATTTATATATTTTACATCGCATTATATCAAATACGCAAGAAATAAATACTAATGCATTGTTTAAAAAATTGTTATAATAGTAAGTTTAATCATAATCTTAGGAAGATCATAAGAACATTTACAGCATAATAAGCGGATGAATATTTGGAAACTTCTTTTTAACAGAAATAAGCAGGCTTATTACGTACGTGATAAACGTATTTCGACGCGTTCAATCAAAATTTAAAATCTCTTTAGCTTCATCGGGCTAAAAAATTTGGTTCGTAACACAAACATGGATATGAATTACTTTAGAATTAATTCTACAGACTCAAGTTACGTTTCAAAGATATAGTTAATCTGCCATCTTGTGGTGCCTACCATATTGAATTTAAAATGACGGCACATAAATAATTGTATTCTACTTGTAACACCCTTTTATTTGATATCCATATTAAGAGAGTTGCAAAAGAGGTAATCAGTCATTTGCCGTAATGGCCACCATGTTTGAATCCACCATAATACCGAAAGCACAACTTTGTACTGCCATTAAAATCAAAGGTTTGTGCAAAATTTCAACATAACTAGATATCGGTAAGTATTCGAGAATCGATTTTCAGATTAGGGCGGATAGTTTTACTAAAAGCTTATAATAATACTTTACGGGAGTGGAGTACAGCATACAAGGGAGGGAAATTCGCAATGCCAAATCAACTGTTAGAATAGCGACTAATTAGTAAAAAAATATCCCGCAAATTTCATTTAGATAAGTGCAACAGATCCGGAGATATTGTGGTGGTTACACCGGTTTTAGATTTAAGTCAGCCCCGCCATTATATCTCGGTAACGGCTGCGGCAAAAAAATTTTTTCGTTGGTAAAAAAATAACAAAAAAATAAAAAAAAAATATCCCGTAAATTTCATTTGAATAAGTACAGCAGGTCCGGAGATATAGGGATGGCGGGGCTGACTTCGGACTTAAGTCAGCTCCGCCATTGTATCCCGGTAACGGCTGTGGCAAAAAAATTAATTCGTTGGTAAAAAAATAGCAAAAAAATAGCAAAAAAATATCTCATAAATTTTATTTGAGTAAGTACATCAGGTCCGGAGATATAGGGGCGGCGGGGCTGACTTCAGACTTAAGTCAGCTCCGCCATTGTATCTCGGTAACGGCTGTGGAAAGAAAATTAATGCGTTGGTAAAAAAATAGCAAAAAAATAGCAAATAAATATCCCGTAAATTTTATTTAAATAAGTGCAGCAGGTCCGGAGATGTAGGGGTGGCGGGGCTGACTTCAGATGTAAGTAAGCCCCACCATTGTATCTCGATAACGGCTGCAGCAAAAAAATCAATTCGTTGGTAAAAAAATAGCAAAAAAATAGCAAAAAAATATCCCGTAAATTTCATTTAAATAAGTGCAGCAGGTCCGGAGATATAGGGGTGGCGGGGCTGACTTCAGATATAAGTCAGCCCCACCATTGTATCTCGGTAACGGCTGCGGCAAAAAAATTAATTCGTTGGTAAAAAAATAGCAAAAAATAGCAAAAAAATATCCCGTAAATTTCATTTGAATAAGTACACCAGGTCCGGAGATATAGGGGTGGCGGTGCTGACTTCAGACTTAAGTCAGCCCCCCCCCCATTTTATCTCGGGAACGGTTGTGGCAAAAAAATCAATTCGTTGGTAAAAAAATAGCAAAAAAATAGCAAAAAAATATAGCCTAAGTGGGATCGCGGGGTCATGACTTGGCGGGGCTAGCTTCATAGACACCCCCTCTTCCGGCCCGGGCCCCAGAGCTGCAACCCTGGCTACCCCACCCTCTTGTCAGGCCTGTTCAAGAACCTAACATGACCATATAAGTGATTGCATGCATATATGAACTGCAAAATGAATACCTGTGTCTCTTTATCTATATCCATTATAAAATTTGATGTCATTATAATCGGAGCAGCTATTGGCTGTGAATCCCATGTTTGTTTATCCTGTCCAATATGTAGGGCCCTTGTGGTGTAATCGGCCAGAGCTAAATCGAAATTTTGATCACTCATTTTCACTATTCTTAAATCAAATACAGAATATTAAAATTTAAATATTATATTAATGCAAAATAGGAATTTTAATACTGTTTAAATAGATAATTTTAACAATGAATTTCTTTAAATAATTTATCTATAATTGTTTTTAACCAAATTAATATTTTTTTTTAATTTTATATGTAACTTTATCAACATATTATCTCAAGTTTTAAGTAATCTCTACAATCAAATGGTTAAACACTTATAAAATTGAATAATTTGGATAATTGTACATATTTATAATAATATTATAATATTGTTACTACGCATTTACAACAGTACCAATTATGGGCGCAAGCTAAAAGAGCTTTTTTATCTACATCTGCATTTATCTTTGTCTATCATATTAATAAATAGAAGTTTACTCACTCACTCATATAAAAACATAATTACTTGGTTTGGTTGGTAACTATGCAAATAATACAATTTGTGTTCCCCTCACCTCAGTGTCTGGTTGTCTTTTGAGCTTGCGCCCATAATACAAATACTTTTTCCTCAATTCAAGGGTATGTAATAAATAAATCTCTTTATTATAGATATGACTTTTAAATCACTTTTATTCAAAAATAAGAAATAACAAAATTTTTATTTAACACTGTACAGTCCGCAAGTCCACGCAATAACCAGTGACCGACAATATTTTTAACACGTACACAACGCTGTACCACGTCAAGAATTCCGTATGTAAACATAGATCACTTTCTGTCTAGGTTACCTTGGGAAACGGAGCGCTCCGATGGGACCTATAATACATTAGTATTGCACAACAGACCTGTTGCACCTATTATATGTATTATGTTATTCATCTATAACGTTTACGAGAATCATTACTATACTGAGAGTGTGTTACCTACAGATGTTACCGGCACATGTGTGATCACTGATCACTGTCCGTCTCTACGATTGTCCTGGCCATCACATATATATGGTAGGCTCAGGCTATACAAAGTGTTAACCTAATTCTTGTAATGCAGTGTTTTTCAACCTTTTTCATGGCGCGACCCCCCTAGTATGGAAAAATATTTCGCGACCCCCTAGTATAGAAAAATATTTCGCGACCCCTACCCTCTGCTATTTCTAACTTTTATTTTATTTTATGTTATAAATATCGAATCCGTTTATCATTGTTGATTATTTTCAGTTTGGTGTCAATTAAATATGTACGTAATAAAGGATTTTAAAAAGGCATATTTTTATGTCGACATCGAAGTTGACGACTTGTAGTAGTTTCTGAACGCGCGCGTGGCTTGTGTGAGAGAGACATAGCGCAACGTAATGAGCGCTGCGTGGAGCATCAGACGAGTAAAGGATAGCACTTTGGAATTCTTTGAATTCGCTTTGAATCGTGTTTATTGAATTGACTTGTTGTTTGTTTAGTAGTTGCTCACTGTCTTTTATTGTTTAATAACCAAAATTCTGTGCTCATTGTAATTATTGAAAATCGATGACTTTCTGGAAAGACATGCACAGCCGTCAACTTCAAATTCCAATGATAGTAGTGAAACAAAAGCAAAGAAAAAGCGTCTATATGACGACAATTATTTAAAACTCGGATTTACTGTTATTGAAAATAAGCCGCAGTTATTTGTTTTGAAATTTTATCAAACGAAAGTATGAAACCATCACAGTAATGTAACCTTTAATTAACCTTTTCTTTATTAAATACTAAGAATTGAATTAGAGTGATTTTATTGTTAAAGTAACTGTGACCCCTTTAAAAAGGCTTCGCGACCCACAGGTTGAAAAACACAGGTTGTAATGATTAGTTATATTTTTGTTTGTCACTGTGCGTCGATGTTACTTGATCTGAACAGATAATCTTCTGTTATTGAGACGACAATTATTTAAAACTCGGATTTACTGTTATTGAAAATAGGCTGCAGTTATTTGTTTTGAAATTTTATCAACCGAAAGTATGAAACCATCACAGTAATGTAACCTTTAATTAACCTTTTCTTTATTAAATACTATGAATTGAACTAGAGTGGTTTTATTGTTAAAGTAACTGTGACCCCTTTAAAAAGGCTTCGCGACCCACAGGTTGAAAAAAACAGGTTGTAATGATTAGTTATATTTTTGTTTGTCACTGTGCGTCGATGTTACTTGATCTGAACAGATAATCTTCTGTTATTGAGACACTAAACTATCTTTTTGTTGAGATATATCAAGCTGGTAATTGGCTGATAAATATTAATTTTTTAATTTTTCACTTATTATTACACGAGAGGTTTGTATTTTTTCGAATAAATTAGGATTTGTCTAACGCAGGGCTTCTTAAACTATGGGTCGCGATTCCATTTGGGGTCGCCTAGCGAAATCTTGGGGTCATAGCGAAAAATTTTTTATATCTAAATATATGTATATATATATATATATATATATATATATATATATATATATATATATATATATATATATATATATATGTATATATATATATATATATATATATGTATATATATATATATATATATATATATATATATATATATATATATATATATATATATATATAATTACCTAATCAATAAATTCTTACAAAATACTTATATGTCTTTACTTGGGGTCGCGAATGAAAGAAGTTTAAGAAGCCCGGGTCTAACGAAAAATTGCTTTTAGGCAAGAAATCTGAGTTTTATAAAACACAAATTTATTCAGAAAAAATATATAACTCAAGTGTTATACGGTAAGACAATTTCACGAATAAAATAAATTAGTATTATATAATTTCGATTATTATTAATACCTTGTTACTATGGTTCTGAAATTGGTTAAATTTACCAGTACGTATTTTTGTTTCGTTTTTATCGTGTTTACCTACAATGAAATGACCAATGAAATGTTTTGCACCATTTTTTCGCTATAAAAATCTTTCCTACCTTTTTTCCTAAGTTAAAGTGAAAAAACTACAATATTCTTATGGGACTTGATACACATGAGTTAAATTGTCAGTGTTAGTAAATTGATGATGACGCAACAATTATTCAGAGATACCTAAGTAATTATTCATACAAATTTTAGGGTTCCAAAAGTCATTTCTGTCTGTTTGTCACACCCCCATAATTCCTACATCTTTGGACCTATAAGCATGAAATTTTGCATGTGTACATACTACAAGTATGGATCTCAATAGCAAAATATTTCTTGATATCTTGAAGTATGGTCCATTTCACTCAAATTTAACCACGCTTCATCACTTATGAATTTATAATTTCCATTGTCTTGGCTTTATCTCTTTCATTATTGCACTTACGTAAATTTTTAAAATGCAGTTTGTGTTTAAAAAAGAATAGAAGATTGATTTGTTTTGAATATAAGAATTATTTAATTTTTTAACTTTGACGCATGATCAATTGTATTTGAAAGCGCTTTAATCCCCGTTAGCAAAATAATAAGCTTCTAAGTGGCGGATAGCTTGCTCCCCCTGTGCAATTTTTATACTGTTGATATCTGGTAACCAAATTTTCGAAAATTTATAATGTAGTTTACTATAGAGATTGATCCCCAGAAATATTACATCGAGGAATATTTAAATACTAGAAAATATCCTCCAAAAATCAATAACCCAATTAGTGCAAATCCAAACCATCAAAGAAAATACTGGAAGATGGATAAAGTTTTCGTTTCTCATGAGTAACTCCAGAAATAAATACACGTAGGTATACCTTATCGTGCGAGATATCGTTAGAAAAATCTTTTAAAATTAAATTGAGTTTCTTTTAACCGCTTTTATACTTTTTTAACCTCGTTTGAATTTAATGTTTAAATAATAGTTATGGGCGAGTTAAACTGACGCTCTTGTCAAGTACATATTATATTAATTTATTTTCGGATTAACGATCAAAAATGTACTTAAATGGCCCATATTTTATTCCTTTTATTCCTAAAGTTGTGAAAAACTAACCATTAAGGAAGCAACACGCACTTGGCGAAATTTTGAACATACATTTTAGCTTCTTTGTGTTATTTTAAAAATCGGATATTATAACTCAAAATTTTTATTTATAAAAAATGTATTATCTGATTTTAACATAGATATGTTTTTCGGCTGGAGGGTACAAAATTGATAATAATAAACAAATATTTTACTTCGCAAAAATACCACTTTAGTACCACAACGCTCAAATCTATTAATATTACAAAATTGATCCTTATAAAATTAATATCCCTGAAAATGATACGTATAACATAAAACAATGTAACGATCTATGTCTGGTCGAGTACCGACTACGTATAATACTAGATTACGTGCGACTAATTGTAAGTGCGAGTAGTCGAAAGTCGAGACCTCCACATAATCGAGTGACATTGAACTATAAAAAACGACTTATAAAAAATTTAACGGTATAAGTGTTTACTAACGTTGCTAAGTAATGAATTACTAATAAAAAATAATAAACAAATTCAAATAATAATTAGCTGAAAACGAAAAAATATATTGCTGAATTTGTTTTTGTCCACAGAATACTTGATGACACATTATTCCACACAATTTAATAAATTTAACCTAAATATATTTTCTGACTGGGGTACAGCTAATTTTTAATGAGTAAACCAAATAAATAACTCATATTTGTTGTTGCCTCTATGTATACCTATTGAACTATAAAACAATTCCATGATTCAATGTTTTTCCGAACAATGGACTTACAAATTACTTCTTTTTGGTTCCTGGCACAGAGTTACTGTGAATTCTCAATTTCAACATTGCATCCAACCGAAAGTTACATTTAATTCACTATACAATTAGAACAATTTTTATTTTATTTTTTTTTTTTAAAACGATAGCAATTAAAAAAATTACATCATTACTGAATTAGTAAAATTAAAAACTAATTACTCTCACAATCATCCTCTTCATTTGTCTATTCAAGAGGAAGAAAGAAACGTACAAAAAAAAGATAATTCATAATTTTTTGAACAAATGAATAATTAAATATCATTGAGAAGGAGAAAAAAAAGAAGAAAATTAAAAATAAAAATGTAATGAAAAAAATTTAAACAACTAAATTGAAATTTTCCTAACGGGTGCTATTTCTCTGTATCAAGTTAATTTTATACTTGAATAATATATTGTATAACTTCTATGCTTATGCGTATTCATTCACATAACAAGATAATTTTGCTACTTGAGTTAATTTTTTTTATTGACGTAATGATATCCTGAAAAAAATACATAATATTATCACATAATTTTTAATATACATAGGGTAAAAGACCCCTTTGTGGAACGGTATCTAATACTGGAACAGTTTTGACATTTACATATTTATTTCTTTAATTAAGTAAGGAAACTTTAAATGCGAGGTGAATTTAAATTGAGAAACAATCATTCTATTAATAATAATTTTTGTTATCAGACGTTTCTTTCAGAAATAACTTCATTAATATGTAAATGTTCATAATTAGATACCGTTCCACAAAGGGGGCTTTTACCCTACTTACTAAAATTATACCGCTTGCTTAGAATATTTTATAATATAATCAAACAAAAAGCTTAAAATTATCAGGAATCAAATATTATTACAAGCCTACTTTGTGATTCAAATCAGAGTTGTTTCGTTTAATTGAGTAAAGAGATACCAGTAAGCGTTCGGTACAAAATAGTTTGCCATATTTTCGCTTTGGCTCACATTAGGCACTAAACACTTTTATCAGATACAGAATTTTAAACAATATTCATTAGGAACCTATGAAAAATCTAACTGCCTTCGTTGATGAAGCAGACTTCTTAAATATCGAATTTTTAAGTAAGTGGAATTATATTAGGCTAAGTTACATATCAAAAAAACAAAAACTAACCATAACCACCAAAAGTTGTCAAAAACAGAGACGTAACTACAATGGAGCAGGTGGAGGGCTCGGTAATGTGGGTATAAAAAGGGAAAATAACATTTTCTTGAGAAATAGCTTTTTTGCCAGTTTTCATGGCTGATTTTACTCACAACGGAGGAAAGTTTTTTCTTCTTTTGCTAGTCGCCAGTGTTTTTTGAGGAACATAAGCATCCCCACTGCTTGAGCCAAAAAGTAGTTGGCAAACAAAATCGCTCCAGGGCATGAAAATTTTAATTACATTTCTGATCAAAAATTCTCTACAATTTAATAAAATGGCCTCCTGACCGGTATTTGCGAAGAAAGTATCAGAAAGTTACCAAAAATTCCACACGAAAATTCCCGAAATTAATCTGAACTACCGCCCAATTCTCACACCTCTATAAAATTCCGACAAACGCAAAAATTTACCCTCTATCGTCATTATTTCTATTGTCTTGAATATTAATTCAGCAGTTTACCGTTACCTTTCTCGTCACTTCAACCACAAATTTCTGTCACCTACTATAATCAAAAATACAAGTTGCGTAGAAAAACTTCGTGAATCACCTGTTATAAATTTCTGCTCCTCATTTTAAATGATTGCTAAAACATTACCATTTATATGTATGTAGGTACACGGAGAGAAAATTCATAGAAAAATTACGGTACTCAGCACTACAATCGACGTGTAAAAGGCGAACATATTCAATTTTGTACGGTAAAAATATAAAAATTATAATTAATCATAGAAAATTTAAAGGATAGAATGTTCTTTCCGTAATATTAGCTCCGTAAAATGTGTAAGACAGCATAGTGAAAAGTTCCATTCCCGACAAAAAAAAAATTTTTTAATTGTTTTTCTTACAAAAATTACAATGCTGTCTTATAATATTTCAAATGCTATCTGCTAATAGTAGATAGAAAGAAAGAGAAGGTATCAATGCTGTCACATAGCAAGGCAGGCTGCAGAAGGTATCAACACAATCATACATGAAGGTCACATAGCCAGGCTGGTGTGGCAAGTAACATAGCCAGGCTGGTCACTGCTGGTGTGGTGTCGTTGCAAACAGTATTCATTAGAATGTCTTACAGGACGGTCACCGTTTAATTCATCATTTTGTTACTTCACTATATTCAGTATTAGAATATATTGTTGCCAATCATTTTGTATGCATCATAAACAATCAAAGGTCGGAAAAGATCGATTGTTCCTCAGTGCGTACAGCCCAAGCAACATAAGGTTGCCGGTCAGATGCGAAAATGAAAGAGTACGACAACAAGAATTAAACTATAACATATATGTATAAGAGTGTGATAGAAGTTGTGTTAGCACATTAAATTTTACCATGCTAGCACAACAATTTTTATGAAGCCATGACTAATCCTTTTTACGTTTCAATTTAATATTTATATTATCGTAAAATATTTTTTACATTGGTCGTCGATCGCGCACGCATTATAAGAGAGCATTAATTTTTCTGAAATTTTATCTACAAAAATTATATGATTTTTCTCTCCGTGTATATGTCTTCTGTAATTCCATTCATATGTATGTCTTCCGTATACATCATTTTTTTGCTCTAGAATCACTTGAATATCTTCTAATATTCTCGGATTCTAATTTAATAGCCGAGTTGAATTGGTTTCGCTATAATGGAAGTTTTTCCCTTCACTTTCGCCGTTTGATATTGCCAACATTTCCCCCACCATATTTTCGTATCGTATACATGTTGGTTTATTTACGTCACTGGGTCGAAAATTGTTTATCCTCAGGCAATTTTTCCGTATTTTTTTCTCGTTGATATACGCCGTTGCTGGATAGTAACGTATATATTAATATTAATTTTTATTTATACATATTTATGATTATAAAATTTTAATGTGTAAACTGGTTCTTCATTAAATTTGCGGAAATTGTTTTAAATGAATAAATTGGAGAGACAGGGTGGAAGTAAAAATAGCTGAATTTTCCTTCTGGAAATTCGTAAATAAATTATTCAATTCCCTTAGGGTGTTTTCTTTTTTAAAAATTGAAAAATTTATTTTATCTCTTAAATTTTACACTGCAAACAAAGAAATTGAATTCATATTCATTACTGTGTGGACATATCTGTTTGAAAATCAACCTCTAAATGATAATTATTATCTTCAATTTAGTTTATAGTCCAGAAGGTATCGGCGCATGAATACCGAAAACTATTCCACCTCAATTTTTTTATGCGATCCTGTTCAAATTGCCCTACTGATGATATAAATGCATGTTTCCATGGGGCAACCCGGGGTCATATTGTTTAAACCGAAATTGTTTAAGCAATTGCAAGGAATTTATATGTATAAATTATTTTTCAACTGGACAATTTTTTTTTTATATTCTTTATTGAAATACAAATAAAAAAGGTCCTATGGCTTTTTACGATAAAGTTAATATTTTTAGAGATATGAATTTTTAAAGGTTCGAAAAATCTCAAATTTGGGTACTTTTGACCTATGACAAATATATTATTAAAAAAATAAAATAAAATATAAATAATATTTTTTTTAATTCTTTATACAATAGTTAACAATATCCTTAACTCTTTAAATGATTAAAACGAGTTAACTCGTCCTGCAATATGGCGGCTCAAAATGCTGTCATATGTATAAAATCACTGGTACAAGTGCCGCCATCTGTGACAATACGGTATAATTCTAAGTAATGTTCAATTTTATCAACATAGTTTAGTATAATTTATTTTTTGTATACCCCTAAGGTTCACTTTTTTAATGTTGGGATCTTTGATTTTTTTTTCTTTTTTTGTAGCCTTATCTATTGCACTTATCACTTGGCAGTAAAAATTCCGGCATTTTGAGACAAAAAAATTTTACCATATAGTTTGTTTAAAAGGGTTAATAGAGATTTAAAAAAATTTCATTGTTTATACCTGTTTTTTAATTGCTAATTTTGGGCGTTTACAAGTATGCGTCGCTTACCTTTAAGTATTTTTTCAACCGGACAAATTTTTTTATATTCCTTATTGAAATACAAATAATTGTTTTATGGTTTTATGACTTTTCACGATAAAATTCATATCCCTAAAAATATTAACTTTATCGTGAAAAGTCATAGGACCTTTTTTATTTTTATTTGTATTTCAATAAAGAATATAAAAAAAAAATTGTCCGGTTGAAAAAATACTTAAAGGTCCACTTGCAAACGTCCCATAAAACTGCGGCTATATGGGGCGTTTGCAAGTGTGTGCAAGTATTAAAGTATCAAGTAATATTGTCAACTACTATTTGATAAATCCATAGATTACGGATTAAATTTTCTACATTTTCTAAGACGCTAAATTTATAAAAATAAAAAAAAAAAAAAAACAAATGAAATAAAATAAAATAAAATGGTTATATAATTTTGCAACCTACCCAAATACACTGATTTCTCGTTGTAAGCAACTTGAAATAGAATCATATCTTTCTCTTTTTAGATAATAAAATTCGCATATACATAATTAGAGTAAGGCATATAATTCTATTTCAATTTTGATGTTGCTTACAACGAGAAACCAGTGTACTGTAAATACCAGGCAAATAAATCATTTATTTTTTTTTTTATAAAAATCTGTATTTGACAAGCGAAAGTGTGTTCGACTTACATAACTAAAATAAATTATGTATATTTTGCTTTTTTAATTAGTTTTGTTTAAATCCAAAACAAAATGTATTCTCAGTTGCAAAAGAGAAACAACAAAGACGATTATTTTACTTTAAGCTCAAGCTCAACAACACAAGCTCAAGCACAACATTCGCATACAGAAAATATTATATAATAAAAGTTGCAAGTCATTTTGCGAGCGAATTCACCTGACAAGCTTCGTTGCCTTTAAACTAACATAATTATATTTTATATAGATTTCATAATTTAATATAGTTTAATATCATGATCTCCATATCATAAAAAAAGTTTTACAAAATATTACAAAGTAAACAATTACTTTGTTTAATGTACATATATATCGTTTATAAATTCAATTAATTAAATTACGACAAGCTTCGTAACAGCAGGGATAATCAAATGTTATAAATTCTGTAAGTAATTCATCATTTTTAGTAAAAATACGTGGGTTTATTTAAGAGGGTCTTAGATTATAAATAGTGGTTTTCAAAAAAAATTAAAATTAGGTTACAATATTAAAGGATGTATTTTTAAAATAAACTGCTGTAAAACATAATAAATAATAAATACCTCTGTCACAGCATCTGCATAACATACCGAATTTCCAAAGATTGGACACTGGTGGATCTCATACAACAACCTGTATTCATTTAAAATAGTTTAACTCTCTAATAGCGAAGAAATTTTCGAAATCGGTTGGGTAGTTAAATTTTGGCGCTTTTAGGTTACCATGGAGCTGTTGTAGTAGCTAGATAAAATTAAGTTATAATACTGAAGCACTTTGAACTGAAACGCTAGAGAACACAATGACGATATATTTAAGTCGTATTGGTCATCCTTAGGTTGCAATATCCCTAGACCACCTCTGTTTACATAGTATACTATTAACTATTTTGTCCCAAAATTGTCTAAGGAAATGGCACATATTGTTAAATTCAGTTAATGTCTGTTTGTTTCTAGTACCTAAGGCAAGCTAAATTAGGATGAAGGTAATTAAAACTTTTCACAAATAATACATGCTCAACCTATGACTAAAATTATGTCACTCATTATATTCGATACTCGATATTAAACTTTTCTACGTACAGTTTAAACATTTCAGCAAAAATTTTAAATATTTATGTCATTTTATTACGAAACTTTGTGGTATTTTTTTTTTTATATGACTTGTTCAACAAACTTGTTACTATTTTTTTCCCTCAAATAAAAGTTTCTTTTCCCATTTAGAGCAAGAAAAGTTTGTCCACAACATTTTCCTTTACTCATTTCCTCACAATTCATTCACCAGACTTGTTGGTTACCTACCTATAGTTACAATTAAAATAGAGATCTATACAATTTCAGAAATGTATGAATGAAATATCTGCATGCCTATATATGTGTATACCTATTGAATCATAGAAACAAAGAACTCCACTTTAAAGAGGTTAATTACAAAATATTCTACTGCAGCTACAACACACTGACTGTTGCTTGTCGTTCAGAAGTTTTTCTCTTGTATGAAAACGACGTTTTCTAGTGTCCCGTACACCAAAATTGGCAAAACGAAACACTTATGCAATCTGTTCATCTGTCACAGGCGCTTTCCTTGAAACCATTCCAAACCAAGATAGAGTGCGGTGGTCCAATTATAGATGTTTAGTTAATTATGTGAAGTTAAATTTTGATTCTGGTAGTAAATTTTAGAAAAGTGGGGAAACATTTTTCCCTAACAGCATTAAACAGAATATCAAAGAAAAGCTTTTTAAAACACGAATTCAGTGATATGTAGGTATAACTACATTATATTGTTGTTCATTTTTTTTTGGGGGGGGGGGAGGGTGCTCGAATATTGCTGTCCTCGGCCCTTATTATCAGAATGATCACTCAGAAAAAACTGAAACAATTCATGTACATTAAAAGTGACTCAATCTACACCTCACTTAAAGTGAGGTGTAGATTGAACAAAAATTGTCAAAACTAAGTTTTATTCTTACATAGTATGAAAATTTAACGGCAAGTTTTGCTTAGATAAAGATGCTGTTAGTTAATGAGTTCTAGAAATTAAAGAAGGAATAATTTCATAAATCTACATACGAAAAATACTCGTATATTGCACCTGAATATTACATAATATTTATAAAATTTAATTAGCGTAGATATATACGGAAATAATCGATCCAAAATATTCAAAGAAATATTAACAATAATATTGAAATACTTTGTTGATGGACGTTGATATATTCAGTAAATATCTCTTACTTTCTAGTAACAAGCGAGGAAACATACCAAGTAGAGAACAAAAATTCGCTAAGAAAAATAATTTCTCTACTTTCACTAAAAATCACCAATTGTACGGAACACTATTTGCGCAAGCACAATGTACAATTCACAACTTGTTTCTTATTACAGTTTTTTTCTTCTCCATATTGTATGATGAATGGGTAAGAAGTAAGGGGAAGGCATGTGCTTATGTGCTTGTAAGTTTTTCTTCAAGGATTATTATTATTCATATACGTAGGTATAACAGATTTGAATTTCTTTGTTTCGAAAATGAATAGTAAAATAAGTAGCAGTTAATCATGTCAAGATATAGAAAAAAATTATATAAATATTGAAATTTTATCTGTCTTTAATATTTTTTTTTATCTTTTTATTGTTTTTTTTTTTTTTTTTTTTTTTGATGACATTATTTGCAGTTGAATTAAAAGCTTTACCTTTTTTTTTTCAACAAATGTAAAGATAACATAGATTAAAGAAACAATAATATCCTTGTTACTATGTAATATAATACCATCACTTGGGGTGAACCTGGACAGTAGGGGCGAATCTAGACAGAGCTGAGAGCTGCCTCTCGATATTTCTTCGTCAATGTTATGACCGTACAAGGTCATAGATCAATCTATGCTACTGAATTTTGTCAGTTATGAGTTC
The DNA here is from genome assembly GCA_035578155.1 of Brachynemurus nebulosus. Classification (NCBI taxonomy): domain Eukaryota; kingdom Metazoa; phylum Arthropoda; class Insecta; order Neuroptera; family Myrmeleontidae; genus Brachynemurus; species Brachynemurus nebulosus. The sequence continues at coordinate 11,132,681 of JAPWDM010000003.1, forward strand.
GTCATCAGAAAAGCGGTGAACGTGACATCTTTGTATTTGTTATTTTACAGGCGCATTGTTTATAATTTTTAAAAATAACGGGCGTTTTGAAATCTTATAAAGAAACTGCTGTACAAAAGAAAACAGTTATATATATAAAGTAGGGACTGGCAACAAAATGTTTGGCGTTTTTTTGACAATATATGTACCAAAAATGAAAGCTGTATTGTGCTTAAATTTTTTTTTATAAATTGATTAACAAAAAATTGTCTATAGGTGAGGCGAATTCATACATCATGGTGCGTCAATATAAAAAGAAAGTGGGTATAAACTACATACACTGTAGTCTAGATAACATAAAATGGGCTCTTTTCGACAGAGGCGCAACAACGGGGGAGGTCCAAGGGGTCCGGACCCCCTAAAATTACCTGGAAATTTTCATTCAATTTATTTTATTTATATTAAAAAATAAAATTTTTAGTGGTTTACTAATATCGATTATTTGAAAATAAAATTTTCGGAAACGATATGTTCTTACAACATTTTTCATTATTGTCGGAGAATGCGTTATCAAAAAATTTGATAATGTAAATTTTTGTTGGACCCCCTGTAGATATGTAGTTGTTGCGCCCCTGCTTTCCGATATTAAAAATAAAAGAAAATCGCTCAGACGAGCTGCTGAATATTTCCATGTTCCCAAATCGACCTTGCATAATAGACACAAAGGTAAATCGAAATAAAATTCATTTAAATCCAAAATGTTTTATTCCATCAATCAAAAGTCATTCGCTGATACAGATATTATCTTAGCTAATTTCCAGATTGGAAATTCAACTATTTTTATCTTTTTGTGTCCGATTTTACCCATATGCATGACTGAATGTGATTTATATTGCAAATAAAGCACTGTCCAAATTCGCCCCACACATAGGGGCGAATCTGGACACTATATAACCAAGAAAAGAAAAAAAATGTTGCAGTAACAATTTTGATATTTTTATAACTGCCCTATATGGTCGCGATATCAAAGCATTTAAATTATTTTTAGAGGTACGTGTTGACAACAACGTACCTCTTATAGTTTCTGTGATTCTGTCCGCCACAGCCAAAACCTTTATAGCGCAACGTATTTAAGTTAAAAAAGGTAGGCAGTAAGATATTTTCATTCAAACAAACATATTCAGTGTATCCCTAAAACGTTCTTCTGTATTCGCTCTTGTGATATTTTTAGTTCGTTTGAGCTTCGTTCGTTTTTTTAGATAGGTGACAGCACCTCCTTATATAATATGGACCTACATATATAGCTATGTAGATAAGAGAGAAATCACTTTAAGTTGAAAATTATTTTTTTAGATGGCGCTTAGTGATTAAATGTTGTTTTTGAATTATTATTTTTTGTCAATAATTTCCTAACAATTCTCATTTAAAACTTCATTGTAAATTCTTGGACAATCAACAAATAAAAATGACAGTCATCGTTTGTTAAAATTAATAAAAGATAAGCATTAGAAGTGAGATGAGATCCCAACAAGGGAGACGGTCGTGACATATGTGCTGTAGAGTCCCTAAGAGTCGTGACATGTCATCCATTTTCTATCCAAAACAGAGCGGGAAGGTTCAAAATTAATTATCACATGTTTGAGTAAATATTTTTGATTACATAATTATTGTTAATATGTTATAAATTTATGAACAATTAAAAAAATTTAATTTTTCTTTCTAGGTTAACCTAAATGATTTTTGTTAAATATTTAATTTGTTTTCAATTTGTTTTACTCAACTTTGGACAGAAAATGCCGTAACCAATCAGCATTCAGTACACATGTCACGACTCTATTTATTATAAGGACTGTAGTGTGCTGTAGAGTCCCTATAATAAATAGAGTCGTGACATGTGTGCTGAACGCTGATTGATTCCGGCATTTTCTGTCCAAAATTTGCGTAAAATACATTGGCAAAAATTGAATTTATCAAATTTTAAAACAGTTTCCCAGCTTTTCCATTATTGGTATCGATTTGTAGTGTTTTTTTAAAACTAATCCGCCGTAGCGACGAATATTTAAAAAAAAAATCATTAAAATTCGATCATTCGTTTTTCTTTTAGAGCCAAAAATAGATGGAGCCGTGCTTCTGCGTAATTACCGAAAGTGAAAAACTTTAAATTGACACAACACTTTATTCTTAGAGAACTTTCTACTGATGTATAGAAAGCCAGGGTCGGATCTACTGGAGAAGACATTTAGGTAAAATTGGGGGTAAATTTTGAAATAGGGTGGATATGCTTTGGTATATTAAAATTTGGATAACATATATGAAATCTACATGAAAAATACTAGTTTACCTTTTTTTTCAATTTCAAATATTATTTATCGAGTGCTTGTGAAACACTACTACGTATGACAGACTTTTGTCTGCATTTTTAAACACAGGTAGTATTAATACTAGATTTCGTTTAGATGTTATATGCGACTTATAAGGTCAATTCCGTAATATATATATATATATATATATATATATATATATATATATATATATATATATATATATATATATATATATATATATATATATATATATATATACTATTAAATTTCCTACATTTTATTTTGAAAATTATGAAAAATTAGCTATTGAACACGGACCTCTGAAAATGCGTGTCTAGCACGCACTTGACGAATTTTTATTTTAAATTTTTAAGATAAACTCTAAACAATTCATTGCCAAAAAAACTGAAAAGATCGTCCAGATTCTACCCAACTGACGGTATGTATTTAATTTGTCTAATGATAGTAATACACTAGCAACTTACTTCTAACAAAATTTCTTGCAATTAGAAATTTCAAAATTGTATTAAATATTGTATATAAATATATTTTTTATTAAACGCCAGTATCAATATTAAAAATTGATTAATACAAATAAGATTTGACTAGTATTTTTATAATTATTTGATTTAAGTCTATATATATTCATTCTAAAATATCATATTTTCAATACGTAGTCCTTCTGTCTCTAAGGAAATGTGTTAAATTCATTTTGTTTCTATATCAGTGATGTTTACTGAATATTCCTTTTATATATACATATAAATATAACTTACCTATTATTTTCATTAATCCTACTTTTCAAAGTGACGTCAACGCTTGATAAAATAATAGTAACGGAATTTTTTATTTTATTTTTACATTTTGAATGGATTAAAAAAAGCAGTCACTAGGACGCTCGTGGTCACTTTTTGTTAAAAATTGGGATTGAGTCGCTAGCTTATAGGATTAAACAAAACGCAAGGTCATTTTGATGCGGACTATTGGGATCTGTTAAATGGAAGAAGCTTAAAAACGACGCAGAAATAAGGAATAATTTTTCATAGTTTCCCGTAAAAATAATTTTGTTGAATGTAAAAATATTAATATCTGTCAATTATTCCATCTTCTTTAATTTGTAGAACCTATTTTTTTTTAAATTTACTATAATATACCCGTTTCACATTGTTTTAATATAATTATTGACTAACAATATCTTGATCATGAAGTTATCATTTGGTATATAGTTATAAAGAGAAAATCTACAAAAGAAAATATGTAAAAAAACGTTGTCCAAATAATTTTCCTTCAATCTACACCTCAAATCTCTATACTTATTTAATTTTTTTCAAATTTTTCAGAGTAAGCGATTTTACGCGATTTTTTTTCAAAAAACTTTCATAAAAATTAGCTAACAATAAAAAAAGATAGTAGGCATATTATATTTTTGGATTCATGAGCCAAAATCCACTGAGTACTGAATCGAACATATTAACATATGTTTCTTAGAGATATCACAGGCATTAAATTGTGATGCATGACTCCATTTTATAAACTCAACTTGTAACCACTTGTTTATGAACATTAGATAAACCATTAAATTGCAAGATCTCGAAAATTGCAAACACTCGACCCTGCGGGTCTCGTTTTCGCAACATATTCTCGATCAGTAAAGGCAACTTACCGAACTTATATTGTAAAATACTACACTGTTAAAAAATTTTACCACATTTAATGTTGGCATTTAATTGCCAAAATTAAATATTGTAAAATTACATTTCGAAATGTTTAGAACATTTTTCTATGTAAAATTACATTGTAGAATGTTTTACCTTACATTTCGAATGTAATTTTACTCCACTCAATGTAAATTAATTACGTACGACATGCAAAATTACACTGTCAACTCAACTGACGCCGTCAATTGCGCAGTATCAATCACGTGATACCAGTAATTTACATCCAAAAGATCAGTAATTTACATACAAATACAATAAATTTTCGTTTCGAAATGTAATTTTACTAATTTAACATGTCAAATACCAGTTTTATATGTAATTTTAGTATCAAAGTATTTAAAATTACAGTGAATATTTATTTTTACACAAAATTTCATATTTTACAACTAAATTATTTAAATTTACTGACACATTGTAATTTTCAAGACACATTGTAAAAAATTACCATATTTTTTATTGTAATAATACATACAAGCCATAACAAGTCTGATATTGCTTCGATAAAATATTACCTGAGTGGTATTGATATTGGAGTGGCATTGGAATGGGAGCGAACCGATATCAGGGCGATGATGTGAATACACTCATTGTTTATTGTGTAAGAATATTTTATCGAATCGGGAGCGTAGTGATATCGTAACGTGAGCGGAGCGTTAATGTAAATCGGGCCCACAGACCAATGAACACCATTATATTATACTGATTATACTACTAGACAAAGCGTAAAGCCAGTTTCTAGGTATTTTTCTTGAAGCAGGTAACAAGGGTGAGACGGGTGAAATTTAATGAAATAATATAATGTCAATTTTTGAGCAAATACGACTATAATTATTGCAGGACATAATTTTTATACGTACGTATTTTGAAAATAAAGCGAATATCACTTTTCTTCTTTCAAAATTTTGCAGTTTCTTCTCCAAAAAGTAAAATTTTATTATCAATATTATATTTTGGAAATAATTATTTGAAAGTGTAACTACGGATACGAATCAATTGCTATATAACAGAATACTATTGAGGTCGGAACTTAGTCGTAACTGATTGCTTCAATTATACATTTATATTATATGTCTCTATAATATAAAATATAATATGTTCACTGGTCTGTGATCGGGCCTAAATATTACCTGCACATGTACAGTATATCCCCTAATACAATTTGAGTATATTAATGAAAACAAATTTAATATAATTATTATGAAAATAATTTAATAAATTTTAGTAATATTTTACACAATAGATATTTTTGAATGGATTTTATAATGGTCGCACATAATAAAATGATTACGTACAATAATCCCAGTGTACACATGTTTGAAACAATCGTTTGGATTATTGTACATGTCACACTATATATGTAATGTCACTAACAATGGCACTGGTGGCACATAATATGCCACCACGTCACCCAATTACTATTGCCACGTATGTATATATACATAAAGCAAGCAATGGAAAATATAATAATTTATTTTAACATTTTCATTGTGTGTGAACCGTTTTCATGTTTTTACCGAGGAACAGATTGAACTGTTTATTTTATCTGCATGGCATTTACAGAGGGATATATCATCAAGTATGCGGATGCAATATAAACACCAGTGATGACTTTATTCACTTTATATTGCAGCTGAAATTATTTGAAACGAAATATTGGTAGGTACTCTACTATCCCAATTATTTTTATAAGAGTAGGTAGGTAGGTAGAGTAGGTAGATAAATAAAACAAGCCGCGAGCGGGAGGATTTAACACTGAAGATACATGACCACACAAAATCAAATTTTAAAATCAACCTTTTATTTACCTATAAACAAAAATTGGCCTGTACAGGTTTAAAAGAGATGTAAAATATTTTACATATATGCAGTCGAATAGTGTTGATTTCCATAAGGTTTGCACCAAAAAATTAGAAAAGAATTTTTTCCGCATCACGGAAAAGCATTAGGTATATCTTGGATATGTTTTATAGTTCAATAGATACACACAGAAACAACAACGAACATTAGTAGTTTATCTGGTTTAGTCACTTATTTCACTCAAAAACCGTACCCATAAGAAAATTAAAATACTGTTTGAATTTTGAAAAAAGGAATATCGTGGTTCATGTGGTACTGGAATAGAATGTAGTCGCCGAAGGTTCAAAAATAGCGAAAATAGAGAAAAATCCACTGATTTTTTTTGACGGATTGTTTACATAATTTGTTCGAGAAATTTTAAAATAAATTAGGTACGTAAGGGTAATATGGCCAGTCAGTTAATATGGTCACTTTCTTATAACTCCGAAACTACGAGGAACTAATTATATAGATAACACTGTTAGTATCAACTGAACAATAAACAATTACACTCTACAAGACCGGGTCGCTGTATGTTGTCTGTGGGATTTTTAAAAAGAGAAAACATTATTCGCGTGTAAGGTTATATACCTGTTTATAAATTTTACTTCAGAGATTCAACGCGTAAACTTTATATTAAATAATTGTGGCATTGAAATAAAGGTAAGCATTTATTTCTAGTTCCGATATGGAAACTGTTTTTTATGAAAAACGGATATTTTTTTGATACAGTGGATTTTTTAACAACAGATTCTGGCCTGTTAATATGGACACTGTGGCCCAGGAGTTAATAAAACAAATGTTTCAGTTGAAAGAATCTGATGTGGTTAAACCTGGTCCAAAATCTGATATGAATATATCTGGTCTGACTTCTGAAGACAAGGATAATCTCTTATGCCCAAGTTGCGAAGATTAATAATTTGCTGAGTATTTTTCTTTAATATTATTGTTAAAAGAATTCCTTCATTAAATTATTTAAATAAATGTGCTGATTTTCTTAAAATTTTATATAATGTTGATGTGGCTACAGTTGGCCATATTTTCACCTATGTACGGAAATATGGCCATTTTGCACATTTTTTAAAAACCAAAAATTTCTAAAAACTAAAAACTAAATCTTCCTAATTTATTATAACATTAATAAACCATTAGTCGTAGAATAATGGGGTATTATTTATTTCCCTCTTTTATTTGTTTTCAGATAATTATAATGCTTCAAACATTAAGGTGGCTATTTTACCCTTACGTACCTTACTACGTATTTACATGCTAGGTTACAACTTGAACTTTAACTAGATACAGAATAATTGCCTGAATAAAAAGTTTTAATTTCTTTACGGTTATTTTAGGCGAAAAATGACCGATCTTTAGCTACCTCCTTTAATATTTTGGCAAATTTCTGAGTAATCTTTTAGCCAGTTTAATTTTATTAGTATCTCCACTTCCATTTTGTGTACAAACCTTCAGACAAGAAGAAAAAATTAAGTGTCAGAAGGCTATTATTATTATTATATTTATTCTCACCACACCACATCAGAATTCAGAAGATACCTATCATCCATTCTCTATCGCAGGCCTTCCCAAACTGTATACCCCGAAGCGCCGTGTCACATCGTTAGGGAGACTGCGGCTGTCTCGCTAAAAAAAGGGGAAATAATAAAAATAATTAATATTTAATAGATTGTTTTTTTCTTGCTAGTCAGTTTTATTTCGTCTTTAAAAATGATTCAAGGATTCTGATGGAGAAGGAAATGAAAGGAGAGTTGCTTTTTTTTTTGGTCGTCAATTCACTTTCCTGAAGATGTTTTGCTCGTCACTTATGTGTCTGAAAAAAAATATTCAAATCCGGTCGGAGGGACGCCACCGAAAATGATTTGAACCTTAAGAACGCCGTGAGTCAGAAAAGTTTGGGATGACTTGCTCTATCGTATAAAATTCTGTATAGTATTACCACAGTTTAAATAATAGTTTGTTTCACAAACAGTTACGAAACGAGATGACGTAAGAGTGTCATTTGGAATTCAAAAATTCCAAAGGGTTATCCATGTTATGTACCTAAATAATGCATAACATTATGCATACTAATACAGTGAAAACATCATCACTAAAGTAAATTTGATTTAGAAAAATAAATTTGCAGGTCAAATTATGTTGTGAAAATTTACAGTTGATAATTATGTAAATTATTTAATTTTGTCTAAGTTTCACTGACTTTTTTAAAACTTTTAACAACGATTTCAGTGGAATTTTAACTGTCAATAAATTTTTTTTATTTAAAGCTTGTCACAGTTATTTTTGATATTTCCCTGTAATTTTAGTGTGTTTTGTGATCTGTAGGATATTTCTGAAATATATTTAATTATTATGGTGGCTTAAAATGTCTGGTGATAACTCTTGTGCTGCTAAATTTTGTTTAAATCATTCAAAACAAAATTTCAATTTATGTTTTTTCTGAGTGCCGTTTGATATAAATTTATAAGTATTATTATAATTTGAATGCTTATGTAAAAATACGTTAAATAATAAATAATTATTAATATTTTATAATAATTCAATTAATATTTTCGATTTCGACAGTGGTTGGTGCTAATAGTTCGTGACGATCTAAATTCTCGTGTTGAATACTGTCATCAATTTCGCGTTTGCTCAATTCATTTTGAAGAAAGTTGCTTTTAGTTATTCATATAATTTAACATGACCATTATCAACCCTCAATCTCACATGTACAAACACATACAATCACATAAGTAAAAAAGGACATACATAATTGTTTGTACTTATATCAAAAAAGGATAAAAAGTGCGTTTCGGTACTGCCTATGGTAATAATCTTTTATTTATACTGTGGTATTACTTTGAATATGTTCACCATAAAAGCTATTTTTGTAGCTAAAATTTAATTGTATAGAACTCGTTTAACCTATTTTTCGTATCGGTATGTTTACTGGTTTTACTTTATTAGCATTCTATGAAATATTGTTATGTTGAACTTAACTATAGGTATATAAATGATGAGTAAATTTGTCAACAAATCGCCTGAATCACTCATTCCCGTGGGTGTAGGGCCACGCAAAATGCTAGTTAGTTTTATTATAAAAATTACATCATCTGTGTTTACACAAAAGCAAAATATTATTCATACCGTCTATTGTTGAAACTTTTTTATAAATTATATAAAATATAAAATATATAGATTATTACTTGCAATATTCATATCGTGACTGGCGTTATGGAAAGTTCTTTGTTTTTTATTCAGTAATTACAACATAGAAATGGGGTACGATTAAGAATTATTTAAGTCTTCAATTATTTTTCCTTTTTTGTCTCTGTTTACTAAAATAATTATATTTTCATGAGTCACATTGAAAATTTTAATTATACTTGTAGTTTTGAAAATTCAAATTAATGTTTTTTATAATTTTCTAAAAATAAAAATTCTATTACCTACCTAATTGTCACGAAGATGAAATTTTATATTGTCAATTTCAATTTGTGAATACTGTACAACCAACCAATAGATATAAAAACGGAACGGCTACACCAGAGCAATTTGTGCTCGTTAGCACACGTTATAGTCTAAAATATGAGGACCAGGCTGTCTAAAGAACTTTCGTATCCCGAAAGAAAGAAAGAAATTTTTCATCTGATTTGAAACCTATTAAATTGTCATACCGAATCTTTTTCGCGTTGCCAGTAAATGTTTCAAAGGTTGCAACATCTTTCAGTTTGCTCTCAAAAAAACTTACAAGTTTCGAATTTTTAGTCTTAGAAACAAACGTTACTGAACTTATAAAACTGTTTTAATTTAGCAGAAAGTGAGAAAAACCCTTTTGTAGTTACTCGCCTTTTAAAGTGATAACTTTTTTTTATCAATTTTCGTTTTCAAGCTTACGCTTTAGGAAATATTGTACCTTAAATGTGCCTTCTCCTGAAAATTACAACTAATGGCAACTGACAAAAGTTTTTATCAAAAAAAATTGTTTTGTTTAATTTAGTTAACAAACCGTAAGTAAATTTTAGCGAATTTCCAGAACGGAATTCAGCTATTATAGCCACTGTCATGACGCGACTTGAGCCCGGGACTATGGCAGAAATTTGTTTTGAGGTCCCTAGAAACCGAAAATAATATTCACCAAAATTTATATATATATATATATATATATATATATATATATAAATATATATATATATATATATGTACGCGCGATAACTCTCGAACGAAGTATCCAATTTTTACGAAATTTCGTAAAAACATTGGACCTCCCAAACCCTTGGATGAGTTCGTCAGCCAGACACGTCGGAACATGGTTTTTGTTCTTGCAAAAAATTAGTTTTTTGCCAAAATTTCCACTTATTCAAAAATTTTTGTGAAATTTTTTTACACCATTTAAAAGAGGAGAAAAAATTACATAAAAAAGGTCTTTCAATTACTGTTCTATGTAAACTATTTTCCGAGAAAAACTATTTTTTATAAACGGAAATTCGCTATGTTATGCACGATGCTGCGACAGGGGTATTTTCTACTTTCTATGATGAGCTCTTATGAATATACTTATTTACCTATATTTCTTTTATATTTTTCCCCGAAAAGTCACTAAAAACTATTAAATTTAAAAGAAATAAATACCGATTCTAAATAATACTGATTCTAAAAACAAATTTTGATGGGCTACCAGGACTAACCATTCCCATGAGGCCCGCATCAATTCTCAGTAGCACTGGATAATTGTATACTGTAAAGCAGGTGAAATACAAACAATATTGATCGTTACATTTCAATAGTCTAGATAATTCATATTCAATACACTAAGTAAAACAACCTACATAACTGATAACTTCGTCAAATTTTATATCAATATCGAACCCACCTCTGCGTTCTACATCATAAATAATAAATAACCTATTTTCCAAACATAATTTCCTCAATAACCAACCGACGAAAAAAAGCATATTAAAACGAAAATTTAGCAGCACAACTAGTGCTTTTAAATAAGAAAATACGCAATTTTTTCTGACAGTATTCGTTAGTATATATGCGAGTATATATTACAATTTATCCCCGGGTACACACTGTGATGAACAATTGTTAACGAACAATGTTCGTGAATATTCGTTAGCGAACAAGGTCTGACAATGAGATCAAGGTCAGTGTCGGATCTTATGCAAGAAAAACACTGTAGTTTTTTCTTTTGAAAACAATTATTGGAATTTTTTAACTTCTATAGAAAGTAAAATGTTTACATAATCATATTATTAACAAATTGAAGGACAATTTTAATACTAAATAACAGCAACAAAGATTTTATCCCGAGAACTGTGCAAAACTCTAGCTACTAAACTACGAAATCCTGACTTAACGCGTGTCTTACAAGCCTTTGTCGAAAAATGTTAGCACAGTCGAAATCAGACGAACATGTTAGCGAATGTTCACATTAGTGTGTACCCGGGGTAACAGAGTAGAATATTTTCCAACATTTATACATATACATATTATAACTTTTCTTATCTTGGAGATTACATGCGAAAATGCTGGCAATTTGCCAATAACATTAGTAGGATATAGTCAAGGCTATAGAATTGATGTATATTTTTCGTATTGGTCGCATGGTTAATGTCTATATGTTCAAACAATTGACTTGATTTTTAGTATAGTGGATTCAAACAGAAAATGGAAAAAGTTTTGTATTTTAAAAATACTATAAAAAATATTAACACTTTAATGCCGTATTTACACGTGTTTAGTAGCTAAAGCAGGTTACTTAATCAAGTTACTAAATTTAGTTACTTTTGTCATGTAGACACTTGAATTTAGTGCAAGTGCAAGTAAGAAATTTAATAATCTGTTTAGTCAAGTAAATAGAAGCCTGTTCTATTTACTTGTGCAAATAGCTTACCCCCACTATATTTTTTTGAACTTGCTGTTATTTGTACCAGTGTAAACACATTAGTTTAGTAAAGTATTTAGTAGATTTCGAATATACAAATATAGGCGAGTAAATATTTATTTATTGCAAATATTTTTTGGGGAATTTTTGTACTTATTGTATTATATAAATTACAAATATCAAAAGAAGTCACTGAAGGTAACTTGATAAAAAATTGAAACTCGTCTGACAACCACTCTTCATCTAATAATAATAAAAAAATATATATAACATTTTTTTTTTCATTTTTATGGGATATATTTGGGACAAATCATATATAAATATAATAAAAGGTCAAACCAATAAGTCAGTTCAAACATAAATGTCTCATTTTTTTCTGATTAAATCGCTTATTAATATATCTGATATATTTTTGTAGTGCACAACGAATTTATTGACAACTATGTACCATTTTTAATTTAGTTTTACTAGGTTATGTATTACTACTTCAACTAATACTAAATCAATTTACTAAATTGTGTGTAGACAGCCACTAAACAAAAAAATTATTCAATTTAGCTACTTGCTTTAGTTACTAAACCCGTGTAAATTCGGCGCTAAATTACGTATGTGTAGCAATACCAGGAAAAATATTTTTGTCGAATCAGTAATATTTCATTTTGATCGCAAAAGCTCACACCCAAATTAGCCTAATCCAACCAGTTACCCTAACTGAAACCACTTCCAAGTGATTTAAAAAAATGCTTATTTTGATGACATTATAAAATTTACCAAAATTTACCAATGCAATATTTTGAAAACCAAAGATAATTTTTCAAATAAATTTCGTCATTTTAATGGACAAAATTCAAAGTTGTCACCTAGATTATTCTAATTCCACCAATCATCCTGACTTAGATGACTTAATAAATCTCAATTTTAACTTTAATGACGTCATTAAGTTTGCTAAAATTTTTCAGTGCCATAAAAACTGTAAAAAAATGACACAATGATGAAACTGAAGGCAAATTATGAGTTTCTGAAATCATTCGTTTCATTTTCACCAAAATTAGGCTTATAAGACCACTAAAAAAAGATTTATCAAATTAACTCTATTTCTAAAACTTAGGTTTCATCACTTTTCTTAATCACAAAAATGCAAAGTCCGCACCTAAGTTATCCTAATTCAACCAATCAGCCTAATTCAAATCACTTGTATAAAGCTGGATTTAAAATTGGAAAATATTTTTTTTTTAATGATGTCATAAAGTTTACTATTTTTTTAAGTGCTTTAAAAACCGTAAATAATCATCCCAAATTATTTTTTCCATTTTTACCACAATTAGTAATTTATTATAATTTCGTCACTTTGATAACAAAAATGGAAACTCCACACCCAATTCACAGTGAAAAAATTTGTTGAAATTAACACATTTCGCATGTCCAGAACGGTCCACTCAATTTTTTGTGTTATTTTAACACAAAGCATATGTGTCAAATCTATACACAAGACTTGTGTTAATGATTTAACACACAAGAGGACATACATACATTTTGTGTTAATTTTTCAGATTTATGAGAGTTAGTTAGTTGTTAAACTTTTTTATTCAATATTTTAATTCCACTGAATCTTAAGATATTTGACAGTCATCAAAAATTATAACGATTTTGTTCATATATTATTATAAATGAGACTCAAAGAACCCAAAGTAAGTCAGTTCTTTGTAACAATTCTTACTCGTGTCCATATATATATATATATATATATATATATATATATATATATATATATATATATATATATATATATATATATATATATCTACGAAAATATATATAATAAACAAGATGAGAATAGTTCTTATTATTAAACAAATCCAAAAAATTATAAGTTTTTTCAGTTATTGACGAATATAATTTTATTAAACGTTTAAAAATGAAACAATTTTCTTACATTTTAAGGTTATTTTGTTACAGATTCAGTTAAAAAAAATCATGTAAACTTATTTGAGATTATATTATATAATATACAATCTTACATGTAGCTAAGCTTACATGATTTTTTGTAACTGAATCTCTAACAAAATAACCTTAAAATGTAAGAAAATTGTTTCATTTTTAAACGTTTAATAAAACTATATTCGTCAATAAATGAAAAAATTTATAATTTTTCGGTTTTGTTTAATAATAAGAACTACTCTCATCTTTTTTATTATATATATTTTGGTAGATATATATTCTAATCTAAATTACGTACTTATAACATTCTTTTGCTCTACACAAAAATTATGTTACTTCTTTGTTGTTCAAAACAGGTTAACATCATTATTCTGTGAAATCGAAATTTGGGTTAATATTTTCATTTAACACAAACACGAAATGTTACATTAAGGCAGGGTTGTGTTACGTATTTAATACAAAAATTTTAACCACTAGTTTTTTTTACGTAGAACACAAATTTTTTTACTGTGTTACCCTAACTCAACCAACCATCCAAATTTGAATCACTACCACAAAGCTTGATTTAAGAAACAAATTTTTTGATTTGATAACGACATCAAATTTACTAAAATTTTTCAAGACTTGACAAAATGATGAAACTAGAAGCGAATTGTAGAATCTTAGAGTCGACTACAAGACCAAAAAAAATTAATAGGTATAGTAGCTCTCATTAAAGAAAAATAATTTTGAACATCACATCGGAATAGATCTTTCCTCAAATACACAACAATCTATAGATTCGATTCTCTTACTCATTTCTGAGTAAGACAAAAATCGTACTGTATAATTTCGACTGGACCTGACACTAACCGTAATTAATTGACACCCTATACATTCATCAAAATTCATCATCTTCAAAATCCTGTAAAACCGAAACAAAGTCCAAGAACATAAAATCAAAAAAATACACCTGCTTACAAAATTAATAAAATATTAACAACAATCGAAAAAGTTTGCCTAAACTTTTTACGAGCACTATACACGCAGGACACGTGTCTTCCACTTTTGTTTCATTTCCAGTTCGTCTTTCTGCCGCCTGCTGGTTCAATGCCGCGGGTATTAGCAGAAGTATAAACATTGTCTGTGTGTAAGTTTGTTGTCCCAATACGCACATAATATACGTACGCTACATGCGTCTTACAAACAATTTAATCCTATCGAAATCCCCCAGGACACCAATACGTATACGATATACCTACCTAGCACTGGTTACTCCGATAGAATAAAGTGTTAAAATTACCGATGAAATTACTGTTGCGCGCAATCGTCGCGGACCATAACCTCAATATGTTGCGACGCCAATATATATAACTATACGAAGGCCTAAGAGATTTCAATGTATTATAAATGAGCTAAGGTTTTCATTTTTGGTTTTGTTGTGGTCTGTTTATTGGATGTAATAAATATTTGTAATTTCTTTTTTATTTTCGTAAGGCAATTCAAAAGTAATTTTAGGAATTATTTTTTTTCTGATTACTTACACGAATGTATTTGATCATAAATATGCTTTTCGGATAAAATATTGATATATTAATCCTGATTCAATATAATTTTTTTTTATAGTAGGGTAAAAGCCCCCTTTGTGGAACGGTATCTAATACTGGAACAGTTTTGACATTTACATATTTATTTCTTTAATTAAGTAAGGAAACTTTAAATACGAGGTGAATTTAAATTGAAAAACAATCATTCTATTAATAGTAATTTTTGTTATCAGACGTTTCTTTCAGAAATAATTTCATTAATATGTAAATGTTCATAATTAGATACCGTTCCACAAAGGGGGCTTTTACCCTACTGGTATAAATATCTACTAAAAGTGAATTATAATCTTGCTTACATAGTCTGTAGAGTAAAGCCACAGTATAAATAAATTATTATTACCATAGGCAGTAGCGAAATGCACTTTCTATCCTTTTTTGATATAAGTACAAACAATTATGTATGTCCTTTTTTACTTATGTGATTGTATGTGTTTGTACATGTTAGATTGAGGGTTGATAATGGCCATGTTAAATTATATGAACAACTAAAAGCAACTTTCTTCAAAATGAATTGAGCAAACACGAAATTGATGACAGTATTCAACACGAGAATTTAGATCGTCACGACCTATTAGCACCAACCACTGTCGAAATCGAAAATATTAACTGAATTATTATAAAATATTAATAATTATTTATTATTTAACGTATTTTTACATAAGCATTCAAATTATAATAATACTTACAAATCTGCATCAAACGGCACTCAGAAAAAAACATATAAATTGAAATTTTGTTTGGAATGATTTATACAAAATTTAGCAGCACACAAGGGGACAAACTAGATTGGCTTTGCCTCTGTTCCACTTGTAATGAGTTTGTGACGTACTCTGTTTGTGTACATACACACTGTTTGCAGTGTATTAGTTTGGTTTTTTGTAGTAGTATGTGTATACACGCATACAACCACAATACACGTATTACCAGAGAGAGCTGTTCAACGTGTACAAGTAACAATGGGTATATTGTTAATACAATGGTATGTTGACTCGACGACGACTACTGACGGACTAATGCCTTAAGCTGTGACTGGCTTACAAATGACTCCAAGCGAATTTCACTTTTTTTATGTTAGTTGGCTTCTAGTGTTCTATGGCAGCACAAGAGTTATCACCAGACATTTTAAGCCACCATAATAATTAAATACATATCAGAAATATCTTACAGATCACAAAACACACTAAAATTACAAGGAAATATCAAAAATAACTGATGACAAGCTTTAAATAAATAGTATATTGTACAATAAGTGGGAAAAGAGGCTTATTTTCTCACGAATATGAGTTTGTTGCGCGAGCCCGCAGGGCGAATGCAACAATTCGTATGAGTGAGAAATAAGCTTTTCCCACGTATTTTACACTATACTTTTTCTACGAGCACATTTTTTTCGTAAAATTTAACATAAATAATTAAAATAAAATTTCAGTAAGTAGTAAAAATTTTTTAAATTTATAATGTCAATGATAAGATGTTCAAATTTTTGCAAAAGTATACTTTGAAACTATGGAAACAATAATAAATAATCAACATACATTTATGTATATTTTTAGTATTATTTCTATATATTATATATTAAACTACCGGAACAGCCTACTTTTTTATTATATTAAGGCGTGGGAAATTATTTCGCAGGCTCTTTTCCTTCTTTTCCGCATTGTGTGGGCAATTGTTAATTTTTACATATAGTTAGCCATGCGCAAAATGTTACTTTTAATAGTAGGAGTAGAAAAAAACATTTAATGACAGTTTAAATTCCACTGCCATCGTTGTTAAAAATTTTAAAAAAGTCAGTGAAACTTAGACAAAATTAAATAATTTACATAATTATCAACTGTAAATTTTCACAAAATAATTTAACCTGAAAATTTATTTTTCTAAATTTAATTTACTTTAGTGATGATATTTTCACTGTATTAGTATGCATAATGTTATGCATTATTTAGGTACATAGCATGGATAACCCTTTGGAATTTTTGAATTCGAAATGACACTCTTACCTCATCTCGTTTCGTAACTGTTTGTGTAACAAACTATTATTTAAACTGTGGTAAAACTATAGTTAGTACAGATGAATCACCTTTCCTTAAAAGTCTCGAAGTTCTAAATTTCAAAAACGCTACAAAAAATTTTCGTATGTGGTCCATCTAGACCTAGCCACTACGGGTAAAATAGACCACTCCAATATAAATCATTTTTGTCGATAATTTTTTTATTATAAATAATTTTACACAAAAAGTTTCTTGAAAAGTCCGCAATAGCGTCATACCTATCTGTAATCAATGATCGTGATCGGCTGCCCCGGTTATAACACACGTCATGCTGAGTCATCGGACTGTAAAGTGCTAAGGGGAGGTTTACTCGAGAGTCCTTAAAAATTATGTATTTTTCTAGAATTCTATATCAATTTCAAATTTTGTACACATATTTATTAAGTATTAAACTATACAAAAAAAATTTTTCAAGGAAAAATATAAAAAATTGTCCATTTTATAGATACTGCAGTGTGACGATCCGAAAATCCAATGCCTTGTTGGCGAACATCCTAGCGCCGGTAATAAACCACCGAAATCCAAAAACAAAAAAGATTTATAAAATAAAATATATGAAGAGTACCGGCACCTCTACCTATAATATCAATAAATTGCTGAAAGAAAAAAAAAATGGCAGATGTTTGAACTTTTGATTACGATTTTTATCTTATTTTTCGCTCTTTAAAGTAAACTTAAAAATAAAAAAAATATTGAAAGTGTATCGAACTTAGGTAGAGGTGCCGAAGAATTGAAATATCTTTAAAATAAAAAATTAAAAAAATGGATCCATCGAATAGTTTTTGAGTTATCGTGTCCGCCAGTTCCAAAAATGTAGTTCCGAGATGTTATAAAATATATATAAAGAAACGTATTTTCGAAATTTTATATTTAATACTCATTATTGCGTGAACTACGTTTTTTGAATTTTTTTTATAGAAAGCTGGATTCGGTTAATGTGCAAGAATCTTGTTTTTAAATTGTTTTCAGTAAAATCACTTTGGGAATAACTTTTGGAAAAAAAAATTTTTTATAATTTGCTATCAATTTCGGCAAAAAAAAATCGATTTTTTTATCAAATCTCAAGTAAACCTTCCCTTAAATTACTTTCAGCAAAATCACTTTGGGAACATATTCTACACATAATTAGCTACCAATTTCGGCAAAAAAAAAAATCGATTTTTTTTAACGACTCTAAAGTAAACCTCCCCTTAAGATAAAAATTCAAGTTACATGTCTCATGGAAAAAACTGGTACAAAAAATTCTTCAAACAATGGTGTTACAGTCGTCACTCAAGTTATTGACGATTTAACATCTTGACAATGATCGTAGTTTACCTACCTCAAGTTATAGACAAACCAGCATACGTATGTACGCATGGCCACACAACCACACAGCACGTATGACCTTGGGTGCATGCGTATGGTTTGTCTATAACTTGAGGTAGACTACGATCATTGTCAATAAGTTAAATCGTCAATAACTTGAGTGACGACTGTACTAAGTCTTATATTTACTCTGCAAAGTATTATGCCTATATACCAGAGATAAAATTATCGATTTTCATTAAAATTAAATGAAAATTTATGGTAATTTCCTTATACACGCGTTCTTACATAATCGTTGCCATCAAAAATTTTTCCCACTAGTCTATCTATTTCGGACTTAATAAATAGATTGATAATAAACGACAGAATCATGTTTCTATACTGGAAGTATATTTTTAGGAATACATTTAAAGCTAAATTGTATTAATCAAGTGTTAGCATTAATTTGTATATAATATATAAAATATTAATGATCTACAATGGCCTCAATTACTCCAAGTTTTGAGAAGCATAATTTTACTGCGAAGTAACACAGATCAGGAAATATTAAGAAAGTTTCCACTAGAAATAAATTGTTACTTCATAATCGTTATTCAGAATTAAAATCGAGTAAAAAATCGTAGAATATCGAAAAATCTACTTATAAGATTTTAAAGTTAATGATGCTAACTTTTAATTGAAATTTTTTGCTATTAACATTGTACAAAATTCAACAAACGTAGTCATTTTTCCAAAAAAAAAAAAAACTTATGGTAGAAATCAAAAATTTATCCTAAAATTCATAAAATTTCATAGAAAATAGATGAAATATCATTTCTGTAACATTATATTTAAATTATGAAAATTCGCCTCTGTGTCACGCTTCAAGTACATTTAGTAATTTTGAAGTTGTAAAGTCGTCAATTTGTGATTGTATGATCATGTTTTTAGGTAATTATAGATTTTCATATAGTCCATTTCACTTAAATTTAACCACGCTTCATCATTTATGAATTTAAATAATTTTCTTGGCTTCATCTCTCATTATTCCATTTACCTAAATTTTAAATTTGCAGTTTGTTTTTAGAAAAGAATAGAAGATTGATTTGTTTCGAATATAAGAATTATTTAATTTTTCGCCGGGTATATTTCGCTTTCCTAGAATGAAAGTCGGATATCTGGGAATTTTCCGATTTTTATTTTTAGTACCACGTAATAGATAAGTCAATCGAATAGCATATTTCACAAGTTCGTAGGATATATAATTTTTTAAGAGTATTACTTTAAATCTCAAGGTCACCATTTAAACTAATGTATTATTAAGATTTAAAATGCAGTTATCTAAAAACCTAACATTTCCCAGATATCTCACTTTCATACTAGGAAGGCGATTTATTTTTTGACACAAATGAAGAGTTAGGGGTAAATAATGTAACATGACGCTACACAGGAAATCAGTAGTAGACGTTTTGACTAAATAAGAATTTTCCTGTCATTTGTTAGTATAATGAAAAATATCGATATCATTTCACCTTTTTCTGGTTTAAAGTTGGCTACTGCAAATCGTATTGTTTCAGAGGTCCTATCATAATATAAAAGTTCATGTACCAATAAAATCTGATAAATTACATCGTTCAAAAAAATCTTTTGATCATTTAAAAGATAAAATTAAATTTATTTGTGCAAACGAAATTAGATAAAGATAAATATTAGCATAATTTAACGACATGAAACATATGTAAACATGTTTAAATATAACTTACGTACCCTTGAAAGTTACAACGCCAAACGTAAGTCGGAAAGTCGGAAGACGCGACCGGATGACAGTAAATAAAATATTTAAATACCAACCATTTTCTAGTTCATATAATTTCGTTTTAATTATGTTTCGGTTCTAAACTTTTACTGCCGAATTTATACAAAAGACAGTTTTTGTATATCAACCAATTAAAAGCCTGTTCCACACTGTAGTATCACTCTCGATACATTCTCGACACGTTGTAAGTTCGTTAAAATATTCAAAGAAACAACGAGTGCGTTCATATCATCGTTACGATTCAAATACGGTTTTATTCGCAGTCCAATCGCTTATTACACTTTTAAAATATGAAAGGATTTTTTATCGAACCAAGATCGTATTGACAGCGACACTATAGTGTGGAAGTGGCCTATCTTATACATAGTAGAAATATGATGCTTTTTTGTGCAAAAATTCGTGAGAAATAATAATGCACTTTACTAATTTGGGTCATACATCACACTGAAGCTGGCAATGTGCCCACTGCATGCCTAAAGTTAGATGTCCTTTTTTTAATTTATTAAGGAACGGTTCATTAAAAAGAATGTACGAGTTTATAAACACTACTAGAGCTACTCGATTGTCAAAAAGTAAAATCGAAAATAGGTGATAGGTACTTTTAAAACCATACACAAGAATACTATTTAGCTGCAGGTTTTGTAAAGTTTCTTACAAGAGTTTTCCAAATATAAGACTTATTTTGACGGCTCCTTTTTTAATGATTGTTGATAATTTCATCTACCTTTTGTATCCATAACCTCTGAAACATTATAAGTGAGCTTTTAGTTTTAACTTTGACATGAATATAGTTACGAAGTGTAAATAATCCATTTTTATTTTCAATCTTTCCAGAATCAGATTTACATAAGTAGGGGCAACTAGGCACTTAAATCTTGAAACCTCTTCTTCTTGAAGCTATTTTTCTTACTTCATTTTTTTTTTTAATTTCATTTTTCTCCCAAGTTTATCATGGTAACGGATCTTTTTAGCCAATTTTTAGAGTTTGAAAAAGTTTTCTCTTCTGAAATCAATGTTTCCACTCGTGTTTGACCTTTCTGAGTAATTTTGGCTCAGTGATTTGTCAGTTTAACCCTCTGTGTATCCGTGTGTATCCGTAAAATTTTTCAACACTTGACATTGACTTAAAAGTTAATGTCATAAAATTGTCCAGATTGTCACTTGACCTAGTTTTTTTGATAAATTTTAGAAATTTCCTATTTACATGACTAATGATCAAAATAATTTATAACTCACTGAAATTAAGCTTTAATCAATTTCGAGATAGTTACCTATACAGACTTATACTGATTTAATATTTGTCTTTTTTGAACTATTATTAAAAGAAACAAATCATGAAAGATATCTTTTCTTACGCTTTGAGGCCCTTACAAAATGTGAAGCTTGTAGGAAATCGTCTACTTTGCCTATTTAGGAATCCAATCCTGTTTCCTTCACACAAATTAATATTATCCACATAGTTTTCATGGTAATTATGAACAGAAAGTTAGTTCCTCTAATTTTATTAACAATTTTATCAATTATGTATAATATATTAAAACCTATTTATAGATAGCTACTGCATATTATGCGGTAATACTATACTTACGAAAATGGTTATTCTCATCAAGAAGAGAAAATTCACCAAACTCTTTTGTTTTAAAAGTTATCCATAAATGATTGTGATAAGACGCATACTAAAGTTTTTCTTTAGCGACAAAAAAGTTTTCATAGAATTTTTCGTTTGGGGGATAAATACTCGTAAATTCCAGTTTTTGACAAGCAATACATTCTGCAGACATTGCAGATAATTAAATAGAAAAATATAATCTTTCCTAGAAAAGTGAAAATTGGTAGCTTTCGACACCATATGGGAGATTTAATTTTTTTTCATTTTAAAAGCATACACCTATTTCAGTCCATTTTATTGCAAGATTGCAATTAAAATGCAAATCAAAAAGAGTTGGAATATGACTGACAATGAAATCAATCTTTAAAAAGAAGCAATGGTTTTTATCATGTTTTGACTAGTGATGTCGGATGATTAATCGATTAGTGGGTTTAGTCGACTAATTTTGATTACATTTAGTCATATTTTAATCGACTATTTTACTTTCGATTAAATGATTAAAATGATTAATTTTTTTTAAATGACTCAAAACGACTAATTTAACAATTTTTCTGTATTATTTGTTGGACTTCAAAAAATGGAAACTAAAAAATTATATATTTGTACGATTTTTCACTTTTGTGTGATTAATATATTGTGATATTTCATATCTTTCTTTTTCTTAAAACAAAAATATTGAAAGTCCATAATTAAACACAAAAGAAAATCTCGTTTTTGATAGAGTTACATAGGTTACCTTATTCATGAATTCGACTAAAAATTTAGCCGATTAGTCGACTACTTTGTGCTCGATGTTTTCGACTAATGACTAATTTTATCTGAAAAACAATTTTAGTCGTTAGTCGATTAATCGACTAACTGCTTCTCGGCCCGACATCACTAGTTTTAACATGAAAAACTGAAAGGAATCGCTGAGAATACCAACCCGGAAAAAAGTTATTTTTATTGTTACTAACTGTTGTATTTTTTCTAAATTACGTCCCTTAGGTACAGCTCAACTTTTCCGTACGATAAAACTGAACATAAATTTTTTCCATTTATTATTTATATTATAATAAAAATAAAACTAATAACTTTTATCACAAAACATTTTCGTAAACTAGAAAAAAAAGAAGAAATGCTTAATAATGATGTTCATTTTTTTTTTGTCTTTTTGTTCCAGCGGCCTCAATAAACGAATCATGTACGTTCAAAGAGGAATGTGAAGCAACTCTATTTCAGACGGAATGTCGCGACAATCATTGTATATGTATGTACGAATTGACGCCAATTGTTCACAAAGACGGCCGTATAGAATGTGTGGGTAAGTACATAATATTATGTATATGTATAATAATTATATTATTACCAGTGTTGTGAAATTACACGTAAAAGGCTAAAGTCTACATTTGCACGTCGACACTGCGTAAACAGTGTAGACAATGTAGAGAGTGTCGACAATATGGCGGATGACAGTAAGTTGACAGGTAATTTAACAAAGTGAATTAAAGTGTAAAATACATAATACATATATATCATTGTTAAAATAAATTTGGTAGTCCTTACATTCGGATAATTTGTAAATGTAATGGAGTCCAAATGATAATTTAAAAATGCCTGAGGACCAAAAAATGAAAAACTTGATAAGCTCGATCTTTTTAAGATGTATTGGAACCAAAAACTTAGATACAGAAGTTCTTGGAATTTTTTTGAAATGTGTTTTGTTTACTTTAAAATTAACTGTTAAATTCAAATATTTCAACAATCAAATTTAAATTTGAAAAGGTAACTGATTTAAAAAGGTTTTTTTATTTTTAAATTAATTGCAAAAGTTTAAAAAGTAATTGCTAATTAAATTATTTTGATAAAATTGTGAAAATATCCACTTAATATATGCACAAAAAAGGAAAATTGAAAATGTTAAAAAAGTGTGAATATAAGCAAAAATATTCTAAATAAAAATTAGCTCATTTGGTTTTAATTGGTTTATAATATCGAAAACTGAATTTTAGAGTAAATATGCTCACAAATAAAGAAGTACGCAAATATACATTTGTTCAACCTTAATGACATTGTAAAATAAATAATATTTATTGTTTACATTGACTACATTGTCTACGTAGTCTACCTTATTGTTTACGCGTAGACATTTGAGAATGACTACCTTACGTAATCTACGTGCACAACACTGATTATTACACAAAACATTAACAAACAAAGCATTGCTGTTGTACCGCCACTGTATAAACAAATGTTTACATCTGTAATTTTTTCGGAATAAATATAGGAAATTTCTATCAAAGGTGAAAGCGCCGGGCAGACGTCAGTTCGCAATATATTATGTTAATATTTCGGTTATAGTTTGGATGGTTTTGTGCGTTTTTCACGGTAGCCTGAGCTTAAGGTAGTTGGTCGATAAAACGATTTTTTCAAAGGATTTTAACGAAACTTCTCTAGATTCAATACCCATAATACGAGCCTATTCCGATTAAAATTCACTACCCCAATTTTGAGAAAAACGATTTCAAAGTTTTGTAATTTTAACCTGGCGTGTGTATACTGGGTTCTTAAAGGAACAGTCGAAATTTAAGACTTAAATTTCTCTCAGTGAATAAAGCGCGGGCTTTGGCTACCTCCCCTAAAAAATCTAGTTAGTAATGGGGACTCAAGGTTAAAATAAATTATTGTATACTGTTATAGATTCATTGATGGATCCACGTTAGATGACATGGATAACGTGCACAGCAGTGGAATCGCGGCTTTATTTTAATTTTTTTTATATAAAACAAAATTTTGCTCCATTTTTTCTTTATTTTCTTCCTTTTTAGGTTTTTTTTCTATTAGTATTTAATCTCTTTTATATTTTCAATAATAAAAACCCATTTTATGCCAAATAATTACTGTTCCATTTATTATGACTTGCCTGTACCTAAATATTCCCCATTTCCAAGTGCTTGAATAATTCAGCTTTTTGGAGCCGATACCAAAAAGATTATATTCTTTTTGAAAGCTCATAGTATAAGCTACAAAAAAATAAAACCATTTTTTTTTAATATTCCCTCATTGTAGAGTTAGGAATTTTTTACAAAATTTTATTTTTCATCATTTGTGGACTATTGGTCGATTTTTATTAATAACGGTTTTAAATTTTTGGTTCTGGCAACTGCTGAACCATATAGTAGACACTCCAAAGAGTAACTCAGAATTTTTTGAGATTTTTTGGAAGCCTAGAAAACTTTGAAAACGCGACCGTACCTTGAAAAACCCAGTGTACACTCCGTGCTCTCGAAAATATAGTGTACACACGCCGGGTTAACACGGGTTCTTATATGGGGAAACTGTATTTTTTTTTTGAATAAAATAAAAACACGTCAAAGAAATTTGATAACGTTATAAAATACAAAATTACAAACCATATTTAATAAGAAATAAAAATTATTCACTACGCCGTTTTTTTAAATATAATTTATAAATATCAATTTACAACGTTTTTACAACGCTTTTTCAACAATGCTTTTATATTGCTACAACATAAGCGCGCGGGAATTCAAAAAAACAAGTGGTATGCAAGTATAATAACTGTAGTAACTAATAACAAGTGGTATACAAGTATAAATATTAATTCATTTTTAATTTTTGATAAAAGAAAATTTTTTCGCTGAATTATACTTTTGTACCTGACTATCTCGGAGCAACTACGTTAACTGGAGTTAAGGGGGAACCTAGTTTAATTACTTCACAGCCGCCCAAACTTTTGCCTCAAAATTGTAGTCACATTTACAGGATCGTCTACAACAAAAACCACATTATGTTACCACTAGATTGGCCTCTGGGTGAAATGTAATGAAAAAAGCTGACAACACATTTGTAGGATTTTCCCGCCACCTTTTTATTTGAAACCTACCGCGAGTGGTGCCGGTTAAGGTCAGTAACTCATGAGAGACTGGTATATAAATATTTAAAAATCCTAGTGAGAAAGACCATTTTGTTTACAAAAAATCAAAATTTATTTTGCGTTTTTAGGGGTCGGTAGAAGTATTCTTACCGGAAATTTTCGAAAACAAAGTTATTGCAAACTGAAATCTTTAAAATTATATTTAATAAAACACTTCAAAATTATGCCTTAAGATATTATTTACAAAATTCACTTTTAGTTTCCTGTGTTTCGTAGGCCTTAAATTTATCTAATTATCATATTTTCTCTTCTTATAGCTGTAACTTCACTATAGTCGATAGGGATGGAAATGTAAATATACAAAAATAAAAAAATTGGTAACACAACTAAATTGACTATCTTTTTTTATCTCAACCCAGTTCCCATTTTGTTTTAATAAAAAGATACGTAGGCATCAGTGCACAATTTACACTTTAACTATGGCATCTATGAAAATTGTTCCTGAAAACCTACTCTTTTGAAAACATACTATTCTAAACGTGTCTTACGAACAAATCAAAAATTTCCTGAACTAAAAAAGGATAAATTCAACGAAGTTTTCAGATCTAACTCCTATGCATTCGACAATGCAATTTGGATCATGCCAAGTTTGATTCGAATGAATCAACATGTATTTACGTCGAATGATATAATTTAATACCACTCGAAACCTATCACTGCTTTAAAGTATAGAAGTAGATTAAAAATATGTTTTCAAACGAAAAAATTTACATATTTTATCATACGTGTCATCATCGTGGAAATATTTATTCACTTCGTAAACATGATAATGATTATTTGTCTTCTATAATTAATTTTGCCGCAAAACGGAAAAACGAAAATTAATTTACTGGAAAAAAATGAAAATGACATATACATCAAAATTAATGTAGAGTCGTACGCCAAAAAAAAAATTGTTTTCTATAATGACAACAACCTACATAAATTAAGTCGGTAGAAAATTTAAAAATAGGCATTTTTTCAAACATATTGACATTAAAACACAATTTAGCACCAATTACTAATGTAAATAAAAAAAAATTGTTGAGGGTAAAGTTAGATGGGGGTGGTACGGAGTGAGAAAATAATAACGTGTAGGGCAGAGATGGCTTGATTGAAGCATTAGTACATTTTTAAAATTAAAAGAAATTTGATGGCCTAATAGGGTAGAATATAAAGTTAATACATTTCTATGCATTACCATAGTTTACCATATATTCACACATTTAAGAAACTTACATAGTTTTTTTTATAATAAAATATTTTAAAAAAATTACAGTAGCTCCTTCAAGGAAACAAGTTGTCTTGGTTGGACAATAATAAATATTTTTTGTACTAACTCTGATACTGACCGGGCATTGCATCAGATCTTCATTTTTAACTTTTTACAAAACCATGTAGTACCATGATGCAGTTTCAAGTAAACATGTAAACATTAACGTATGCTTAAATACGAATAAAAGTTTGCCATACATTAATAACGTTCACAATATTGAAATTAAAATATCTAACTGCTTCTGACAATCATGAGAGCAATATCTATGGTTGATACGTTGTCAAACTTGAGTAGTTCTCAGAGAGAGATCGGAAACCTAATGGAAAGGCCCTTGAGTAGTCATCAAGAATCCTGTATTCGAGTCCCAGATGACCCAGTTTAATAATGTTAAATTATGGTTATATCAGCTTATGTTAAATTATAATAAAATTGCAAGAAGAATATAAAATTCCAGGAAATTTTATTTGGAACTTTTTAAAGCTTTTTCGTTGTAAGTTTCTCAATCTTTTCTCATTTTCGATATATGGTGGTGGTCTATCGTAGACAGCGGGCCCGTTCGAGGCAATTCTCCCCTATTTTTCAAAACTTTATTCATCGTAAATATCTAACCGTATATAAGCTTATGTAAATCCACCCTATTTTAAATTATACATTATATTACCATACGTAAAAAAATTGGCAGAACTGAAAGGAGCACCGGATATCACGTAGAGTGATACAGTTTTATATAAAGAAAGTATGATATCACGTTTGAGATATTGATATCATTATACTTACGATATCGATGTGTTTTACGTGGCCATACGTTGTCGAAATAATACCTCCGCGACATATTATATAACTCAACTCTTAACGAATTATACCAAAATTTAAATATAATATACATTTCGAAAATAGACGAAGGTAATATCAAGGAAATCAAATGACAATTCAGTGGTGTTTTTAAAAACCTAATGGAACATGTAACGACTACATATACGATACATCGCATAATAATATTAATTAATTAAAAACATAAACAAATTAGTCACAAATTTATTTCTTCAGTTCGGCATAAATTTATTAATATCGTATTTTATATGAGAAACTAATTCAAAAGTATGTATCATGGATTAATTATCTATTATTTAGGGAAGCAAATTCATTGACATTCTTTTATTAATCAAACATAATTCATTTATTAGATTAATAATCTTATAATTTAAAGAGGCGCTCCTAGACGCTCAATAATATTGCACAATCAACTTGTGCAATTTGTTGAACTTTCCTCTAGACAGTTCAATAATTTGTAAAAGTTTGTACAGTAAACCGCGGAATGTAGGAATTGTACATTGATTTAATTGTTGTTTAATTCTAAATATTGAGTGATAAAGATGTTGCGAAGCAATAAATATAATTATTCTTGCAAATTAATAGTTCAAATTGGTTCAAATAATAAATTATCAAATATAACATTACAAAATAACAAACAAATCAAAACTTAAACAATTAAAGTGTTATTGCGTAATAATATCTATTGAGACCACTCACCACAGACGGTACAATAGTCATTCATTGCACTTTCAATACAACCTACAGACGATCCACAATATTATATAACCTCAAATTTTGTGCAATGTTATTGAGCATGTAAGGGCCGCTTAACAAAGTACTATAAGCATTTTACGATTTCTGAATAATTTTACTTTTCCTAAAAGTTTACTCTGATTGGAGAATTTAAACTTGAAAAGCTTTGGGTAATTGTTAAGAATAACGGCTCAACAATGTTTTCCTGAGAAATTAACGTCAGCATGGTCAAATCAAGTTATAAAGCTCGGCCGTTTCACGAAATTATGATAATAAAACCAAACATTAACAGCCCCTAGTATATTATTGTGCTATTGACCATTGGCTATTTACCATACTTCCGGTAATCGGCCAAGCCGTATAACTTGATTTGACCATGATGCCGACTTATTTAGGGCTTGGCGCAACATTAGATCTCATAACTTTTTAAGAGTAAAATAGTTGCGAGTCTTGGCTAAATTTTTAACATGAAATGATTTTTGGTGGAATATTAATTTATTAAAAATAATTTTTAATTTTTACTGATTTGTTCTCAAAAGTTTCCTTAGACTAGTATTCAAATCCAGAGGAAAATCCTAAACTTTGAAATAAAATTTACAGCTCCCCAATCCAAAATATTTTATATGGCGATTAGTTAGGGACCAGTGTTTTCCCAAGTCTGGGCTAATCAGTGTAATTAAAAAAGATTAATTGCATGTCACATGGAATCATCGAGGTTAAATGTAAGATTTGTATTCAGCCTGATGTTTAGGTTAATGATAATGACCCGATGTTTAATGAGAATAAAAAACTGATCTATGTGACATCATCAACTAAAGACATGAGTGAATAAAGGTGTTATGTAACAATTTTTTCAAAAATTCATTTTTTGCCAAATTTTGAAATATTCTACGCTGAAGTATCATATATTCAAATTTGGTTTCATTAGGTCCAATAGTTTTGTAGAAATTCAATAATAAACATGTGCTATTACATGGGAAGTATATGTAAATAAAAACTTTCAAACGCTTCTACTGTAAAATTATAAAAATGTTACATAACACATTCATCCACTCATGTCTTCAACTGTATTCAACTGTTTTTAAATTGTAAAAATCTTAATTCTTCTTAATTCTTACACAAATTTTTTGACAATAGATTTAAAACTAGCAGATCCTAAAACTGGATAAATCGGTAAATATTTCTTATTGTCCTGATTAAAAATTGCACTCATACAAATTGTACAAAATAGAAAAGTATGTTTATTTCAAATAGAAACTTTACAGTTTTATTAACTCTAATATCTTAATTATATTCAAGTACTCTATTTTTTAAGTACAATTTCATTCGTTCCAACAATTGCTTTTAGTTCTTACATCTTCAATTTCGTCTTTACATTTTAGAATAAAAGTTTAATGCATCAAGACAATCTCAGATAGAATATTCTACGCGACATAATGTAATGTACAAAGTGCATCATCTCCTCACTATAGACCCCCTGACCCCCATTTGGTGAATCTATATTGTAAATAATAAAGAAAATGTATTTTTACCCCACAAGGGGTGATGCATTTTTCTAATTTTGTGAATAAATAGATTCACAATACATTTCTAAACACATACGGCGAGCAAACATCTATGTAGATTTATATTTTATTCTATGTCTGATTGGAATACAGACAATAGAATGGTTTAAATACATATTTAATATGTACTGGTGTATACTACGATTCAAAAAAAGTTGGGATATTGAGACACATGTTAGTATTTAACAAAATATATAATTAGATAGAGAAAAAGTGATACATTCACCGAAATAAATTAACTTAACAAAAATCAGTAGGGTAAGTGCGGGAGAGATGCCGCAGTAGCCATAGTTCGTCCGTTGACTGATAGATAGCTCTATTAATGGACTATATGTTTAAAATAAGTTACTTATTTAAGCTGTATATGGTAACATTTATGATTAGTCCATCAGTTTAGTAATTATCCAACTTTTTATTATTGAAAAGTAAGTTTTTTAACATAATATTTTATCAAGCATTTAATTCATTAGAATTTAAGAATGTATATTTCATTGTTTTAATGAAAATGAGTTTTGTTATTAATTTAGGTATATTTTAAAAGTACTGTATAAAATTTCAGGTTGGAATTCCGCACTATGTTAGCTATAGCAACATACGACATCTATCCCAACGAAAAGGAGAGATGCGGCATTTAAAGTTGGTATAGACGCCGCATCATATTACATGTTAAAAACATAGACTTATGTACCTTAATTATGCAATTTTTTTTTTTGACTGTAAATTATGCCACGTAAATATAAAAGATCCATTAATGGATCAGGAACAGCCCTCATATTAGTGAAGATAACGAAAATAATGATAATTTCCTGTGTATTGAATGTTTTGAAAGGTACTCAGAAACAAAAAAAGTTGACTGGTTAAGATGTATAAAGTGCCAAAAATGCTTACATATGGCATACATCATGTATGGAGATGTGTGTAAAATGCAAAATTTTTAATATGAACTATGCGGCATCTCACCTTCTTTGATGCGGCATCTCTCCCATAGGTGTGGGAGAGACGCCGCTTTGCAGGCTCTACAAAAATGTTAATTATGAATCCTTTATGATTCAAAATTTAAAATTATTTATAAAT
Organism: Brachynemurus nebulosus; assembly: GCA_035578155.1. Taxonomy (NCBI): domain Eukaryota; kingdom Metazoa; phylum Arthropoda; class Insecta; order Neuroptera; family Myrmeleontidae; genus Brachynemurus; species Brachynemurus nebulosus. The sequence continues at coordinate 11,164,100 of JAPWDM010000003.1, forward strand.
AATTTTAACGAACAATGTTTACATTTATTGTGTACCAAATTTCAAATCAATTAAATTCATATTTTAAGAATTATCAAGTGTTTTCAAAATGTGCAGCATCTCTCCCGCGTTCACCCTATATATACCCGCAGGCTAATTAATAGAGCAGTTAATTAATATTTTTGAACTAGCTTGTACATTGTGATTTAAAAGACTTAATAAAGTACCAGGGTTTTCTATTATTTCTACGATTCAAACATTATTTTATCCAATAATCTACATTTAGAATCTAAGCAGACAATAAATTAATCCATTGTACCAAGATTTTTGAAAACGTAGTGTGGTAAACGATTACACGATACAGACATATTATTGTCGAGTGAAATGCAACGTTCTATATAAAAATATATGACGGAATCGATATAGAAAAATATCTGTGACTTTTCACAATGAAGTTTATTATTTCATCTGTGTGAGATAACTCAGTGTTAGTTAGTTTTTCACAAAAGTTATTTTAAATTCAATGGGTGAGAAAACTATTTCACTGCTCTAATTGAAAAACTTTATATGGAAAGATGTTAGTTGGCAGTAGTTCACATATGATTATTATATTGATAGTTTTTCCTCTGATTTTCCATGAGTTTCCCACATAAAAATGAAGAAAATTGTACTAAAGCTGTTATTGAAAAACTAACAAGAAAATGCACCCAGAGTGAAATTCGGGATTTTGATGAAACTTCGCTGGTGTGTAGAATAGGCAAAAATAAGGGACCCGTATTTTTTTTTATCGGCCATCTTCCACGTTTAGGGGGTGAGACCAGCCCCTAAAGTTGGGGGTTCAAATCGTATTTCTTAAGATATCTCAAAAATTATAAGAGATAGAGGAAAACTTTAAATTGACAAAATGTTACTCTTTGAAAGACCTATTCACCTGTGTAGGTTAAATCAGGGACGGGTTCATGAGAGGGGCTGGAGGGGTGAAAATGGGGGTAAATTTTCTTGTACAGCCTGAATGGTTCAATGTATCAAATTTTTGCCATCATAAGTAGAAAGAGCACCAAAAAATAGGGGATACGTGTTTTTGAGTTTTTTCGAAATATGTGTGCTAACCGAGCCATATAAGGAAGAAAAAAATAGGGTAGATTATATTGCATTATTATTGATTGCAAATACGTTTTATGTTTTTTTATTTTTATGTTGATTTTCATCATGAAAATGTAAATTTTTACTTTCCGATAATGATTCATACATTTTCCAGTACTAAATTAATTGGTAATTTAGGCATGTGTACATTTGGGTACTCATATTCGATATTTTTTATACCTATTTCTGCGAAAGTTAAAGTTCTCTGGTGTGCTTGTGTTAATGAATGCTTGACAAGAAGCAATAATCTTTTTCGCTCACTTTCAGGTGCTTTGTAATAAATTTTGCGATTTGGGAAATAGGGTGACACCTGTAAAACATACAAAAAGAATAAGCAAAATAGTTTGAATGTTGACAAAGAAATGAACCGCGTTTATTTGGTTAAAAACGAATTTGTAAGAAGATAAAGGCAGTTGTTGAACGGAAGATTATTGCTTCTTGTTGAACATTCATTAACACTTACAAACCAGAGAACTTTGGTAGAAATAGGTATAAAAAATATCGAATATTAGTAACCAAATATACACATGGCTAAATTACCAATTAACTAAGTACTGAAAAATACATGAATCATTATCGGAAAGTAAAAATTTACATTTTCATGATGAAAATAAACATAAAAATAAAAAAATATAGAAGGTATTTGCAATCAATAATAAAGCAATATAATCTACCCTATTTTTTTCTTCCTTATATGGCTCGGTTACCACACATATTTCGAAAAAACGCAAAAACACGTATCCCCTATTTTTTGGTTCTCTTTCTATTTATGGTGGCAAAAATTTGATACATTGAACCGTTCAGGCTGTACAAGTAAATTTACCCCCATTTTCACCCCTCCAGCCCTTCTTATGAACCCGTCCCTGATTTAACCTACACAGGTGAATAGGTCTTTCAAAGAGTAACATTTTGTCAATTTAAAGTTTTCCTCTATCTCTTATAGTTTTTGAGATATCTTAAGAAAAACGATTTGAATCCCCAACTTTAGGGGCTGGTTTCACCCCCTAAAAGTGGAAGATGGCCGATAAAAAAAATACGGGTCCCTTATTTTTGCCTATTCTACAGACTAGCGAAGTTTCATCAAAATCCCGAATTTCACTCTGGGTGCATCTCCTTGTAAGACTACAGAATAAGACCAAAAAAATACATATAAATTCACACAAAACAAGTTGAATCGGGTTAATTGAAACTTACCTTATAAATTTTTCCAAATTTATTCATTTATTGGTTCACCCGGTATCAAAATTTGCAACAAAATGTAATAGTAACATTATTGTCGCGTATTATATAAATTAATTCTTTTCGATATAATTAACTTGTTATGTCATAATTAATAAACGACATACATACTAAGTATAACAATACAAATAAATTACTATTATTATATATGAATAATATATAAAACAAAGTAAGTATTAAATAACTGGCGGGAATGGTGCAGGGTTGAAACATTAATGAATAATTTATAAGCTGGCGGTTAACACCCTGTTGACTAATGAATTGTCGCCAAAGATATTATAAATTTATTAACAAATTAAATTAAACAAATGTCATTTAGTATATAACAGAATTATTCAAATCATGCATTGCAAAAGACACTTTTAACTATAAAATTACATATATCTGTATTTATCGATAACGAAAGTTTTTGATAACAAATATCTCGTACTAGCGTAATAAAAAATTTTTGAAGTATTGAAGAATCCTTATTTTCAGATAATGTGAATAACAGATAGTAGAAATAGTATGTCAAAGATAAATGATTTATCATATTTTAGCTCTCAAAATTGGAAAAATTTTATTTCGAAATAAAGACTGGTTTTCTGACTGACACTATTTCTTACCTGAACTTAATCAAATTTGACTGTCATCTCAATCGGCAATCCAAATCATTTTGTGAAAAAAATATTTTAAATAAATTTTTTTTTACAGATTTAATTCACAAAAACGCAAAAAATTAAATTTCCTCTGATATTATTACAGTGACGGATAACATAGTTAATAATACAAATGCATTTCTATGGTTGCAATTGTGGCTTAGTAAAATGGCGTCGTATGCCTGATATTTTAATACACATACTCTCTCTACGGAACATACATATATATGTTCAATTCAGTGCTTAGAGCTGTCCACTAGCATATACTAATGGACATTTATATACTTGAATATAAAAGTTCAAGGCTAATAAAAATTATGTAAATTTCATTTGTACAAGTGAGTTATTAAAACTTAATATATACCCATTTTAGAAAATATTCATTATACCGTTCCATAAACAGAAAATCACCCCGCTAAACACCAAACTGTTGCAACAAACCTTAAAAATATAACAATTTCTATTTACTGTATGGAAAAACTAATTAGAATCATAATTTTTATTGCCACGTCATAAATAAAGGAAAAACCATTATTCTCTACTAAATAATTCATAAAACTTTACCAACTTAATAAAGTAATTGAAAATCACTCAGTCAATTGTTTTGACGTGATTTTTTAAAATGACGTGATTTCTTGATTTTTATACGTTTAATACAACATCAATGACGTCCTTTTTACGAAAAATATTCAGATTATATAATTTTCTCATAACGTAGAGTAATTTGGGGCTTTTTATTTTCGTAATTAAATGCGGGATAAAAGGTAAATTTTAACGTAACTACAAAATATTTCTATAGCGATAATTAAATCCAACACTCGAATGAATTCTTTATAAAGCCTATTTTAATGCCACATAATGAGAATAAAAACAATAAGAGAGCAAATCAAGATATAATATTCATGGCTTTATAAGACCAAATTTTAATGAAAATTTGTACGTTAGAAAATATTATGGCTAATTTATGTTACAGCTATTGTTTTGGGTAACAATTAAGATGAATAGTATACGTTTTCTTTTTTAATTAAAAACAACTTTGTTTTCTTCTAAATTTGTTTCTTAATCTATTTAATATTTTTAAATAACGATGTATATTATTTGTAATTATCAAATAGTAGGTAATTTACGTAACAAGTTCAGAGGGTGATGCGTTAAAGACGGGAGTACTCAGCCTTTCTGAGGGATTAAATTGGATGTTAACGGTAGCGGTGAAAAACCCACAGAAAGGCCGGGGTTCGAACTCCAGATCACTACGGTTGAGTCGCGGGAATTTAGGAGTGTTCACTGTTCACTCAATAAAATAATAGTGTTTCAACTTAAAAATATTATTAACAAAAGGATAAATAAATAATCTTTACAAAAAGAATAGGAACTGCTTCCCCAACACAGATATAAACAAAAGATAGAAAACATTAAAAAAAGAACGAAAGAATTAAGACTCACCTGGACCCAAGTTTCCCCTTCGCTTACTTACAAGCTCTTACTATTGGCCACCAAAAAAGTTTCCCAACTCCGACCATTAGTACGTTAGATAACCCTTAGTAACCCATTTCCCACTGCCAGTTACCAGCTACCCCCTGCTAACAACTAACTGCCAGCTCCAATGTTCTTCTCTACTCCATCCAGCTCTGCTGTTCTTGACTTGACGTGACTCCGACAAGGACTTCCCTCTCCAACTTCACTTTTACTTCCCTCCCCGATTATCGTTTTCACGATTCTTTTATATTATTATTTAACCTAGGGATGACCGATATTCATCGATGGTAGAAAAACATCGATTTCTAGGTGGAAACATCGATGTAAAAACATCGATGTTATGTCCTCGATAACATCGACACATCGGTGTTAGGAGAATAATATCGAAACATCGATATTACTCTAAGCTACCCAGTAGTTAAAAAGTCCTGTAGCTGATTTAAAACAAGATCCATTATTTTGTGGCAAGTTCTAGGATCCACTTATTATTTGAAAAAAATTGCCATTTAATATTTGTGTTGCACAACAACTTCAACAGCTTCAGACAGACTTTTTTCAAAAGCTGCGCAGCATTTGTATCAACAAAGAGACAGATTAAAGGGGAAACTTCTAACAAAGTGACTTTTTTGGCAAAGTGTACCAAATAAATACTGGTAATGTTAATTTTTAATAAATAAAATAATAGATTATAATGGTTGTTTATTTTGTTACATAAACATCGATGTTTTTCTTTCGATATATATCGTATATCGATACTCTTGAATCGATGTTAACATTGATGTCAACATCGATGTTTTTCTAATATCGATCATCCCTAATTTAACCCACATCAATTACGTCATTTTTACCAGAGTCAGCAGAAAGCATGGATTAGTAAATTGTCGCTATATTTTTTGATTGTTTATTTCGATTTACTGGCCCCGTTAATTATAATTTGTGTTCAAACTAATGGTTACCTTTTGTAACAGTGATGTTTCGCTGTAGGCGAGTAAACAAATTTTAGCACAAGTCTGTTAAAGGTCTACGAATTCAGTAAATCAATTTTCGAACGTGTTGTGCACAATACACTCTGCAGTTACTGCTGAAAAATTAACTGCTGTGAAAATTGAAAAAAAAATTGCCTTAATAAAAAGGTTACACCTTTAAAACTTGTACCTTTGTGCACAACGAGCAGTCAATAGACTTTTTTTTTAAATTTATGTATATTTAAATCTTATGAAAAATTTGCTGGTGATAACAGAAAAATGCATTAATTGTCCCACATTGTACTCAATGAAATGGTCAATACGTTGACTATTACTCGGTTTTTATTTGTTATTTAGAAAAAATATTTTTTAGCAACTATAAGGTATTATACTATACAAAAGAGCTGCGATTTTCCTGTAATCTATGACTCAAGATATAGGTACGAAACCAATTAAAATCATATAGCTTTAGAAACTTAGATCTTTTTTTGAACCTAATTGACACCCCCCCCTTTTAATCCCCAAAAAAATGTTGATATATGTACGTTCATCAAAATCAAACATAAGGCCAAATTTCAAGGTCCTAAGTTACATAGTTTTAAAGAAGAACCTCTGTGACAAATGGACCGACGAACACGAGAGTGATACCTATAAAGATTTCGTCTTTAATTTTGAGACACGGAACCCTAAAAATAATAAAATTTATTTTTCTGTAACTGTAAAGGAAAATGGAAAAAGATAGTCATGATAATAACTAACAGCGTGTAGTTAATGATAATATTTTTCTTTAAATCCAACCAATTAAACAAAATTATTTACATTAATGTAATAAATGTAATTGTACTAAAATAAATATTTTCTTTTATTAAATATATTCGTCCGTATGAATACAAATAAATAGCTAAAAATCCATTAAATAACAAATGTATTCTATCTAAGTTGATTCCAGAAATTCATACAATTTTCACACCGACCACAGTAACATAACCATTTAAAAGAATAGTGTATAATACTCACATATTCAACTAAAAATTATCTAATCACCTGACTTTATATTTTGTCAAATAAAGAGTTTTTCTGACGAAAATTTGTTACCTAGTAATTTAACGGGAAGAACGATCTACTAGCAAAATCACTTGCTTGCAAGGCAACAAATTTATGTATGTTATATGATAAAAAATAGAAAATTTAGAAAAAATATAAATCGCAAGTGTAATACTGTGAAACGACTTAACGAATAAAATAAGTTTGTAAATTCATATTATTATTAAATATTTCGCTACTATGCTTCTCAAATCCATTAAATTTTCATCGATAGAAATTTTAAATAAACCTAATGTTTTATATCATATTTTTTACAATGTAAAAATTGATACTAACTTTCCTCCCATGAAGAAAGTGAAAATACTATACAATATTTTGATGGGACTTCTTAATACACATAAAAAAAGAAAATTTCTTAAAAAATTTTCAAAAAGAAATTTTCTTTTACGAATTTTTCTTCAAAAATTTTCTTGAAAATTTTTTAAAAAATTTTCTTTTTTTATAAATTTAAATACTGTTGTTGATAAAAATATGAAAAAAGCTGAGAAAATTTTTTTTTCATTTTGTTCAAAATTATGAAAGTTTAAGAGTAAAAAAATGATCCTTTCATTTTTTCAAAAATTCAATCGAATGAAACAAAAAAACGGCTGGGTGGATTCAATTGAAACTCGGTGGGGTTTTTGTGGGTATATTGAACTGTAAAAAGCATTCTTAAAATTAATGGTTTTCTCGAAATTTTTAATTCAGCGCTTGATTTTCCAAAAAGCCCCCAAAAACCCTTTTTTTCTTGATTTTTTAAATTCATGTAGAGTATGCAAAAAAAATTTTTTTCTGAAAAAACAATGGCTAATCCTTGTAGAGAATTTATTCGAGTTTTCGAAACACGCCTTCAATTTTCTGTGTGATCATTAGTTGCTGAGATATCGATGGTCAAAGACAAAATGATCCTTTTCCATTCAAAGTCCGATATCTCAGCGAGAAGTGGTCGTGTAAAGGTCTAAAAAAAGCAAAAAAGCAAAAAAAGCAAATTTAGACCGAAAGAATTTTGGAGATTTTTTTTTCAGTGTACTTATTAGGATTGTGCGATACACGTTGCTTTGAAAATTTTTTTATCGTAAGATATGAAAACTAGAAACTTCCAGCTTTAAATTGCTTTACTTACGACTCCGATACGACCATTTTTCACATTTTTTTCAGATACAGCCATTCGAAAAATAGCTAAAAATTTGAAATTTTTTTTGATCGTTTAATTTTTTCCGCTAGTGTATAAAACGCAGGTGTAATACTGTGAAACGACTTAACGAATAAAATAAGTTTGTAAATTCATATTATTATTAAATATTTCGCTATTATGCTTCTAAAATCAATTAAATTTACATCGATAGAAATTTTAAATATACCTAATGTTTTATACCATATTTTTTCCAATGTAAAAATTGGTACTAACTTTCCTCCCATGAAGAAAGTGAAAATATTATACAATATTTTGATGGGACTTCTTAATACACATGAGTAAAATTGTCGTGCAAAATACAATTATTTATTAGTTACAAACAAATTTGTGTACAAAGTAATTTTTGTAAATTGAAAACAAAAATAACTAAATAAAATACTTGACCTAAATACATACATTTGTTACCGTAAAACAGTATTGACAGTACAATATATATAGGCACAGAAATAAATAATACCTACAATTAAACCTATAATAGTAGCACACATAAGAATGCATTATGCATGTCGCTTTTCAAAATCAATAAATTAAAAAAAAAGTACAAACAAATAAATACTTTTATTTGCTACCAACCAGAGTAGGTAACAATTAGTAATGCGAACGAATTCTATACGCTTTTACTCATTGTCTCTTCTATTTTCAAGTTTCGAGTTTAATTAATCAATAATCATATATTTACATTTCAATCGGTTATTATAACAAAGCAAGGTAATTGTACGGTATACGGTTGTACAATCATTAAATAAGTATTTCGCTTTTCTTTTTTATTGGCTCATAATAATATACAATACGATAAATTTATCGAATTTTTTTTTTAAGTAACATAAAACGTCACGTCAGTGTGTGCGATATTAAGGTCATTCCATAAAAAACAAATGATGAACTCTTTATTGTAGTTCCTATATAATGAGAGTCAGGAAACCGTTAGCCATTTATGGGAAAATTACACAACAGATGCCGTAAGACGTACACAGAGAGAAAATTCATATAAAAAATACTATACTCAGCACTACAATCGACGTGTAAAAGGCGAACATATTCAATTTTGTACGGTAAAAATATAAAAATTTTAATTAATCATGGAAAATTTAAAGGCTAGAATTTTCTTTCCGTAATATTAGCTCCGTAAAATTTGTAAAACAGCATAGTAAAAAGTTCCATTGCCGACAGTTTAATTGTTTTTCTTACAAAAATTACCATGCTGTCTTAAAATAGAAGAAAAGTAGAAAAGAATAAAAGAAGCTAATAGTAGAAAGAAAGAAAGAGAAGGTATCAACGCTGTCACATAGCGAGGCAAGCTGCAGAAAGTATCAACACAATCATATATGAAGGTCGCATAGCAGGATTGGTGGTGTTGCAAGTAGCTGGTTAGCTGGTGTGGTGTCGTGTGGTGTCGAAGCAGTGTTCATTAGAATGTCTTGACGGATGGTCATCGTTTAATTCATCATTTTGTTACTCCACTATCTTCAGTATTAGAATATATTGTTGCCAATCATTTTTGTATGAATCATAAAGAATCAAAGGTCGGAAAAGATCACGCATCTTCGAAGTTTTTACAGGTACAGCCGAATCAACATAAGGTTGCGAGTCAGATGCGCAAATGAAAGAGTACGACAACAAGAATTAAACTATAACATATATGCATAAGAGTGTGATAGAAGTTGTGTTACCACATTAAATTTTACCATGCTATAATATATTTTTTACTTTGGTCGTCGATCGCGCACGCATTAATAGAGAGCATGGTAATTTTTCTGAAATTTTATCTACAAAAATTATTTTTTTTTTCTCTTCGTGTAGGTAAGATGAAGGAGTTTAGTTTCCAAAATCCTGAAAACACAGTATCAATGTTAATTTTTTTTATCACTAAATAAAAAAAAAACATAAAATGTCTCACGTCTTGGGGCATTTATTGTGTAAGATTCTTTATATGTTACAAATACTTATAGGTATTGGAAACTGACATGTGCGCGGGACTAAAAACGTAGCTGACTATTATGTCTAAGAAAAATTTACTAGTGTCAGTTTAAGTGAAATATTTAATTGGGCCAGTTCGAATTCATTTCAAAAGAATTTTATTAATACTGAGAAAATTCTCCCAGCTGGTCATTTGGTAAAATATAAAAAAATGAAAATAGTTTAAGGGGAGGTTTACTTGAGCGTCGCTAAAGAAAATCGATTTTTCTTTTTTTGCAGAAGTTGGTAGCTAATTATGTGTAGAATATGCTCCCAAAGTGATTTTGCTGAAAGTAATTTAAGGGAAGGTTTACTTGAGATTTGATCAAAAAATTGATTTTTTTGCAGAAATTGATAGCAAATTATGTGTAGAATATGTTCCCGAAGTGATTTTGCTGAAAATAATTTTAAAAAAAGATTTTTCGACATTAACCGAATCCAGCTTTCTATAAAAAAAAAAAACTCAAAAAACGTAGTTCACGCAATAATGAGTATTAAATATAAAATTTTGAAAATACATTTCTTGATATATTTTTATATCTCGGAACCATTTTTGGAACTGGTTGACACGATAACTCAGAAACTATTGGATGGATCCTTTTTTTATTTTTTTATTTTAAAGATAATTTAATTATCCGGCACCTATACCTAAGTTTGATACACCTTCAATATTTTTGTTTTTTTAATTTACTTTAAAGAGCGAAAAATAAGACAAAAATCGTAATCAAAAGTTCACACATCCACCATTTTTTCCTTCTTTCAGCAATTTTTTGATATTATAGGTATAGGTGCCGGTACTGTTCATATATTTTATAAATCTTTTTTGTTTTTGGGTTTCAGTGGTTTATTACCGGCGCTAGGATGTCCGCCAACAAGGCATTGGATTTTCGGATCGTCACACTACAGTATCTATAAAATGGACAATTGTTTATATTTTTCCTTGAAAAATTTTTTTTTTATATAGTTTAATACTTAGTAAATATGTGTACAAAATTTGAAATTGATATTTACTTCCGTTCTTGAGAAAAAAATTCCAGAAACATACATAATTTTTGGTCCGTCTCAAGTAAACCTCCCCTTAAACAGTGATGCTGTGAATTTTGTTGCATTATGATTAAAAATTTTCCATTTAAAAGAACAACCTCATCAATATCAAAGTTCGGAATGAAATCAACAAATCATTTTCCAAAAATAGGAAAATTTTATTGGCTTGGGTGAAAAATGTAAGCATAGGTAATTATATTGCATCATCAGACATGTAATTTTCTAAATAAACAATTCATTGCAATAAATTACTATTTTATAAAAAATTTTTCTTAAAAACTCAAAATAATAGAATATTTTTTCATATTTTTTTTAGAAAATAGAACGAACTAAGAGCGTCTTTTTGTAATAAAAAACAAAATGTTAGTGGAGAAATTTGTAGGAAAATGTCCCTAAACAATATAATTCTGTTACATTCTAGCAACATGTTTGTTTTTCGAGTACTAAACGTAAAGTAAAAACCAACATAAACTTTAATAGAACGTACAACAGCTGTTAATAATTCAAGAATAGTATGAAAACTAGTTTTCAAGTTTTCATGTGATATACTACCACAATCTCTGATTGGGAACCACTTATAGTAAAGTTACGATGAATATGAATCACTGGGTAGTAAGGTCATAGAACCATTGGTAGTAGAGTTACGGTGAATATGGACCATTGGGTAGTAAGATCATAGTGATTGTGGACCACCAGTAGTAAAGTTACGGCGAATATTAACCATATTACAGCACAATAAACGTTTCGTTTTTTTTTGTTTTAATCGTTTTTTTGTTTTAATTTAAACTTCTGTCATTTAATAAATTACTTATAGGTACACACTGAAATTAGTATATTTTTTGGCCACCTGATATCACCATCAAAGTGGTCAGTTCCCAATATCAAACATTAAACGATCAAGATACCCACGGATGAATAAAATATCAATTAAATTATAGTTGAAAAAATATTCCCAGACACTTTTGTAGGTTCCCTTCTTTTTTGTCCTTGTCGTACACTTTTCAACACTACACCAGTGTCCTTAATCAGTGGTTTTTATTTAGTTTTTTAAATATTTGACATAATAATATTTCATCTTCACAAAGTTAAAAAAATGATGCAATACTGTAAAGAAAAGTGAAATATGTTATTTTCAATTAGAATAAACTATTTTCGTTTGATTTTAACTGATTTGAAAATTCTAAGCAGTACATATTGACATCCACTGATTTTTGTTTTTCAAATATATTTTTAATACGAAAATTTGAATAAACCGCCCTTAAAATTCATTAAGAACAAATATATTGTTAATAGTATTAAATATTTTGCAATGAATCCAGTTATTCAGTTATTTTATGTATATGTTTACAGTTAAGTTATAATATAACATTAATGTCATTTGTTTTTGGTTTCTTTAAAAAATATTCTTCTGTAATCAAATTATTATTGAATAAACAGAATTTACATAAAAATATAAAATAGTGTTATTAACTTATTATTTATTATTATTTCGTAACCTAATGTTCAATTAGTACCCTATGCACTATTTATTTGTTTGACTGGAATTAGAAAAATACAATTATCCGTTGACAAAGAAACTATCAAAAGTGTCTGGGAATATTTTTTCAACTATTCTTCGATACGGAACCTATCAATATTACATTTAGATTGCTTTAAAATATAAAGTAATTATATTAATAAAATTTTTCGTACTTTTGCATGGTACTTATCAAAAAACACATTTTTTTAATTAGGACCAACCAGGCAGACGTGCTCTACACTTCCGAAAAAGGAAAATAAAGCTCACTACATAAGGCATTCAAATAACAGAAATTGAATGAAATATTTTTTATAAAACTGAGAAAATAATTAGCAAAATTAACAATTCAAAAAATGAAAAGTAAGACACATTTGACGGATCCATCCGTCTCTTGTGTCTCAATAAAAACTTTTATTTCAGTCTTTCTGCTCCTCCGTTCTCTTTTCTACTTCATTTCGCATTTCTTGCAATTATCCTTAAATCTAATTTAAACTTCGTATGAAATTACGATTCTAGGCATTTTCCAAATTTGTGTTCATCTTCATCAGAATTAGTGATTCGGCCTCTTAACTAATTCTGTTCATGACCATCGAAATATTCCCACAGACTATCAGTTTTTTTTTTTTTTTTTTTTTTATTTTTATAATAAACTGCATATGTTTAAATTTAATTAATCACAACTATATGTATTTTCGATGTAAATTTTAGCATCGCAATACTAATAATTAATTATTTATTGAAATATTAACAGGATTGTACCCGGGGGTGTTTAAAATTAATTTAATATTTATATGTTTGTTTGCTTAATTAAAGCCCTGACCGCAGATATTACAGACAAATACAATATAACGGACCAGTGTAGGGTAAGTGCGGGAGAGATGCGGCGTCGGGAGAGATGCGGCGTCGGGAGAGATGCCGCAGTAGCCATAGTTCGTCCGTTGATTGATAGATAGCGCTATTAATGGATTATATGTTTAAAATAAGTTACTTGTTTAAGCTGTATATGGTAACATTTATGATTTATCCATCAGTTTAGTAACTAACCAACTTTTTATTATTGAAAAGTAAGTTTTTTAACATAATATTTTATCAAGCATTTAATTCACTAGAATTTAACAATGTATATACGTCATTGTTTTAATGAAAATGAGTTTTGTTATTAATTTAGGTATATTTTAAAAGTACTATATAAAATTTTAGGTTAAAATTCCACTATGCACTATGCACTATGCTTGCTATAGCAACATGCGGCATCTATCCCAACAAAAAGGAGAGATGCCGCATTTAAAGTTGGTATAGATGCCGCATCATATTACATGTTAAAAATATCTTAATTATGCAATTTTTTTTTTGGACTGTAAATTATGCCACGTAATATATAAAAGAACCATTAATTGGATCAGGAAGACCTCTCATATTAGTGAAGGTAACGAAAATAATGATGATTGCGTGTATATTGAATGTTTTGAAAAGTACTCAGAAACAAAAAAAAAGTTGACTGATTAAGATGTATAAAGTGCCAAAAATGGCTACATATGGCATGCATTATGTAGGGGAGATGTGTGTAAAATACAAAATTTTTAATATGAACTATGCGGCGTCTCACCTTCTTTGATGCGGCATCTCTCCCATAGGTGTGGGAGAGACGCCGCTTTGCAGGCTCTACAAAAATGTTAATTATGAAGCCTTTATGACTCAAAATTAGAATTATTTATAAATAATTTTAAAGAACAATGTTTACATTTATTGTGTACCAAATTTCAAATCAATTAAATGCATACTTTAAAAATTTTCAAGTGTTTTCAAAATGTGCGGCATCTCTCCCGCATTCATCCTATATGAGCTTATTGTTGTCCTACTAATTATCTTTCGCCAAACAAATAAAATAAATTAACTCTTTGTGAAATATTTAACGAATGTCGTTCAAAATAATTGATATAGCTAAATTTACAAAATCTTTTACAAAGTTAAACAAAAAACCAATATGAACCAGCGTGAAACTCTCCTAGAAAGATGTTCAAACAATTTATTTTAATTCAATTCCAATATTAAAAACTTGCAAAAATTTTAATAATTTATTAAAATTTCTCTATAAATTTATTAAAGTTTTTTTGCACTATTACTATGATACTTCAGTGCATATGAGCAGAAAATTACTTTATTTGAATAATTACGAACTACAAAACGTATATACCTCATTTCAGTTAAAATTGATCATGAGTTTTCGTTAAAAAATTAAATAATTCTTATATTCGAAACAAATAAATTTTCTATTCTTTTCTAAAAACAAACTGATATTTTAAAATTTACGTAAATGCTATAATAAAAGAGATAAAACCAAGAAAACGGAAACTATTTAAATTTAAAGTGACGAAGCATGGTTAAATTTAACTGAAACGAACCATACTAAAATATATACGAACAACTAAAACTAACTTTTCTCTAGAACAATATGAAAATTAGAAAATTATTCACTTCCAAGATTAAATGTAAACTTTAAAACTTTCCTTCATAATTACTTTTTGATTATTCGTTTTTAGTCGAATTTTCTCCGAAAAATTAGACTTATACAGTCTATACGATAAGAGCTGCGAGAGGCGAGAGTAGGGGCGCTATCCGTTTTCGGACCCGTAGAACACGAATATGTAGAAAAAAAAATGTCTGATATATATATATATATATATATATATATATATATATATATATATATATATATATATATATATATTTTCCCGCCACCTTTTAATTTGTGTAGGGCCCCCCTATGGAAGTTAAGAGATGAAATTTGGTAAATGGGGCTCATTTTCGAGGCACCTCATACTATCAAAGTGGGGTCAAATTTTGGGTAAATTTTTTTTCTGACCCGACCTTTAAGGGGGTGGTGGGGGGCGGAAAAGCAATAAAACTTTTCCAAACCGGTTTTAAATAATGTTTCGGTCAATTTTCTATAACATATCCAAAATTCAGCTTCCTAGGATGATATGGTGGGAGTAGAGGGGGGAAAAACGATTTTCGCTGGATCTAACAGGCCCTCAGCCCCCCAGAATTAACGTAGAGGGTTGAAATTTGGTGTGTTGATAAAGTTCGTACCTAGGTTGTGCTTTTTGGAGGTTTTAATATTTTACCTCCACCCACCTCATTTTTAAGCTACAATTTCATGCATTTTCGACGTTTTCGAAGTTTGTACCACTCGCACAGGTCACCCGAATAAACCTAGAGGGCTGAAATTTTGTATTCGGATTGAGTTAGTATCAAGGGGGTGCCTTTTGGGGGTCTCGACTTTTAACCCCTACCCCCACCATTTTTATACCCAAAAGAACATGATTTTTCTTGTTTTTTAACAGTTTCGTTCGGGTCAAAATCTCCCCAAATAAACCTAGAGGGCTGAAATTTGGTGTACAGGTTAAGCTAATAGCCAGACACTGTTTTTTGGAGGTTTCTACTTTTAACCCTTACCCCCACGATTTTTACGCCAATATTTCCTTAATTTTTTTGCTTGTTTTCTAACACGTCTAGAGACTCCATAAGGAAACATAGAGGGCTGAAATTTTGTACGTGTATTCAGTTAGTATCCAGCTAGTACCTTGTAGGAAATCCGCATCACTTTTCCCCCCACTTCTCCCATTTTTACATCGGAATTGAATGCTATTGTTAAATGTGTTTTAAAAGCATTATGTTTATTCTAAATACAAGTAGGCGAATAGTAATTTTAAATAAAAAATTTAAAAAAAAGTGAACTTACTTTTATGACAAATGAAATACATACATATTAAGTAATTTAAAAATGTTATTAAAGTCACTGTTTATTTATAAATTAGGAATTTTGGATTTTTAGTATTTATAAAATAGAAATTTTGGATTTTTTTGGAAAGAAAAAATATCTTTATAAAGGCCTTCCAGTTTACTATTTAAGGTCCTTTTTTAATTTTTAAAACTAAAACATAAAGGCAATTAGCGGATAAACATGGGCAGGAATGTCCTCGTACGAATTGTGTTGGCTTTTTTTCTGCTACCTGTTTTCGGCACAAAATTGAAATTTACTGAGATACAGCCCTTAAATTCTTAAAACCTTTTTTTAAAGCCTCGATCAGCCGAACACTCATCACCAGTTTTGAAACCAACAAAATGACAATTCGGTTGTAGACTTTCAATCACATTTCGCTTGTAGACATTCAATACCGAAGATGAAGGGGAAAATTCGACTACCGTGATGGGGCCCCGCTGCTCACGGCGTTTTTTATTCATCAAGTGTATTTGTCCTCTGTCGATTAAATTTTCAAAATTAAACTTTAATTTTCTTTATTATATTCTTATTAAAAATTAATAAAGCTAATCAGTTGCTCTCTTCAGAAAATCTCAGGAAAATTACAACTGTTTTAAAAGTCATGAAATAAATGAATTTTAGAATTACCCACGTTTAAAGGAAAAACAGAACCCTTATAAGATTAATCTCGTGTCCCTCTGTCTGAATAGTGTAGTATAGGAATTTCGGGTAGTATTAGGTCTTGAAGTCGCGCATATATATATATATATATATATATATATATATATATATATATATATATATATATATATATATATATATATATATATATATATCGCCAATCAAAATTACTTTGATTGAAATGGGAGGTCAGTTGGGTTCAAAAAAAAAGTTTTAATTAGTATATTGTGTGAGGCATCATCTGAAACAGGTACTTCTAAGAATTCTAAAAATATCTTTTTAATAATTTTTTATGTTAATAATATTATACAGGTCAAAATTTTGCAAGAAATGACTGTTTCTCCTTGATCTTCTAGGTTTTCCAACTGAAATTTTTATTTTAATGGGCTTAGTAGATACTGAGTTATAGATTACCGGAAAACGATGGGGTTTTTTGGACAACATAACAAGGTGAAACATAATAATAGACAATAATTTATTATTTACTAATGTTTTAGTACAATGTGGGACAATTCATGTATTCTCAGTTATCTAAAACCTATATTCAGATTCGTGGTAAAGTGATGTAGTCAAATGAACATCAAAAACTGATTTAATGCATACCAGTACTTGAATAATTTACTGGGAAGTATTTAGCAAAAGTTTTACTATCAAAATTCTTCAAAAAATATAAGTTTACACACTCTTTGAATATTCTGTATTATAATATCGCCTATTTATTAACACAGTCTACTTAAATATAAAACACCAGGTATACAAGAGAAGTATGCTAGTTTGAAAAAAATCAATAATTTAACAGTTCTTTTATTAAATCGAAGAATATTAGATCAAGTAGTTCGAATACCGAACATTAAAATTCAAATATGCACGAATCGAAATCTTCTACGCAACGGTAATTATTTATAACAAATACGGGTATACGTATCTGTGACAAATATATCAAATTTTTATTGGAGAATCGTAATAAAGGGAATTCGTTCGTTATAAAATGGCACTACCTATAATAAATCTATATTAGTGGTAAAGTTTACTTTTACCTTTTTTTTATCGAATTGAAAAAAGGAGCAGAAATTAAAAACTTTATGTGAATTTTTCTTTACTTTCTTCAACGAAAATTTATTGCATATGGTAACGATAAATTTTTTACAGTTTAAGTTTCAAATTTATGAGTTTTCTTCATTTAAAAGAAAGTTTCTTTTGTGACTACCACTGATACTAAAGATACGAAAAAGAAAGTAAAATATATTAATTTAGAATCTGACCTAACTCTACTGACTCTTCTGCGAATTCCCACCATTACTAAGGAAATTTTGGAACACGAACGCCCAGAGAAATATCGAACGATCGAACATTACTAAACATACTAAAAAAACAGGCGATCGTCACCTGTCAATTTTTACATACATATATACGTATAGATTAAACAAATGGACAATTATGGTCTTCACACATCACACAATAAATGCCGTAATGTAAGACGTAAGACATAAGAAGTTGTGTTGCCATCTAGTAATCCTGGATAAAACTTTATGTAGTTTTCAAAGGACTTAACTAGTCTTAGTATGTGGGTATTTTTGAATATCACTAAAGATTGCTGAAATCTCAATATCCGTTTTAATTTTGTTTTTATCACTAATTGTAAGTTAAAAAAAAAAAAAAAAAAAAAAAAAAAAAAAAAACTACGTAATTGTGTTATTCCAAAAAAACTTATTATAAGTTAAAAAAAGTTAAAATGGATATTGTGTTCCAACACCTTCTAATGATCTTCAGAAATACTATACATTCCAATTTCTTTATAAGTCCGCTTACGGGCTTGTAGGAGAATATAATTCTAAGAATTCCTGTACCTCCACTTGTGCTTAGTAGCCGACCGCCGTAACTCACACTTCCCCTACTTTTCAAGCGTGTGAGTGTGTACTTATTTATAAAGTTTAAACGATACTGTCAACACATATTTTCTTTAAAAATTTTTTTAAAATCTTTTGTAGACATTGTAAATAATATTGTTAGTCAAATAAAGTTTGTAATATAATCCGCGTAATGAACGAACAAAACTTGTTTTGGTTAACTACACATGTATTATGTAAACACGGACCTATAAAAAAATTATTTTAGTGAATAAAAAGATTCTGACAGGATGATTTATGAGTTGCACTAATCGTACGCTTTACCCTAGGTCATTATCATTACATCAATAGCAATGTTCCGGTCCACAGACCACCGGTCTTATAACGAAAGACTTGAATGAATTTTTGTCGGTCATGGAGGGGGAATGTTTACAATAGAAATATAAATCGGCGGACTCATAACGAGCGGACTTATAACGAAAGTCTACTGTATTTAACTATATCTATGTTCTATATTGTATATCTATACATTCTATGAGTGGTTCTATCCAGGATCACTACGTGGTAGCACTCTTTTTATCTTATGACATTTTATTATGTGAAGGCCCTTACAATAATATTGTAAACTATCTAAACCAAATAATTCATTCTGAACCACGATTCCCGGCTTCTAACCGGTTTCCCTTATATATGTCAATGACATATTTATAGTTTAATAGTTATCAATCCTGTAAAAAAAATAAATTTCAGTAATAATAACAACAAATATTTATCATGAAAACATGGAAAATATATCACACTTTGTTATTTATTACCATCCCCATTAATTTTACAGAAATAGCTTAAAAGTGGGAAAAAATTGGAATATTTCATATTGTATATTCGTGGGTAGATATACTATGCTAGTTAGCGATCATAGATAAGGGTGGCATGATAATTAAAACGATACGGAACATATATAAACGGATAATAAAAATAAACACGTTTGTATGTATGTATGTATGACTGTTTGTTTGTTTGTTTAATGGTTATATGTATGCATATATATGCAGATACCATTTTGATTTTTATAACGGATAAGCATGAAATAGTATTTATACTCTGTGGATTCGATCATAGGAGATAGACAGTATATAAATCAAAACATTAAAACATAAACAATGTTTCTATATCTCTCTCTCTGGGTAAACGTATTATAGGCACAGAATACATAGAACCAAACTAAATACAAAATTGTGTGGTTCGTCTGGAGCCGTTTGTTGGCCTGTCACAGCTTAGGTGATTCAGTCTCTTACAAATTATGTTGAGGGTATCGTCGCTCCTCCTGTCTATGTTTTTTTAATTACAGTCTTCCTTCTCAATAGTTCCGCAAAATGAAACGAGGGGAATAGCTTTTCCAGGAATTGTTGTTCTCCCACCGAATTCCAATTGCTCGCTAGCAAGGTAATAAATTTCTTTATGTCTAAATTCAGAAATTGTAGTTCAACAATTTATGATTGTGTCAAAATTGAAAATTTTTCCAGGAGCGTCAAAACAAGTACGGGGGTCTAAAAATAATAATGTAACTTAAAAATTTAAAATAATATTTATATAACCATGTAACGAAACTCTAGTAGTTTACGTTTAACATATGTATAGATATGCTGATATGCATAATTGTACTATATGAGTATAATGTACCTGTGTACGGTATTGAACTTACAGTTAGGTATGATCACTTAATGGTATATCATTTTCATTATAATCATCTATTTATGTACGCAGTTAAAAAGTTTATTTTATTTCTTTTTTATTTATTTTTAAAAATCTAATTTTTTTTTTCTATTGTTCAGATGCGCCACAACTAAGGTGATATGCATCATTTTTAGATAGTACTATTGTTTTTGATGATGGGAGAATGATTACTGATAATTAAAGTGTGAGGTATGGTAATGTTGGAGATGAAGAATCTCCCCCGGTCGGTTTCGAACTCATGATCTACTAGACAAGACCGGAGACGCTAACCACATAACCAACTCGGGGTCAAAAATCTAATTATTAATTAAAAAGTATTGACTATTGTGTAACTTTTTTCTTTTACTGATCAAATATGTATCACCTCATAAAATTTTGCAAGAATACGCTCGCATCTCTAAATGTATTTTTCTAATTTAATTTTTATACCTGCATGCATAACACCGATATATGTCACATAATAATTTATATCTATCTGTTTACATAATGAGGACACTAATTGATACATATCAGTGAAACAGTGGAACAGCATAAACAATGCTGATCAGTTAGTTGAATAATGATGTTACAAAAATGTCTTACTATATTTATTCAATTTAGGTAATTTTTCTTTCATTTAATATAAGCAAAACATTTTTAGCTCTTATGAAATAAATATTATAATAGGTGGCAAAGTAGGGATAACGCTCGAGTCTCAAACTGGGGAAGCGGAACTATTGAAAGCGGAAATATTCAGAATGCCCACTGTAGCTTTTGAAATTTTCGTAGAAAAAAATATGAATTGTGTCTTATCTAAGTGTAAAAATTCCATTTAAACAAAAAAATACTCAAAGCAAAGGGATATCTTTCTTTACGTAAGTAAAAATATTTGATTAATTGTTTGGTTGTCAACAATGATCGAATATGTATATATTATACGCATCCATAGGTATGTCCACGATTCATGCCCCACTATACAGAAATTGTGTCGGACGTATGACACATACACAAGCGTAGATCCGTATACATAGATGAGAAGTTTATGTAGTAACATGTTGTGCGTTTGGTGGAGGGGGGAAGAAAAGTTACGTCAAATTTTGACTACACTGGTATCGCTAGTATAAAGATAGGAAGTCGGTTTCTGGTATTATGTGGTTATGGGCATTCCATGAGCAGTTTAAAAATTTTATTTTTTATGCATCTTTTCCTCTAGAAGTCTACAATATTAAATTTCAGTTACAAAATCTATTTATAAGTTTATGACATTATAACATGAGGAATGACTTAATATACATATAATACTCCAACTGCAGGTGAATATAATCAAAAAAGTTACGACAATCTGCATGAATTAAATGTTAAAAAAAAAAATTTTCTACATGTTTCGATTATTTAAATAATCGTCTTCAGGAAAAAGGAATTCTTCGATTCACACTATAGTGATGCTCTCGATACGTTCCCGCTCCAGTCTCGCTCGGGTAAAATCTTGTTGTGTTTACATCACAGTGCTGATGCTCACTCGTTCTCCATCCACATTATAATATCGCTCTTGGCACGCTCCCAGTTTGGTCTCAGTTCAATAAAAAAATGTTTTCATAATAACTGAGTGCTAACGGAATAGAGTGGAAAGTGAAAAAAATGTTCACACTATCGGTACAAGTCATGTTAAGTTTCATACCGCTCCGATAAAATATTATCTGAGTAATATCAATACTAGATCGGGATTAGACCGCGACTGGAACCGTATTGTACCTATTACAATCATACATTCATTTTATCGAACTAGGAGCGTATCGAGAGCGGAACAATAGTATGCATCGAGGCTTACACATACCCAAATACTTACAGAACTTCATACTCTTCGTACACCGGTAGTCCGAACAAAAATATTTACTCAGTTGCACATAGCGATTACGGCTACACGCATGTAATACCAAACACAAAGGTTACAATAATTACAATAATTAAGAAAATGTTATAAGCCGTCACTGATAAAAAAATGAGGCATTTATATCATTTTCATTATACTAGTGCTTCGATTAAGAGAAAGAAAAATGCGTATGTATTGATCACACGGTTGTAAAAAAAACATTAAAAAATTTTTATGTAAACAAATCATTATATATGTATACAGGGTGGAATTTTAATAACTTTTATACCTTTTGGTGAATTTCGGTAAAATTGTACGATGATTTAGAACGAAATTTGTCGGAAACAATATAGCTTAAAACATAGCTATGTTGTTTCAAACAAATACCGTTCTAAATCATCGTAAAATTTTATCGAAATTCACCAAAAGTTATAAAAGTTATTAAAATTCCACCCTGTATACATATATAATAATTTGTTTACATAAAAAATGTTTAGTGTTTTTTTAGCGAATTTCCAGAATGGAATTCAGCTATTACAGCCACTGTCATGACGCGACTTGAGCCCGGGACTATGGCAGAAATTTGTTTTGAGGTCCCTAGAAACCAAAAATAATATTCACTAAAATTTATATATATATATATATATATACATATATATATATATATATATATATATATATATATATATATATATATATATATATATATATATCCGCGCGATAACTCTAGAACGAAATGTCTTACGTTTATGAAATTTGGTGAAAATATTGGAAGTCCCAAATCGTTGGACGAGTTCGTTAACCAGACACGTCCGATGCCCGTAACATGGTTTTTCCGGCAATTTTCGTGAAAAAAAATTAGTTTTTTGTCAAAATTTCCCCTTATTCAAAAACTTTTGTGAAATTTACATAAAAAACTTTTGTGAAATTTACGAAAAAATTACATAAAAAAGTCTTTAAACTATTATTCTATGACAACTATTTTCCAAGAAAAACTAACTTTTATAAACGGAAATGCGCTATGTTATGCAGGATGCTGCGACAGGGGTATTTTTTTTATATCCGTGTGACCTATACATACGCATTTTTCTTTTTCTGATTCGAAACACTAGTATATATAGAATAAACATACAAGTGTAAAGTAATCAAGTTCATTATGTAATTTTTTTATAATACGTTTTTTTTCGTGACAGTCTACATGTTCACTAGGCCACTAGCATCCATATGAACATTATTAAACGACACTTGTTTGATAATGATCATATGGATCGAAACATATTACAAAAGTGGTAGGTATTTTTACAAAGTAAGATGTTTGATTAATTATTAAGAGATCTTGTTCCCAAAATTATCTTGATTAAAAAAACTGTCGTTTTCAATAATAAATAATTTCAAAATATTTTATAAATATTGATATGTAAATGCATTTCTCAGGTGAATTTTCATTTCCTCACCGCTTCCACCAGGACAGATCAAAAGAAAAAGATTTTCGTAACATTTTGAACAAATTATACATAATTATTTTCAATTAACTATGATTTGTCGTCAATCTATTTATCCCCGCAAATAGTTAATTGATTAATACGTTCCTATGTAAGTATATAATATGATTAAAAACTTGATAAAGTGTCCACTTTGTCGCATCACCACTTCAATTAATTTTCAAACGTTAATTCACAAAGTATGTGTGTTTAAGTGCAATATTATAAAGAATTAATTACATCGACACTCGGCAGACAGTATCAACGGAGTTAATCGGATATCCGTTTTTAGTAATATAAATTACTGGTAAAACAACATTTGATCGTTAAATATGATAAAGCATAGTAAACTGATGCATCATCAGCTCTCTGTTATCACCGTATCCGTTTTACGTACTGTTTGTTATCGATAGGTGTGTATACATTTTGATAAGAATAATTGTAACCACTGAAAAATCAAATGCGCAGTGACCGTATATAAAGACACCTATTTAACTGGCCGAAAATCAATTTTAACTTTCTTAAGGATGCTATTGAAAAATTACTTTGGTAACAAGATTATCACTTATTATTAGTATTACATAAGAGGTTTGTATTTTTGAAGTTAAAACTTTTGTAGCGAGGGTCACTCTGTGTGAGAGTGTACACCTAGCGAAAAATAATATAATTTTTGAGGATAAAATTTCAGAAAAATTACTATGCTCTCTTATAATGCGTGCGCGATCGACGACCAAAGTAAAAAATATTTTACGATCATGTAAATATTATTAAATTGAAACATAAAAAGTATTAGTCATGGCTTCATAAAAATTGTTGTGCTAGCATGGTAAAAAATGTGCTAACAAACTCCTATCACACTCTTATGCATATATGTTATAGTTTAATTCTTGTTGTCGTACTCTTTCATTTGCGCATCTGACCCGCAACCTTATGTTACTTGGGCTGTACGCACTGAGGAACAATCGATGCATACAAAATGATTGGCAACAATATATTCTAATACTGAAGATAGTGAAGTAACAAAATGATGAATTAAACAGTGACCGTCCTGTAACACATTTTAATGAATACTGTTTGCACATCACACCACACCAGCCTGGTTATGTTACTTGCCACACCAGCCTGGCTACGTTACTTGACACACCAGCCTGGCTATGTGACCTTTATGTATGATTGTGTTGATACCTTCTGCAGCCTGCCTGGCTATGTGACAGCGTTGATACCTTCTCTTTCTTTCTTTCTACTATTAGCAGATAACATTTGAAATATTATAAGACAGCATGGTAATTTTTGTAAGAAAAACAATTAAAAAATATTTTTTGTCGGGAATGGAACTTTTTACTGTGCTGTTTTACAAATTTTACGGAGCTAATATTACGGAAAGAATATTCTATCCTTTAAATTTTCTATGATTAATTATAATTTTTATATTTTTATCGTACAAAATTGAATATGTTTGGCTTTTACACGTCGATTGTAGTGCTGAGCACAGTAATTTTTCTATGAATTTTCTCTCCGTGTAATGGTCAAGAGTATTGTGTAAACGGTAATGATTCGATTCTCATGAAATTTGTAATAGTGTAGCCTGTAAACCATACCACGCCATAGAACGTCAACAATTCCATATAAACTCTATTAGCTACCAAAATAATATACTAACTGCTGTTATGGTGTTAAGAAAGCAACATGTGACTCTCGAGAAATCTCATTTATAATGAAATTTTTCTTTAATAATTATAAATATAAATATACATTTTACTACTAACATAAGAACATTCTCACGATTAAATTAATATTTTTATTCACTAAAAATTAGATAACAATAAGTTCACTTTAATTTCATTATTATTACCTACCAGTTAATTTCTGTCCTTTTCAGAATACTAAAATTCAATAAATCGATGGGAACCAAAATAAATCAAAATAAACTTTAAAATTGAAACAATTGAAATCACGTGTAATATGCAATTAATTCTCATGGACTTCTGTGTTTATATCAATACTGAACCTTCAAAACCAGTTTCAATAAAATGACGAAGCAAACCTCCTTTCCTCCACAGCTTGAGAAGTCTTTACAGATCAACCTGAAAGTCAGAGTCTTTTGTTAAAAAGTCTTTTATTAGAAAGAATTAATATTTACAAAATTCTTTAAGAATACTCGCGTTATAAGTCCGCCGATTTTATTTCTATTGTAAGCATCCCCCCCCCCCTGACCGGAAAAAAATTCATTTCAGTCTCTCGTTATGAGACCGGAACATTGGTGTTGATGTTTAATGAGCTAGCTAGCGTACAATTAGTGCAACTCATAAATCATCCTGTCAGAATCATTTTATTCATTAAAAGAATTTTTTTTATAGGTCCGTGTTTACATAACACATGTGTAGGTGACCAAAGCAAGTTTTGTTCGTCCATCACGCGGATTATATTACAAACTTTGTTTGACTAATAATATTATTTCCAATTTCTACAAAAGATTTTATTAAAAAAATTTTTAAAGAAAATATATGTGGATAGTATAGTTCAAGCTCCTGTCACACCAACTACAGAACGCATTTAGAAAATATTAGTAAATGTATTTATTAAAAATAGGTACGAATGGTAATACCGCACTAAACGTCCGGGCAATCTGATTATAAATAAGTACACACTCACACTCTTGAAAAGTAGAGGAAGTGCGAGCTACGGCGATCGATTACTAAGCACAAGTGGGGGTACAGGAATTCTTAGAATCATATTCTCCTACAGCCCCGTAGCGGACTTATAACGCGATTCGACTGTACTATAAAGAAGGAATTAACTGAAAAGAAATTTTATAGAAAATTAATTTATAAAACTTGTTTATAAATCCTATCAAGAATTACAATAATGGTTGGAAAAAACTGGGTAACAATTTGTTGCTTCGTTTTTCAACCTTTAACTCAAAAGTCAAACGTACATATTTTTTTAACTGCACATCGTCCAGACACAGTTATTCTTGTCGCGATACACACTCTTACTTATGTACAATATTATAGCTATCAATTACGAAAGATCACACAAACTAATTTGTTACTATTCCCGGGTACTATTAATCGAATAAAATATCTGTCTAAATCAAAAGACAAAATTAACACTCCAGTTTAGCAGTTTACCTATATTTCTTTGTGTCCCTGATTATTCTCAACTTTCTCCCGCACGTCTGTTTACCGACCTCTAAATAGGGAAAATCCAATTTAAAACTCCAAACTTCTCTTTAGGTGTGTAACAGATAGTATATTGATTGTTTTGTAAAAATAAATAATGATGTATTGACTTTCAAACATGAACTTTTGTGGTTTGTGCCAACGGTGCCAACTTTCATAATCCAACAAGTCCTAGTTTGTACCACAATTTCACTGCTTTATATGGCACGTATATTGAACTAATAGCATCGGTAACTATATACCAAGTTCAAGTGTTTATACTGCGGTGTAAGTATATGTTATAGTACATAAAACGAATATTTTTTCAACACGTTATACCTATATCTACCTAAATTTTACCTGCATTCTGACAAAGTATTAAAACTTTTGATGGTTGGGATCAACAGATTATTATTTGATTCAAGCTATATAAACGGATAAATTTAGAATAAGAAGTACGCATTGTTCAAGAAAAGTTTCAACATTAACCTAACAAAACAGTCATGTCCCAATGGAACGAAAACGCTTCCTTGAGTAAGTTAGTACAGTATTGTAACTCCTTGTTGGATTATAATCCTCTTTGATCTCCATATCGGTACCTTATTTTCAAGAAATGTACTACTCTTATTTTTATATTTTTTGTTGCCAGAAATTTCAGTAACTTCAAATTATCTATTTTAAAGTATTTTAAATTTTTGCATGAAAAACTACACGCTAAAATTAAAATCTAAAAAATTGTCCACGGCAATCTTCGCCCCGGTACGGTATTAGGTTGTGTAATATGAAATGTCGTTTTCCGACCAATCATTCTATCATAAATTTGAAACAGTAATCGGCGACTTTAGAATATTTAATCACAATGCTTTTTTAACTATTCTATTTTTAACAAAATTCTTGTTTCTTGGAAAAATTTCCAGAATAGGAATTAGGTTGTGTAATATGAAATGTCGTTTCTCGACCAATCAGTCTACCATGAATTTGAAACAGTAATCAAAGACTTTAACATTCATGAAAATGTTTATGTAAGTGCAATTCTCCACTCTACTGTGAACATAATTCTTGTATACTTTCAGAAAATTTTCATTAGTTGGAATAGTATAAGGTCGTGTAATAAGAAATGTCGTTTTCCGACTAATTAATCCACAATGAATTTGAGACAGTTATCGATATCGATGAAAAGATTCGTGGCAATATTTAAATGTAATTCTCTAAGAAATATTCCACTTTTAACAGACTTATTATATCTTGAGAAAATTACCAATACTTCGAATAATATAAGGTCTTTTTCCGACCAATGAAAATCTACCCTCAATTTCATGTTTTTCCATGTTTTCGAAATAGTCACGATGAGAGGAGGCTAACCTAGTAATCCGGGCAGATTTTTTTTAACCCAAAATTGTTTATACGAATGAAAAAGAGTACCTAACATTTTTCCATATAAATTGTTATTGAGGCATTTCACTGATAAGACATCAATGTTCCGTATACAAACATTTAAAAACATGTATATACAATTTAAAAACATGTATAACTTCAGAAATATCAGTTTCATGGCAAAAATAAAAGAGACCTTAATTGTTGGTATTGTACCAGAGAATACTAAAAAAAAAAATTTAAAATGTAAATATATCACTTTTTTGATTTAAACAAAACCACACCAAATTACCAGATGGCAACATAAATTTGTACAATAAATACTATAATGTATACAACAAAATTATGTAAATAAATAAAATTCAAGTTCGGTCTGAACCTGGTCTCTATTTCAAATATTGATTTTTATTTTAAAACTTATTAACCTATATATATATATAATATAAATATATATATATATATATATATATATATATATATATATATATATATATATATATATATATATATATATATATATACTATGGAAAAGTAAGTAAATGAGTTTAAAATAACACGCTTCCTAAAATTAATTCACGGGAGAAAAATATTTTTATAAAAAATTTTCATAATTAAAACATAACATACTGAAACAAAATTAAATTTCATTACATTCTACATAATAAAATTTAATTGAGATATATTATTACGCCATACTCACTGGCAAAATATATGATATCCTAAGAAAACAACAGCTCCTTAAATAACTCATTTAACCTGATTATTGTCCTTTGTCCTTAAATTAAAATTAATATGTATGAGATTATTTCATGACATGCAGTATCTCGTGTTAAACAACATCATATCTTATACTTCATAATATGCAAAGGGGTTAAACGGACTTTTTAAATATAGGTGCACCATGCACCTATAGTTTGCAATGCTTGCAAACTATTTTGCAGTATTATAAAATATTAAGTAGATAGCTGCGCTTTATTGTAGGTTGTTTATGATTATTCTTTTAATTATTATAGATGGAATAGATTAAGATGGTCAACATAAACATAGATTAAACAAGAAATGAAAATTAATATTTTGTTTCATTTGTGCTAATTCAAATTTTTTTAATCTTCAAATTAAAAATATCTTGGTTACCACTTTGTGGAGTTTAATTTGATTTTAATTTTCCATTTTTGTTGCCAAAATTTACAAAATGCACACAATATACACAAAAACTCATATTTTTGGTAGTTTTACCTCATTCAAAAACCTACAAATAACTGTCCTTGGTGTCAAACTACAGTTGACTCTCCTTTGTGATGTTCTTGGGATAAAATTTTATCTACTTTCATTAAAGATGTTACAAACCTGCGACTCTAACTCCGAAAGGTCAGAACTTTCGGTTCCAAATCTGACTTGATTCTACTGCCTTTGACTCTGGTTCCAAATTAGCTCCGACTTTGATCTCACCTCTAATAAAATCTTGACCAAAATTTCCCTAATTTTTGTGTAAAACACGTCAAGTGCGTGTTTGACACGCATTAAATATAGGTCCTCAGTGATTCCTGTTTCTCAATTTTCGGGATACAGTATATAAAGCATTTAAGTACATTTTTACGTTTTATTAAAGAAATAGATGAATATGTTTGACCATAGACATTAGAAATGAAAGGAGCAGTAATTTATATTACGTACGAAAAATAATACGTACACGTTAAAAAGAGACAAATATTATAAATAGTAGGTAAAATGCCAATATATATATATATATATATATATATATATATATATATATATATATATATATATATATATATATATATATACATATATATATTGCTTTTCCTAGGATACCCCAAACTTTAAAATTAAAATTGAAGCATAGTGAGGCATGTTTGCATTAGAAAATTTGAAAAAATAATGTAAAAATTGTCACTATTTTCACTTTTTAAATTGTGTTTTTTGTTATATTTTTTTAAAGAAAATATTATGGCAACAAATTTTTTTTAACTACAAATATCAAATCAAAAGATAGAAACTATATTTTCTAATTCAACAAAAATTGTAAAATAAATTTTTAAAACACTTTTTTATTAAAATAGAGATAATGATAATAATAATACGTTGAACTCTATTAAATAAATATAATTAAACTCAATTTAAATAAAAAATAATAACAAATATTATGTTTTGTTAATAATAACGAAAAATAATAAATTGCATTAAAATTAACAATGTATAACAATTGCAAGAATCGATTCAAAACCTGTAATATAACATGCATAGGTAAATTAATAATACTCTTTAAGATAAGCATATAATATGACGATACATGACCGTCTATGTCTAAGGCGAATACGTTGTGTGGACACACACATATACTTAAGAAGCAATGTACGTGAGTAAACAAGGTATGGACTCTCCCCTCACTTAATGTCGATGTCGCACTTCTTGGAGTGAGCGACAAGTGGATTTTTGCTGTATGCGCTACTGATGTGTCAATAATAGCAAGAATTTGAACGAAATTATAATAGGTCCGAAGATTGACGAATGTCTTCGGACCTATAATAAAAATGAATAAAAAAAATATTTTTGTACTGTTAAATAGTGATATTAATCGTAAAAAAAATTCATTCCCATTCCCCCATCCTATCCATCCGAAAAAAAATCACGAAAATTGACGATTTTTCGGCCGATTACATTGTGATGATACCTTAAGCAATTTCGTACAAATTTTTCATTTGAATTCTAGTAATTTTGAAGTAAATTTTTCATTTAACCATGTATAATATTTCCATTTAGCAAATAAGATTTAGTGTCATATAAATGATATAACCCACTGTTAAAAAAATTTTTTTATTCAAAGATTAAAAATTTCCTTGAATCAAAAAAAAAAAAAAAAATATTTTTTAATTCAAAGAAATGTTTGCATGAATTATTTTTTCAGTACCTAGTCAGAGAAATATTTTTTTGGATAAAAAAAATTATATTTATTTTATCCTAACAAAAAAAATCAAAGAAATTTTTAATTTTTGAACAGAGAAATTATTTGTTAAGGATTTTATAGAAAAAAATAAAGCTGCCAAAAGGTTATTTAAAAATTTTCACTTAAGACTTTTTTAATTACGCTAATAGTTTTGTTTATAGTTAGTTACTACTGAGCTCATATTACAACTTTACACACCTCACCCCCTATACAGATTAAAACTCAAATTTCTGTTGAGCATAGAGCACTCTGGAAAATTCCTTACTGACATTATAATTTCCTTTTTGTTGCAGCGATAAACGAACCCCCGCCCAACACCACGTACATCGACCCAGCAATGATTGGCATCTTGGTGGCAATGGCATTAATGTTCGTCATCATCTGCGTAGTTCTGCGTTTATTCGCCAAGTCAGTATCTGTTGAATGGATTCAGTACGGTACTGTATTGTGGCTCTAAAAAAACAGAAACAAAAGACAAACAAAATAAAAACAAACCAAAAAAATCTGTCTCTTTTATACTCATTTAATATCCATAATTACTGTAGTATCCATCCAAAACCATTTTAAAAATTAAACTTTAATTACTTACCTATATACCTTCTTTCTAATTGTACTATATGTAATTAAAATCATTTTAATTTTGATCTTTTATATACTAATTATAGCTAGCTACATAATTATACAAAATATCGTACATTGTAATACCATTTAATTGCAACGTATTTTAATTGAAGTTTACAAAATAACAAAACAACAGTATTTCTAAAACTTTTTTGTTTGTTTTAATGTTCAAAACACAATCAATCGAACTTGTTCAGTTTTATTTAAAAAAACAAAAGAATGATTTCTCGTTATTCCTTTCTGCGTTTTGTTTTTCAAATATAAAAATAGAAAACAAAAGATAGAGGTCAATACATTATAACTAATGCGCGGACTTATAGTGCAGGTCATAAATTATCCTGTCAAAAATTGCCGGAAAAACGTATCACCATTCGTTAGAAGCGGCACATAATTTATCTATTCTTTATAAATACATTTATAATTTTTTTCTAAATGCGCTCTATAGTTTGTGTGCCACGAACTAAACAGGTACTCTACAAATATATTTTGTTTTGAAAACAATAAAATTTCATATGAAAAATATAGTCGCTCAATTTAAGTTTGTAACATCACTCGCGTGACGAACGAACACAGTTTAATTTGATCAACTGCATGTGAATTATGTAAACAACCATCTGAAGAAAATTTTTTTTCATACACTGAAGCTATAAATCATCCTGTCAAAAAATTGAATTGTTGAAAAAACATATATGAGAGGAGAGTGTCTTGTAAATTTTTATGAGGAGATATTTCTTGTACAAAGATACAGATAAATTAAAACTATTATATAATTCGATTTCACCACTGGGTTGGTCATCGAAAAGATGGTTGAATAGCGAAATCTGGCAAAAGTTCTAGAATATTCTTTCAATAATCAGAAAAGATATAAAAAATCCTTAATCAATGGATTGACCAGCGAAAAAGTAACCAAGTACCGATATTTAGAATAAGTTCTAGAATATTCTTTTTGAAAATTAGAAAAAATATCGAATATCTGATTTCACCACCAAATTTTTAATCGAAAAGCGATCAATTAACGGAATTCGACAAAAGTTCGAGAATATTCTATTCTGAAAATAGAAAATATATCCAAAAACCAACTTCACCATTTGTTTGGGCATTAAAAAAGTGTCCAAATAGCAGAATTCGTCAAAAGTTCTAGAATATTCTTTTAGGAAATCAGAAAAATTATTGAAAATTTGGCATCACCATCAGATTGTTCATTAAAAAAGTGACCAAAAAATGAAATCCGGTAAAAGTTCTAGAATATTCTATGTGAAAATCAGATAAGATAACCAAAACTTGATTTCACTATCGAATTAGTTAGAAAAAAAGGATCCATGTAGCGAAATTTAACGAAAGTTCGAGAATGTTCTATCTAGAAATCAGCAAAGATTACGAAAAATTTACTTCACCATTTGTTTAGTCATCGAAAAACAAACTGAATACAGGTGAAAAGATTTGACAAAAGTTTCTATTCGAAAATGAATAAAAATGTCGAAAAACCAATATCACTATTAGAAGAATTATTGAAATAAAAGCTAAATAAAGATATTTAACAAAAGTTTTAGAATGTTCTGTTCGAGAACTAGCAAAGATAACGAATTATTTATCATATACTGGTTATAATTGATGAATTTAGGCTCCACTAGTCCCATTGATTTGGTCAACGATAGTGTATTTTTAAAAAAAATGACAAATCGTTACTTTTTGCAATCGTAAACTTTTTAATCGTAAATATCTCCTAAACGGTGCGTAGTAGCTCAAAAATAACGAAATTTTTGAAGGCTTAAGCGAAGCAAGTTGTGGGTATTTCGAACGTATTGCGACTGTCAGAACCTACTTTTCGTTATCGAAAATTATCGATACCGCGTAACTTGTCATAAATTGGTTATAACTAGTTAATTTAGGCTCTGTTAGTCCCATTGATCTGGTCTGTAACAGAACAATTTTTTTAAAAAACTACTTTTCGATAACTTTCGCTATCGAAAACTTTAATCGTAAATATCTCCTAAACGGTGCGTCGTAGCTCAAAAATAACGAAATTTTTGAAGGCTTAAGCAAAGCAAGTTGTGGGTATTCCGAACGTATTGCGACTGTCAGAACCTACTTTTCGTTATCGAAAATTATCGATATCGAAAATAACGATATTTTCAAAATGGATG
The DNA here is from genome assembly GCA_035578155.1 of Brachynemurus nebulosus. NCBI lineage: Eukaryota > Metazoa > Arthropoda > Insecta > Neuroptera > Myrmeleontidae > Brachynemurus > Brachynemurus nebulosus. Next base: position 11,197,957 of record JAPWDM010000003.1, read on the forward strand.
ATATAAGGAAAGGAAGTATTCTCTCAAATATATAATATGTACGATAAATTATACTTATTTTTCGTTATCAAAATCTTTCGATCGAAAACTGATTGCAAATAGTATTCAATTATTTTAAAGATTTTTTATATTGTTACTCATGTTGGTTTATTACGTTTTTATGTTCAATAAATAATCAGAAGATAAAATATTTTCCTACTTTTTTGCTTCTACGATAATTTCAATAAACTTCATACATACTTAATATAACTAACAACTACAACTAAAAGCTAAATTACTTAATACAAATAGTTGAATTTTTCAGTCATTAGTTGCAAAAAAAAATATTTTTGTCATTGGTTATTAATTATTAGTTGCAACTAACATCTAGGCATCTAGCCAGTATTGGACTACTGTTTTGTTGAAAATTAATGTGTTAATAAGGTGTGCTACACTTCACTGAAAGTATCATTTTTATTTTTTGCATTTACATGATAACAATTAAAATTTGTAAATGACTATAGATTTTGAAATTACAGTTTATTTTCATTTTTTAACCCCTCATACTTGTTTTTGCGCTACTGGGGAACATTCAATTTTTTGACAGGATGATTTATAGTACACTATAGGGTCCGGGCTCTAATTATAACTAAAGTTAGGAAATTGTAATGCAAACAAAACAAAGTTCGTCACACCATGCGCTAGTTCATTTGTATAGTACGTTTTCAAAGTGTTTTCTAGAATCAGGGCCCGCTCCAGGAAGCGGCAAATTTTAAGGGCGGGATTTTTGCAAATTTTTGTAAAAAGAGGGTGGCATTTTACAAGTCATGGAGCAAAAAAAGAGATTTGCCCTGGGCGGACAATTTCATAAAAAAGAGGCGGCATTTTACAGCTGGCGAGCAAAAAAAAAAGGTCGCCGGTGTAAAAAAAAAAAAAAGAAAAAAGGGCGGAATTTCTTTAATACCAGCGAGCAAAAAAAAAAAAAGATCACCGATTTTGCACTGGGGAGGAATTTTTTTATCGGCCATCTTCCACGTTTAGGGGGTGAAACCAGCCCCTAAATTTGGGGGCTCAAATCATATTTCTTAAAATATCTCGAAAACTATAAGAGGTAGAGGGAAACTTTAAATTGGCGAAATGCTACTCTTTGAAAGACCCATTCACCTGTGTAGGTTAAACCAGGGTCGGGTTCATAAGAGGGGCTGGAGGGGCGAAAATGTGTGTAAATTTTCTTGTACAGCTTGAATGGTTCAATGTATCAAATTTTTGCCATCATAAATAGAAAGAGCACCAAAAATTAGGGGATACGTGTTTTTGCATTTTTTCGAAATATCTGTCGTATCCAATCCATATAAGGAAGAAAAAAATAGGCTAGATTATATTGCATTATTATTGTTTGCAAATACCTTCTATATTTTTTTTATTTTTATGTTTATTTTCATCATGAAAATGTAAATTTTTACTTGCCGATAATGATTCATGTATTTTTCAGTACTTACTTAATTGGTAATTTAGCCATTTGTATATTTGGTCACTAATATTCGATATTTTATACATATACCTATTTCTACCAAAGTTCTCTGGTCTGCAAGTGTTAATCAATGTTCAACAAGAAGCAATAATCTTCTTCAGTTCAACAACTGCCTTTATCTTCTTACAAATGCGTTTTTAACCAAATAAACGCGGTTTATTTATTTCTCAACATTCAAACTATTTTTTTTATTCTTTTTGTATGTTTTATAGGTGTCAACCCGATTTCCCAAATCGCACAATTTATTACAAAATACCCGAACAGTGAGCGAAAGAAATTATTGCTTCTTGTCGAGCATTCATTAACACAAGCACACCAGAGAACTTTAACTTTCGTAGAAATAGGTATAAAAAATATCGAATATGAGTAACTAAATGTACACATGGCTAAATTACCAATGAAGTTAGTACTGAAAAATATATGAATTATTATCGGAAAGTAAAAATTTACATTTTCATGATGAAAATCAACATAAAAATTAAAAAATATATAACGTATTTGCAATCAATAATAATGCAATATAATCTACCCTTTTTCTTCTTCCTTATATGGCTTGGATACCGCAGATATTTCGAAAAAACACAAAAACACATATCCACTAATTTTTTGTGCTCTTTCTATTTATGATGGCAAAAATTTGATACATTGAACCATTCAGGCTGTACAAGAAAATTTATCCTCATTTTCACCCCTCCAGCCCCTCTATTAACCTATACAGCTGAATAGATCTTTCAAAGAGTAACATTTCGTAGTTTAAAGTTTTTGTCTATCTCTTATAGTTTTCCAGATATCTTAAGAAATACGATTTGAACCCCCAAATTTAGGGGCTGGTTTCACCCCCTAAACATGGAAGATGGCCGATAAAAAAAATACGGGTCCCTTATTTTTGCCTATTCTACACACCAGCGAAGTTTCATCAAAATCCCGAATTTCACTATGGGTGCACTTCCTTGTCAGTTAAAAAGACAAATTTGATATTTTTAAACGCGAAAATTTTCAAGTTACCTCTTCGAGATTGTACATGACAACCCCTGCTATGCAAAAAACCAATCTCCCCCGACTTATACGTAATAAACGAACAACGCCTAAGTCAAATTAAGTTTCTAAGATGGGTATAAATTTAAAAAAAAAAAATAATTTTTCAAAGTTTACAAAGTGTATTCCCGATTCGTATGATTTTTATTATAACTGTAATAGTAAGGAAATTGGCAAGAGTATAACTACTGTCAGCATTGTAAAGTCCCGACCAAGTTTTCTGGCAAGAATCCTGACTGTCCATTCATTCAAATACCATAAAACTGTTGTTCTAGTTATTTTGTAAACTCACTATTTCATATTTTCGTTCATAATTTTAAACATTATTTCAAAAACAACATTTAAACAAATTATATTGCCTAAAAGAAAGATCTAGTAGTACTTTCGCTGGTTTCAAAACCGCCCTTATATTTCGACTTTTTCTTTTAATAAACCTTATTTTATAAATAACATTTATTAGATACAGTGGTAAACATATTCTTTGTTTTTATTTATTTTTAGGTGGGTATTTTTTCCAACTTAGACAAAATAGAGCATGAATAATATCATATTTATAAATTAAAATTTGTATCAAACTTATAAAAAAATTTGGGTTACATCAGCTTTAAAAATTAGGGGACAAACAAAAGTAATTATACACCATGGAGTCGAAAGTAACAAGTTATAAAAAATTATTTGAATTTCTTAACATTATCTCTAAAGCTTTATTAGATTATGAAAATTAATTTAAACCATCATAACTTGACAAACTTCCCAGGGGCGTATACAGCCTAGCTTCTTGAGGGAGGGGGGAGGGGTTTACACGGATAATAATACTTAGGACTAAAAAAATTTCTGAGACAAAATAAATAATTGATAAATTTACCGACGACCAAAAAAAGAAAAAAAGAACGTCAACTGGTTAATTTATCGGTATGGTGTTTAAAATTAAATAATATCTACTGTATATTTTTAATTCTGGGGGAGGGGTCCATGATGCCTTGACCCTCCCTCCCCTTATATACACGCTTTAAACTTCCTGACTTCCTCAGACTGTGCACAAAAATCCTACCGTACAAATGCTTCCTTGGTTAAGATAAATCGTTATCTTATTTAAAAAGAAAACTTTAATTTCGTCACAATATAGGTAATCTAAGATAGCAAGGGCACCTGGGACCTGGGGCCTCTATAGGCAAATTAAGCGGCTTAAGTGCAATAATCCATTTAAAAATTGACAATGTTATCTAATTGGTAAACGGTCAAATATTCTGACGTCTTGAGTAATGAATTTTGTTTAGGTTTAATCATTTTTCAGTCGACTATTTTATCCTCAACTAAAAGATTAAAATGATTATTCATTTTAGTGACTAAAAGCGGTTAATTTTTCTTCTGTATTACTTAAGTATTTAAGTAATACAAAAGAAAAATTAAAAATTATAAAATTATCCATTTTTATGATTTTTTATTTTTATATCATTAACACAATGTGATATGTCACATGTTTCCTTTTCCTTAAATAAAAATATTAAAAATCAATAATAATTAAATTCAAAAAAAAAAAAAAACCATTGTTTTCAAAAGAATTACATATAGGTAACGTATTCATGAATTCGACTAAAAATTTAACCGATTAATCGACTATTCCATTCTCGGTATTTTCAACTAATGACTAATTTTGTCTAAAAAGCAACTTTATGTAACTATTACTAACCTTATCTAGCTTATTAATCGACTAACTGCTCCTCGACTCGATATCACTAGTCTTTAAACGATTGCTTCTAATAAAAAACTTGGCTCTGATAATTTAAGTTTTCTTTAATCTTAATCTTACAAATACGTATAAAAGTGTGACTATTAACTAGAAAATTACCAGGAGGTTTCATTGCTAATCCTACTTTATTAATTGCAAATGTAAGAAAAAGCTGGTTCGTTCACCGAACGACGATAACGAAAATACGGTCTTGTACCTATAACTTGTTACATTTGACCCCACATCATGCTACTTCTGACACTAACTTGATACAAATTTTAATATATTATTGTAATATAACATTAAAATAGAAAATTCTTATAGCATAGAAACAATATTTAGTATTTTTTTTTTTTAAATAATAACTTTTTTATAATAATCTGTAGAAACACACTCTTCTCCCTTATTAACCGTTCTTCTATCACTTCATAACATAACGTAATTTCTTCTAAGTATTACTAATATTCAAGTTTATAGCTTTACAGGAATGCATATCTTATTGTAACATAAGTAAAAAGTATTTATACTAATACCAAAACATAGGTAAACTTGCACGTTTTCTAATTAACCCTTTCTTCTATATCTTCTACTTGTATCTTAATTGGAAAAATTCTTGTGTCATTGTACTATATCTTGATTTATTAACCCTTTAAAGACGTCCTGGAGATCATAAACAGACATAAAAATATGCTTTTTCAAAAATTTTATAATTTTACAACAGTGTTTAACGGAGATATCACTTGTATACAATTGGCCCAAAACGAAAAGTGTCTTCAAAGTATAGTTTTCAATATCATAGGTTTTTTCAGTTACTTACATATGATTCCTGGTCGGATTCAAAGGGTTAAAAAACTGAAAAATCATTTAATATGAAGAAGACAGTCACCAACTTTTTTCTAATTGGTTAAAAAAAATATATTCTGTGCTTTTTAACTAAAATGTTAATATTAACACAGAATATTGGTTAAAATTGCACGAATTTTTTCCCTTCAGTTTGTTTTAACATGTGATTAGTGTTGTCAAAGATTATTACAATGTTAAAATTTTTTAAAAATGAGTTTTATGCAAGAAAATATTTTTTTCTATGTCAAAAGCGTTTTTAGGAAAATTTAAACATTGTAATAATACAGTTCCACGATAAATGCCAAAAATTAGTAGATTAATAAAATTTTAGCAATGTTGAAAATATTTACAAAATATTCAAATACAAATTTTACCTGGAAAAAGAACATTAAACACAAGCCCGACAACAGAGGATGATCATGAGCGTATTTTGACAGCAGAAATGAAAAATTTACACCCAAATTATCTTAATTCAAATCATTTCTCTAGAGACTAGATTAAGAAAAAACAAATTATTTAATTTAATGACGTCATACAGTTTAGTAAAACCGTAATAAAATGATCAAATCATGATTCTGAGAGTGAATTGTTGGTTTTCAAAGTCGATCCTTTTATTTTTATTAAAACTATAGGCATTCTAAACCGCTATAGAGCAAATATTTCTGCTAAATCAACCATATTTCTAAAAAAAAAATTTCGTCACTTCGATAGCAGAAATGAAAAAAAAGTTCACATCCAAATCAGTTACTCAAATTTAAATTACTTATATAAAACCTGTTTCGAGAAAAAAGGAACTTTTTGATTTAATAACGTCATCAAATTTACTAAAATCTTTCGATACCTTAAAAATCGAAAATAAAAGGATAGAATAAAGAAATTGGAAATTCATTGTTGATTTTCGAGGCCGTTCTTTTCATTTTGACGAAAATTTGGCTTGTAAGGCTAAACGAAAATAATACCTACTATAAATATTTCAAATATAACGTAAAAACCCCCATTATGGAACGGTATCTAGTACTGGAACAGTTTTGACATTTACATATTTATTTCTTTAATTAAGTAAGGAAATATTAAATGCGAGGTGAATTTAAATTGAAAAACAATCATTCTATTAATAATAATTTTTGTTATCAGACGTTTCTTTCAGAAATAATTCATTAATATGTAAATGTCAAAACTGTTCCAGTATTAGATACCGTTCCATAATGAGGGCTTTTATATTAGATGCTTCTTATAAATAGGTACATTTTTTTTTTAAAAGTAACTTCCTCCTAATTTGGGAGCTGAATCCAACTCTGTTTGAACTAATCTTTGTTTTCTTGTCTAAAATTTTTGCGTCAGTTCTATTTCAAATGTAGAAAGATCTAAAAGTTTTCTGTAAAAATACACTTTTTTTTACAAATTTAGACATATTGTCTCAAATTTTCATGGCAAAAGAGACGTGTATCTTCTGTTTAAGAGGTAAAATATTCTACACTTTTCTTTATCGATATTTTAAAAATCAGGTCAAGCTAAAATTTTACTTGCCTATAAATAGTTTTATACAAGCCCTCAAAAAAATTATCAAAAGAAGCTAGAATAAGAAATTTTTACCGAGAATATTTTGTAAATGTATTCTACATTATTTCCAATTTAATTTAATAATAGTACTAATCTCTTAATTAAAGTTTTATTTATTTGAAGACGCTAATTTCCTAACTAACGTTAATATCAACTAAAAATTGGAAAATACTGCTTCTAATCTAAATAAATACCTTTAAGCGTTAGATGCTTTAATTTGAAAGATTAGTACCCATAAAATGATGTCTAATAATAAAAATAAATATAATCTAATATTTCTTTTTCCAAAAGGTTATTTTAGTTATTAATATATGTTATTATAATTACAGCGCCCGTTGGCGTGAAAACCGTACTATATTCAACACACCAAATCCACGGCTGATGAACGTATCCCTGTTGCGTGACAGTAAGTTATTGCATGGCGAGAGACGTGGCTCTCGTGCCAGTGTACGTGGACCAAGTCGGCAACCCAGTATGGCCTCATTACGTCCACATTCACCACAATCGCAAGGTACGCGTGTCGCACTTGCAAGCCGCACTAGCCGTGTTAAAACTAGGGCGACAAAAACTGATACCACACCTCGTGTCTATCCCGCAGGCTCACGTCGCGGTTCCCGTGGCAGCAGCAATGCATCACTAGCCTCCGTCCGTTCCAACAAGAGTCCCACCGGCAGTATGCAAATTCAACCGAACAGTAATACGCCAATGTTGGAAAGCGTCACTGTCGATATTCAAGCGTCAACAAAAGCTTAAACAAAAAACCATCTCCAAAAAATTTCCAACCAAATTGACCATATTAATTATTATTAAACTAGAAATTGAGATTACGAAAAGGTACGTTTTTCGCACGAAAATTCTTTTTGCTGTACAAAAATACACACATGAAGTAAAATTCAAATAAAACTTGTTCGAAAAAAGCAGGTATTTTACAAATGTTTCAAACACCGTAGACTCAATTTGTTAGAAAGTTCTAAAATCTGCACTTTTACAATCGAATCACACAATTGCTTAATTACACTAACCGTTTTTTTGCTAATATAAAGGGGATGCACAACACAACGGAACAATTATTCATAGTCTTAAATATTGTTTTAAAACGCAAATCATTGTTCCAAAAAACGTGCACCCCCTTAGGAAAACGATTCAAATATTAATGATATATATTTTTTAATTTTGTCAGTAGTATCAAAAATGTAAAAAAAAAAAAAATTGCTGACCATTACTGTAAAATAACGACTTAACTGGATGGCCATCGACCGCTAGCTACACGGCTTCAATTTTTAAACATCGAAATACATTTACTTAAAAAAGCATGAAGAAAATAAACAAACACATTGCGGCCAAAAAGTAAATTTAATTAATAAAATATTAGCTTATGTAAAAATAATTGTTCTACACCATGTTTCTTAGTATAATCGAAAATGATAACTCTTGAAAAATCATCACAAATAATTTTAATGGAGTGTCATTCTATAAACTATAATTTATATGAGAAAAGCATCTAAATTACAATGTTAATGATTTTTCAAGATGAAAACAGTCATATAGATACAAATATTTTTCTTTTATAACTAAGAATTAATTCTGCTCATATCAGAATGATATATTCTCTCAGTAATTGTAATACAAAAATTTAATCTTCAAATCAAGTGCAAATTACAATATTTTTTCATAGATTATATTCTCCCAGTTAACGTTTCCCAGGCGTTATACTTAATCTATGGAATATTCTAATTTGAACTTGATATTTTGTGAAGAACTTAAAGCTCTAAAGCTAGGTTAGCTACTGCAACTTTTTTAAGCTCCTTATTAAAATATACCTATGATAAAATAAAACTACCAATATTCGGTAGAACGCGTGATGATTCGGGGACCAGCGCGACTATCGAAACCAAAGCACATTATTTCAAAAATCATAAATTAATCGTAGGCTATACAAGAAAAAACGCATTCACTCAACTATAAGAAAAAATTTTATAAAAAAATAAAAAAATAAAAATAATAATATTTAACATATATAGAAATCAGAGTTCAAAGAACATTCTCATTTTTTTGCACTTTTTCAAAATAAAAATCTTCATTCTCAGTCGTTTAAAAGTTCAAAATATTTCTAAACAATTAGAATTTAAGTGAATAATTATTTTAGCACCTGAATTTATAATGGTTAAAATATAGCACAATTTTGAAAATATAAAAATAAAAAAAAAAATTAGATTTAATTATAAAAATATATATAACTATATACGAAATACTAAATTATAACGCTTTTAATATAAATTAAGGAATTCAATTATTAAAATAAATTAATAAAAGTGATATAAATTTCAGCTAATAATAATTATATAAAAATATATTTAAATGGCGTTAACTTTTCTCCTTCAAGAAAAAAAATATTGCAAGACTCGGCAAAATGTGATTGTACTTTCTCTTAGTTTTAACTTTTTCTACTTGAAAAAAAAAATTGAAAAAAAACATAGTTTTATAGCTTTATATACTCTTTGTAAAGAAAAGATAAAAGTAGTTTAGTTTTAATTAGAACTTTAAACTGTGTTGTGTGGTCGTTGGTAGATATTTCATGATGATATCGAAAAAAATTCACATATTCATTTCTGATTTTAGTAATCATCATTCATTTTTAAAAAAAATTCAAAATCAATATGAAATAAGCTACTATCACCACAACGACCTCACAACATAACCTTACTTAATTTCACTCTATGACATTTTTAAGTCATTTCTATTGTTTGATACTATGTAAAAAAAAAAAAAAATGTTTAAAATAAAAAGTTTGTATCAATTTTCTGTGTGACATAAAAATGCTTCCACTCAATATATTTATAAGTTAAAATTACCTTTGTCTTTTGTAAAATCTAAACAGCACAAAAAGTTTTTAGTAAAAAATAAAAATAACTATCTTGTATTTAAATTTATCTATAGAGTTAAATTTTTGCAATCACAGTTTTCACATTTTCTGATACAACAATTTTCTAAATAAATTTTATTAAATTATTAATAATTAAATTATAATATCAGCTAATAAATGATAAAACATATATATTTAAAATAAATTAAGAGCTTAAATTTTAAAATATTCATAATTTTCAAGTTGCAAATTATATATTAATTATTAAAACAGCTTTTTTTTCAATTGATAATTATACTTACAAGTAAGATTTGAAATATTTAAATTTTAAGAAAACGATGAATAAAATAAGAAAGAATCCCCCTCCTCGGGTTTAACAAATGTAATTTTAATGTAGCTTTCAATTACTTATTCTAATTAACTTTATATAAGTATATTCAGTTTCAAGAAGAATTCTATTTATGTAACTGTAATATAAATATATTTACTTGACTACACAATTATTAAATTATACTTAAATTATTTCTTGTACTTGCTATAATTTTAATAAAATTGCTACCTAAAGTTTGCTTAAATATTTTTTTTAGATTAGTGTCCATTCTCTTTTTAATCTGAAATTTCAAATTAGGATAATTGACATTTTTATATAGATAATTGACGTTTTTATATAGAAATATCCCCGTTTTCACTGTTGGCACAGTTGCCTGCATGCACAGTCTGACTAAGCAAGTGTTGACTATGTAAGCACGCAACCAACGTAAGTGAAGTCAGCAAAAAGATGCAGACTAGTACAAAAACAACATGCGTAGCCCAGTCATAGACAATCGTAATATACTGTAGTTATATCTTATCTGTGGACAAGTCTTATAGATAATTTTAAAGTTTTTTAGCATTGTAAGACAGATTGTGGCAAATTAAACTATAGTAACAAATTTTACTGATAAATTTAATGTTAATTTATGTTTTAATCACCATGAAAATATTAATTAAATTAGTTTATTTAAAGCTAAAAGTATAAATAACTTAAACAGTGTTAAATTTTTTTTGAAAGTAAGAGTACAACACGGACCATACTACGCACACGAAAATACTTGAAAACTAACCTCAATCGTTCAAACTTGCAAACCATGCGCATATAAAAATAGTGAACAGAAGTAGAAATAGTAAAAAATCATATATTAGATATGTATATCATAGGAATCATTTACATATTTTTACTACTTTAGTGACGTCAGATCATGGCGACTAGCGTTTTCAATTACCTAACAAACAAATAAAAAGTTACCCTCAATAGTAGTCGATGGAATTTTTACGGATTAAATTCAATACACCATGAACGGCTTATTATAAATGTCAAATATCCTATTCAAATATCCTATTCAAACATTTAGAAACTATATTCCAGCATTTTCACCATAATACTTTGAGTCTTTCATCTAAAAAAAAAAAAAGAATTATGTTCCTTCGAATCGGTTCTTAGGTTTCAATAATAAAACAACAGATATTGGTTTTAAATTAAAATTTATTATTTAATAAACAAAAAAGGTTAAAAAAATTAACAATAATACATTTCGTAACTTATTTAACTTGTGAAATAATAAATACATAAATAAAAATAGGTACATTATTGTTGTTTTCACACCATCACCAATTATGTAAATTATCGTCTCGGTTATTTCGAAACATTTAGTACTTCAAGGTGAAGTTAATAAACGCTTCTATTTTATTATAACGAATTCAAATATCGACGTAGTTCCTCTTGAGTGTCAAAAATCATAACTGGGAAAGGCGATCCAGGTACTAACTCTCCAGCCCATTTAACTTCAACACGATAATCTCCCGGTTCAGTTGGATCATACTAAAATTTACAAAACAAATATCATTAAATTTGAATTTAAAAAAAATAAAAATATCATTAAAATCATTAAACCAATGAGTGCTCATTGAAAAAGAAGCACTTACTTTACATAATATTGTCCTATCCTTTTGACTTTCTCTTTGCATTTCCACACGGAAAGCTCCTTTTGGACCTCGAACACGTACAGTTAATTGTCCAGCGCCTGCTCCTCTCGTGTCGCATATAAATCGTGACTGGAATGTTGCCAACACACCGTGTTCAATTCCTGGTCCATAAACGCGAACTTTACTTGCATCAGGAGCTCCGGCAACCCTCAGTAAGAATGGCGATCCAGGTACATGTTTTCCAGCATATTTAATCGTCAACGCGTGTCGTCCAGGTTCTTGAGGTTTCACATTCAACGTGAATGTGGCATCTCCGTGATCATACAATTCACAGTAAGCAACTTTTCGTGGCCCAGCACAATGTGCAGTTAATTCTCCCGGCCCGGCTCGGCGAGTATCAATCCACGAACGTATTTCGCGACCAACCACACCATGACGTAATCCTTCACCGGAGCAAATGACTTTAGACGCATCTGCACCTCCTTTCGCTTCAATCATTAACGGACATCCCCGAACTGGCCGTCCAGCCCAAAGAACCGAAAGCAGGTAACTACCGGGTGATGTAACAGTGTATTGAGCTTTCCAGATATTATCGGCAATTGGTGTCAGAGATACTGATACGGGCATATTTGTGTCAGCTGAGTGAAGGATAACTTCCGGACTACCGGGACCAGCACGAGATCCATCTATTGTAAAACTAGAAACCTCGTCACACTGAGCTTGTGCTAGTCCTCGACCGGTTAGAACAACCTGATCTCCGGACGTTACTGCTGTTTGTGGTGCGTCTACCAAACGGATATTTCCAAAGGTCAATAGGAAATCATGTTCGCCAGAACTAAGACCTTCCGTTGATATATCTAAACTGTAAAATAAAAACGCCGTGAGCAGCGGGGCCCCATCACGGTAGTCGAATTTTCCCCTTCATCTTCGGTATTGAATGTCTACAAGCGAAATGTGATTGAAAGTCTACAACCGAATTGTCATTTTGTTGGTTTCAAAACTGGTGATGAGTGTTCGGCTGATCGAGGCTTTAAAAAAAGGTTTTAAGTATTTAAGGGCTGTATCTCAGTAAATTTCAATTTTGTGCCGAAAACAGGTAGCAGAAAAAAAGCCAACACAATTCGTACGAGGACATTTCTGCCCATGTTTATCCGCTAATTGCCTTTATGTTTTAGTTTCAAAAATTAAAAAAGGACCTTAAATAGTAAACTGGAAGGCCTTTATAAAGATATTTTTTCTTTCCAAAAAAATCCAAAATTTCTATTTTATAAATACTAAAAATCCAAAATTCCTAATTTACAAATAAACAGTGACTTTAATAACATTTTTAAATTACTTAATATGTATGTATTTCATTTGTCATAAAAGTAAGTTCATTTTTTTTTAAATTTTTTAAAATTACTATTCGCCTACTTGTATTTAGAATAAACATAATGCTTTTAAAACACATTTAACAATAGCATTCAATTCCGATGTAAAAATGGGAGACGTGGGGGGAAAAGTGATGCGGACTTCCTACAAGGTACTAGCTGGATACTAACTGAATACACGTACAAAATTTCAGCCCTCTAGGTTTCCTTATGGAGTCTCTAGACGTGTTAGAAAACAAGCAAAAAAATTAAGGAAATATTGGCGTAAAAATCGTGGGGGTAAGGGTTAAAAGTTGAAACCTCCAAAAAACAGTGTCTGGCTATTAGCTTAACCTGTACACCAAATTTCAGCCCTCTAGGTTTATTTGGGGAGATTTTGACCCGAACGAAACTGTTAAAAAACAAGAAAAATCATGTTCTTTTGGGTATAAAAATGGTGGGGGTAGGGGTTAAAAGTCGAGACCCCCAAAAGGCACCCCCTTGATACTAACTCAATCCGAATACAAAATTTCAGCCCTCTAGGTTTATTCGGGTGACCTGTGCGAGTGGTACAAACTTCGAAAACGTCGAAAATGCATGAAATTGTAGCTTAAAAATGAGGTGGGTGGAGGTAAAATATTAAAACCTCCAAAAAGCACAACCTAGGTACGAACTTTATCAACACACCAAATTTCAACCCTCTACGTTAATTCTGGGGGGCTGGGGGCCTGTTAGATCCAGCGAAAATCGTTTTTCCCCCCTCTACTCCCCCCATATCATCCTAGGAAGCTGAATTTTGGATATGTTGTAGATAATTGACCGAAACATTATTTAAAACCGGTTTGGAAAAGTTTTATTGCTTTTCCGCCCCCCACCACCCCCTTAAAGGTCGGGTCAGAAAAAAAATTTGCCCAAAATTTGACCCCACTTTGATAGTATGAGGTGCCTCGAAAATGAGCCCCATTTACCAAATTTCATCTCTTAACTTCCATAGGGGGGCCCTACACAAATTAAAAGGTGGCGGGAAAATATATATATATATATATATATATATATATATATATATATATATATATATCAGACATTTTTTTTTTCTACATTTTCGTGTTCTACGGGTCCGAAAACGGATAGCGCCCCTACTCTCGCCTCTCGCAGCTCTTATCGTATAGACTGTATAAGTCTAATTTTTCGGAGAAAATTCGACTAAAAATAAATAAATAAATATTATAAGCTCTATATATTAAGACACAATCGCAAATTTTTCACTCCCAACTTTAGAGGCAATAAAAAGCTGATTGATGGGTGCGTGCGCTACACAATTATGCACAGAACCCGATTGCATTACGTAAGGTTTATGTTTTACAAGGTTTTGAAATTTTCCCAATTTTCGCGACGCATCTCACTTTATAACAAGATAATATTTATAAATTACATACCGAACTCGATTTCCGTTGGTTTCCACATTAACTTTTCGCTCAGAAAGCATACATTCCACTTGTCCTGGACCAGCATTCGAAACATCCAAAGCAATTTTACAAGGTAATTTCAAGCGTCCATTCTCATCCAGATATTGTTGCCAACCTCCAATCACTCTTACAGCTGTTGTATCCACTACAGTCGGTCTGAATGGACAACCGGCTAAATTTTGTCCCGCACATGATATAATAATATCGTATGTTCCAACCCACAGTGGTATATACGAAACGATGTATTCTCCAGGTTTTACAGCTTTGATATGAGCATTAATCGTCCCTTCAACGGCTTCTATCTTGACATGTGGTTGTACGGGACTGTTAACGGTGAAACTGGTCATTTCTCCCACTTGCGCCGCTTCAAGTCCTGGTCCCACCGCTCTTGGAGGAGGTAATGGTGGAATCGGACCAACAGCAACCGTGAATGGTGATTGCGGAAGGTTCAATCCTCCATAAGAAACAGTAACATTGTATACTCCAGTTGTCGCAGTTATAAATGAAACTTCGTATAAATATTCGTCTAAAAGTACCACACGTACTGGAAGCGACTGGCCAATCGAGTTTGTAACAGAAACATCCAACTCGGCAATTCCGGATTCTTTTGTATCAACTGTAAGTAAAAAAATAAAACCATAGTATTTTTTTCACAACTTATGAATTTTAGTTATTATTTACCATTGAAAATAACAGTATCTCCAGGGAGAACTTGCGATGGTGGGTCGACAATTTTCGCACGATCCGGAATGAACGCTTGGCACGTGAAAGGACTTCCATTCAGTGGACGAGCTTGATGTAAAACTTCAATTCGATGAATTCCAGGCATATTTGCCGTCCATTCTGCTTGTAATCTACCTGTACGGGTTTGATAGCATCGAACTGGTAAAGCTGAACCGTTTGGCCCACTCACAACCACATCAAATTCGCGAGCTGGTTTTCCTAACGTGTCTATGGTAAAAGCTGTTACTTTTCCAACTTGAGCTTGATATAAACCTAACCCACCAGCCCATGGTTCTGTTCCGGGTGCACGTACAGGTACTTCTAAAACACCTTGCTTTGGTACGCCGTTATAAAATAGCATAATTTTATGTGGGGCGACATTTTCCGGATGGAAAATAACTTCCCACAATTTTGGATTGCTTGGATTTTGGCGGACGCTATGTGGCACATTTTTATTTCCTACTTTGACGGATGCCGATAGGACACCGGGTCCTGTGTTTCTTAAACTAATTCCAACAACAGCTGGACGATGACATATGGCTTCAGGGGCGGAAACTACTTCAATTTTAGACGGATCAAACACGTGAATTGTTTTGGTAACAATTAGATCCATATCATGAAATATCAATACACGATAGATTCCAATCTGTGATACTGTGAATTCAACCATCTTGTTTGTGGACGTACAGCTGACTTTTCGATTGTTGGGATCTAAGACTTCGGCGCGATGATTATCAGTGGGTAAATCAATTTTCGCAACAGAACCTGTTTGAATATACTGCATTGATTCGGTCACAGGACATTCGAATGGACTGCCAGGAACCGGGGTGTCGTTGAAGGTAATGTTAACAAAATGTACTTCACTGGTTTGAGGTATGAAAGTCACGTCATACAACCCTCTAGCACATGCAACCACTTCCGCTTTTACAGTGCTTTGTTTAGTTGACACAACTAATTCCAGCGTTCCTTCACCTGCTTGCGCTGCATCAACACTAAACGTTACAGGTTTCCCAACTTCAGCGATAGTTTGCTTATTCAAATTCAAATCAGCCATTCCTTTTGTTATGTGGCTCATATTTTTGCTTGGCAATCCGGTCACAACAACTTTTGTAACATCGTAAACATTACAACAAAACGGTGAACCAACTATATGCTGATCGGCCACTAGCACTGACACAGAATGCCTTCCAACAACAGTAGGAGTGAAAGTTGCAATTAACGAATCACCTTGAGTTGTTAATGTAGTCCGTACTGTATTTCCTGTAGGGGATGTTACCACCACCTTTGGATTTAAGCCTAATTAAACGCAAAAATAATTAATTAATTACAATTTAATTAATATAAATCACGATCGAACTTATTCAATGTACTCACTAGCTGCTCTGTCTAAATGAATTTCGGCTGGAGAACCTAAAGCTGCCAATTCGATTCCTGTTCCACTAACAGGAATTCTATGTTGGGTATTACTTGACGTTACCTTGCAAGCAAAAGGTGACCCTGGTACCGCTTGTCCATTAAACCGTACACTTAAGCTATGTGTAGCGGCTTCAGTTGGCTTAAAATTCACTTTAAATCTAGCATTACCTTCTGACTGAACAAAATTCGGTACATTTTTTCCATTAACAGCTACGATAATTTCCAGATTTCCTGCTCCGGCTTGTGAAGCATTAATATTAAAACTAACTGGTTTTCCTACTACACCATCGGTAATGTCCGTAACGCTTACTCGACTCGCATCATACGCTTTTACCAAAAATGGGCTTCCTTCAATATGACCACCTGGTATTCTCACCTATAATGTATATTTGAGTTTGCAAAATATTCTTTTTTAATTGAAATTAAAGATATACCTCTACACTATGATCGCCAACATCTACAGGGACGAACTCAACATTAAATTTACCTTCCACATCTGGATGCGGAATAACCTGCAATTTTTTTTAAAAAAATCCGTTATTTTTACTGGCTATTTCTAAAAAATTCAAGTAATATTTACTTTAGCTGTAAGAGGTCTTCGTGCAGGTCCTAGAATTTCAACAATAGGCGCCGTTGGACTTTCAACTGAAAACTGACACGTCTGTCCAACTGAGACCTTATCCAAACTCTCCGGTCCAACCAAACGAGCGGCTGGAGCAATGGCACACGTGAATGGACTTCCAGGGACATCTTGTCCATTAAAACGTAAGTCGACCGAATGAGGTGTAGCCTCTCGCGGTGTAAACGATATGGCATACGTGTGAGGGCCTTGTGCCTGCGCTGAAGTAGGCACTCGGCCACCATTTACCGTAACTTCAAGATTACCTGGGCCAGCCTGACTGGTTTCAACTAGAATTCAGATACAAAAAGGTGTAATTTTGTTCCAACCTACCCTAAGTCTAATACATACCTAAAAAGGTTACTGGCTTTCCTACAACACCAAATGAAGCTTCTTTCACTTTGATCGCATTAACATCGTAAACTTTCGCCGCATACGGACTTCCTGGAGCTGGTTGTCCAAGAACAGACACGGAGACTCGATGTTCGCCGACAACACGTGGTACAAACTCGGCTCGAAATCCTGTTCCATTTCCAAGCGCTTGAACTTGAGTTGGAACTGCTTGTCCTCCTGGCCCTGAGTCACGTCATTTATGTCTTACGTCAATTGTTTATTTATTTGTTATTTTTTTGATTAGTTTTTCATTTTTTTTTTTTTTTTTTTTGCAATAAAAAGCAAAGCAATATAAAATTTGAGAAAATTTGAAGAGATTAAGTGAAGTTAGAGTGTTAGTAGTACAAATTTGTGAGTAATTACTAAAGTAGGTCATTATCCGCAAATTTTGGTTAGATTATATAACGGAATTACTAGCGTTATCTAGACAATTTTTTTATCATTTTCTAATTTTTCTATAGAGCTATTTAATCTACACGAAAAATACGAATATTAGTCAAAAGAGATTGTTAGAATTTGCGTATAATTAACTTAAATATAACAAAACATGCGAAGAATGGAAAACGTTTGAAACATGAAAGATGAATTGATGCTCAGTACAGTTATCGAAAACAAGTTACTTAGGTCGATTGCTTGGCAAGAGTAAGCGCAAAATACATTGCTCAATCTACAGCAACTTGCCTTATCGAGGAAATGTTAGTAAAACATTGTATTTACTACAAGTGTTAGTTTTGTGTTAGTTTAGTACAAAGTCGGTCTAATAAATTCGGCGTCGACCTGAAATAAGAAAGCAGTGCCAGAAAAGATACCCTTAATGTGTAAAAATAATAGTAAAAAAAAAAGATATAAAGAATGCCGTGAACCAGTTGGTTTGAAAACGATTTATTGAAAGAATTGATGCATTTATCTATGACATGCGCATTTTAATAATAAGACTAACAAAAAAAGGTGAAGAAGTCATGGAAACTAAGTTTGTAGTC
The DNA here is from genome assembly GCA_035578155.1 of Brachynemurus nebulosus. NCBI lineage: Eukaryota > Metazoa > Arthropoda > Insecta > Neuroptera > Myrmeleontidae > Brachynemurus > Brachynemurus nebulosus. The sequence continues at coordinate 11,216,405 of JAPWDM010000003.1, forward strand.
CTAATTTCTTGAAAGTTTCAAGTGCTTAACAAACAAAACAGTGCTTTTACCCTTTTTTGTTATTCTGTGTTTATAACTAAATGGTTATAAACTCATTTTCAGTATTCCTCTAAATTTTAAAGTGCCTTAAAAATAGAAATTTTTAAAAAAATATTTTATTCCATAGAAAAGGAGTTTACAATCATTTATTTAGATTATTTACATTCTTGTTAATCAAACAAAGACAGCTACAAAATTTTTCTTTGGCAATTACCTTCAACATTAACTTCAATATCTTCTAATTTGCCGGAATGATTAATAAGTAATGTAGCCGGTTTATGTACAGGGCCAGGTCCTGGCAATGTAACTGAAGGTCCACCTGCTCCATTATTTATACTAACAACCAGTGGACATCCTTCCACTGGCCGTTTATTAAATGCCACATTGACAATATGATCGCAAGCTTCGGCCGGCACAAAACTCACAGCAAATCTCGCATTTCCTTGTGGATGTACTTGTGTTGGTATGTTTAAACCTCTTGCAGATATTGTAATTTCCAAATTTCCTTCGCCGGCTTCACTGGCATCCACTGAAAACGTAACCGGTCTACCCACGGTACCTCGGGAAACTGACCCAACTGTTACACGTGATGCATCAAACGCTTTGGCAATAAATGGAGTTCCTTGTACCGGTCTACCGTTGTAATCCACCGTAATCTGATGAGCACCAACATGGATTGGTGTAAATTCTGCGGTAAATCCAGAATGAATGTCTCCAGTTACTTTTACAGGCAATTCACCGAGGGGACCACGAACAGCTACGGCTAATTCCGCGGCTCCACCCCCGCCGACGCCAATGTGAAAACTACTGGTTTGATTGACGGGAATTAATTCGAGATTGCTTAAATTTAGCGTGACTCTGCTGGTGTCTGTTACATTGCAAATAAATGGGCATCCTCGAACGGTTTCGCCGTTAAATTTTATGTCAATTAAATGCGGTTTGGCTTGATCCGGAGTAAATGATACTAAACATCTTCCACCCCCCACTACTTGCACATGATTTGGTACTTCCCCTTCGTTAATCGATATTTCCAACTGACCTTCACCCGCTTGACTTGCATCAACTGTATAAATATAAAATTATTTCTAGATTATTAAAACAGATATTCCATAGTGGGTAATGTAAATACGAAATACAGACAATCGCCTCTATAAGGGGACCGGCTGGCGATTTAAACACAAGATATTCTATATTTGTTACAGTTTTATTGTGTCTAGTAGGCGTAAAAAGCGTAGGAAGTAAAAGTATTAACCTCGAAATTGTACAGGCTGTCCAACAATACCGCTACTAACATCAGCCACTTGAATTAATTCAGCATCGTAGACTTTTGCAATCAGTGGACCGGCTGCCAATTTTTCACCGCCAATTGCCACTTCAACAATATGTGTACCAACTTCGGTCGGTAAAAATTCCACACTGTGTACACCCGGATTTAATCCGGGCAATACACGTGCCGGAACAATACGTTTTGATGGTGCCAAAACATTGACTGATAATTCGTCCGAGGACAGATTCGGATTTGAGGTGATTATTTCGAAAATAGCAGGACTATTGGCTGGTACCAGCCGTGTGGAGTCCCCCATTACGGACAGTGACGGTGGCGTCATTATATTCACATTCCAAGGGCTTCCTAAATTAAAATTTTGTAATTAAAATCCGGTTTAGTTTCTGAATTTAATTTAAAAAAAAAAAAAAAAGAAAAATGATAAATTCTAGGAATTTTTCGTTTAGTAGTCACAAAGAATGTATTTTTTTTTAAATTCATATAAATTCTGTATGCATATCATAGAAGGGCGTGTTTAAAACTACCTACTTAACTACATAACAATGCAAATAACTAATTGACAACATATTATAATAATGTATGTTGAGTTAAAAATTTACACATGATCTGTTTAACATAAAAAGTTTACTAAATAAACGAAAAAATAAAAAATCAATCACATATTGTTAAAATTTAAAATAACTGAAATGCAAACGCGAGTATTAAAAAAATAAATTCATTTTAAATTAAAATTCCTTTACAATATTCAAATATTAACAAGCAACTTTTTAAAAAAATATAGGTAAGTATAAATGATTCAAAAATCACAATTGGTAACAATAATACTGAAACCAATAATTTCAATATTTAATAAATTTTTCAACCATTACAACTGATTATAAACTTTCTATTCCCTCATAATATCACTTAATAATATGTACATTTAAAAAAATTACACAAAATTCCAATAAAAACAGAAAACGTACACAAATTCCAAAAAGGCACAAACAAAATATGTTTACGAAAATCTCCCTCAAGTGTGATTAATCACGTTGGAATGTCCGCGTTTACGATGCACGCAAAAAAAAAATATTCAGAAGAAAATCTCTCAATCAAAAAGTGTAATGTATGTATTTGTAGTTCGGATATGCAGTGAAATTATTCTATTATTTTATGTGAATGGTCAGTAATATGACGAACAAGATACGTACGTACACATATACACAAGACAAGGCAACAAACAACATATAAGACACTTGTTGACGAAGTACAGCTATACCAAGTACAGGTGGGGATTAATTATTTTATATTACCGCGGTTTTCCGATATCCGTACTACCATTATGCGTACCGTTTGTGTGTGTTTGTGTATACATACACAATCTACGTGACAAAATTTTTAATGTAAATAAACATTTTTATGTAAATAAAACTTCAATTTTTAACATATACAGGCGATTATTTTGAAAGTTAACATAAATATATGATAATAGTAATAATAAAAATTATTAATACACATATATATTATAATTTCTAAGCTTACAATTAGAAATAAATATTATGTAGCTAGAAAATATGACTTAAAAATTTATTTTTATAAACATATTTTAATTTTTATTAAAAAATAAATTGTCTAGAGAAACATCCTGTATATGATTCCGTTAAGGGTACCACGTGTATGTATTGTCGTACGGTTAACGGAATATCGGTGTATATTTATATAAGTACACTAAATGTCATAAATATGATCAGAGAAGAAGAAAAGATAAAAATCGTCCGGACCGAAAAATGATAAAATATTTCGTTTTAATACCGTCAAATCATTTAACATTACCCACTGGCATTAACTTTACCAAACCATATTTTGCGTTAAATAAATTAAAATGTCATGTCGTATGATGTCTGTAGCACTTTTTTAGTGACAAGAACATTTTTAACAAATTAGTGAAATTATCTAATTTTTCTTTCTTCAATTTCATATGGTATAGTTTTTCAATATTTAAATGAGATGACTTTTCAAGTAGGGCAATAATCAGCAGTATTGTTCGCAGCATGTTACCTACTTATCTATATGAATGCAAAAAGAAACCGTCGCTTGTAAAACAGGTAACAAATTTAAATACAATTGGAGTGAACATAGGGTGGTATTTGTTGTAAGCAATAAAATAATTTAACATCTTGAAAGTTTATGGTCACTAACACAGTCACTAATAACAGCCTCTCGAAAAATCATTTCAAAAATTGTTGGAAAAGGTATAGCTACATTACTATTTTCAACAAGTGTAATTCGAAGAAATCACAGTTACCAATACTAAAAAATTTATAGAATATCACTAATTTATTAGAAATGCCCCTGTCTAGGGATGCAAACAATATATCGATATATCGAAAATATCGATATATCGGTTGAATATATCAATATTTATCGATATTTTTTGATAGTTCGATATATCGATAATATCGAAAAAACTTTATTATATCGAACTAAAATATCGCCTTTTTAATTTATTGCATTATCATCCAACCTTAATAAATTCTTGATTTTAAATCAAAATTTCGAATAATTCATTGGCTACAAGCTAAAATATCTTAGCCCTTAGTGTACCAAAAAAGTTTCGCCCAGTTGTGTATTGTGTGTCGCACTTTTAGGTGCCAAATGTGATTGTACTTTTAAGTGCCAAGTTTTCTTAAAATCTATACAAATATGGAAGAGGAGCGTCTAGAGGACTAGAAACACTAGACTCCTCATAAACTATGAAATTTTAATTTGTTTGAGATAAAATGTGGTTGCGCAAAGTTATCTTCAATAGATAAACTTAGATGGTTTGGCGGTACCTGCTTGTGAAGGAAGCAACCAAAATTCATAGAATACAAATACCATCAAAGTTGCTTACAGTAATAAGAATGAGACTTAGTAAGGATGTCCAAATTTTGACAAAGTTAAATTGGGATACAAGTTCAGAAAAAAAACTGCCTTTACTCACCCCATGATATAGAATATTGGACAGAACTATTCGTCAAATCTTTGGCTGTACGTAACCACGAATTCAAAGTGATAAAAACAATTGTTTTTTTTTTAAGGAATCAACCAAATTATTTTAGAAGCCACAACCTATTTTATACTGATTTTTCAATCAAATTTTTTATAAAAGGTCTTTACAAAACTTTCGTCAGACTCTCGTTTACAAAGAACACCGAAAAAATTAATTTCGACGTTATTCTGAAAAACGTGATCAACTTAAAATATCAACAATCTCGAAAGCATAGTTTTGCTCCTTGGAAAACTTTTAAAAAAAATTTTCCCTGGAAAATACAACTGACGAGCTAAAAAAAACGTCGTCTAACATTTCGCGGGCCTCTTTCTTGGTCCCACATTTTCCGCAAAAATAGCATCGACGAGCAAAAAAAGTCTCGCTGTCTCCGGGCTTCCTCAATTTTTCTCAAATCATAATAAAAATTACGGCCCAAAATTAAAAAAACCTTCTCGCCGAGCCCCTTATCATGCCTCCGGGCCCCCGGGCAACTACCCCACCTGCCCTACCCTCTCGCCAGCTCTGTCAGAAAATACAGATACCAGTTCAAAGTGCAAATTTTAAACCGATATTTACTGAATTACCGGGAAAATTTATCGGGACACCAGGACAAGAGAGTTAAAATTGGAACAAATTCGGGAAAGCTGGAACGTATGAACGTTCCATCATAGGCTTGATTTGAGTTTTACTTATATACATGTATACCAGAGACTACTTACATCTTTATTTTTCATTCTAACTGATAATTATATAAGAGATTTTATTGTGAAAGATAAGAAAAGTAGAGGCAAATTAAAATTTGGAGGGCATATCTACAGCCGTCTACTTTCCAGGAATAATAGAAAGGCTTGCCACACTGAAAGAGATTTTCACAATCAAACAACAGTCCTTGTATATACAATCAGGATCCAAAAATGTCAGACCAAAACTGACATCGCTCATTGTCCGAAGGATTTTTTTATAAGGATTTTTTGAAAACTGAAGTTTATCAAAACTAATACAAAAATGCTTGACAGTTACAGGCAGAAAGTTCCATTACCTTTTTCACAGAACCAACACTGATCTGTTTAAATAACCATTAGGATAAATCTGCGAAAATTAAAAAAAATAAAAATATAACATCGTTATTTCTGCATAAATAAAGAAAAATTGCTTGATATTTCCACCAAAAACTACCAGTGCTGGCTAATGAAAGAATAACCTAATTATCCTGTTTCGACAAAAGAAAAATTGAAAATAAATATTGAAAATTGATATGTCTTTAACAACACAATCAATCCACAAAGATGTACTAAAATTATGGCATCTACTGTACAAACAATTTGCCGAGTGGACCAGAAGAGTAAGACGAATGAATGGTACTGCTGGTTAACTTATATCGTGGTAAATACATACACACATCACACAAGTCCGACTGTAATATAAATTCCAATGGTTTAGTCAAATGACGGGCATTTCGTACCGCCCTAGGTCAAATAGCCACAAACAAAAGTCATTTGTTCGATGGCCATACATACAGACACGACTGTAAATAATATTTCAATTTTTTCCAATATGTTTTAATAATTAATATCGTATCATGCACATGATTAAAAATTACGCTGTTAATAAAAGATGAAAGATCCGTTCTCTACTTTCGGAGACAAACATTTATACTCTCATGACGTGTGTAATAAACAATTAAGAATGTATTTTATTGTAGAAATTTCTATAGAACAAAAGCGTATATGTTGTTGTATGTGTGTACAGATTTCTACAAATAAAGAAAAATCTAGTCTACGACAACGTTAACTTTTCCAATAATTAATTACTTATCAAGAAACAGATTAAAATTTTATAATTCTAAAAAGAAATCTTTTAACACAATAATATATTACTGAGTAAAATCAGAACGTAGGCTTTCTAACATCAAGAGGATATCCTCAAAAATTAATTTTGGAGAAAACGAAAACATCTTTCATTTCTCTCAGAAGGTTCCAGAGATTGGTATGTATAGGGTGCCCAAACGGGAACGCAAGTACATACAGAAAAAGAAATACTGTGGCCACCACTCGATATGAATTCTTACTCGTACGCGACCACGCATTTTTGGTTTCATTTAAAAGTTGTAACAGTGGCGGATCCAGAGGGGGGTCATAGGGGTCATTACCCCCCCCCCTGAGCTGAAAGTAATTGCTACATATTCTTACGATTACGCTAAAAAATTCAAACAAATAAAAATTAACAAATAAATTTTCAAATTTCAAACAAACAAATCTAGTGGTTAATATTTTTAAACAGTATAATTTTAACTTGTAATTTTAAAATGTAATGTACACACGTAGAAAATATTATAATTTATTATTGTACATTAAAAGTCCTTACATCTAGCCCAGTGGTTCCCAAAGTGGTCTATATTAACCCTCAGGGTCGATAATTAGTTGCAAGCGGTCCATGTTGGCCAAAAAAAAAATTGGGGTTCGGTAAGATGTAAATGAAGGTTTATAGCAACAGAGTATACGTACACTAAAGCAGGTTTTAGCTTGGTTGTTCTAAAATGTAAAAATGAGAAATTGGTGACCTTTTTTTGGTTGTCACCTGCACTGACCAAAAAAAAGTCATCGGCACCTCATTTTGGACAAATTATATTTTCGAAATTGTTGCTGAATTTATGAATTTGTACAGGGGGTGTATCTAAAATCGAAAATCATGGCAAGGGATAGGGATCGACGACACCAAGAAGTTTGGGAACCACTGATCTAGCTTTTGAAAATAGGAGAGAATAACATATTTTTTTAAAATAACCATTTATCAAATAACCAATATAGATGCTGCACATGTGTTTAACAATCTTTAACTTAACAAAAAAGAAATTAGAGAAATTCATGTAGTTTTGAGCACTTTTGTTAAATTTGCAATAGCGAACAAAGTTTGACTCCCTCTCCCCCCCTAAATTGAAGGCTGGATTCGCCCCTGATTTGTAATATAGAATTTACCTATAAGTTTCACATAAAAAAATTCTGTGCAGATTTTGGACACCCTTTGTTATAGGTATTTACAATAAGAACTAAAGTGTTAAGTCATAAAAATTTGACCCCCTGAGCTGAAGGCTGGATCCGCCCCTAAGTTGTAAAAAATCAAAAGTCTTTGCAAAATTTTCCTCAGGCTGATATTTACGAAGCCAGTTGCAAAATTAACTTCAACCAATCCCAAAAACGTTGCTTTATATTCATAAAATTCTTCCGTAGGAATCCCGGAAAGTAAAAGGGCTAAAGTCGTGGATCAATGTTAGTCTGAGTACAAAATTAAAATCGATTGATTTTTAAAAAAACTTTTGAACATAATGAACAATTTTGTTCAAATATCTTGGCCCATCACTATCTAAAATGTGAAATAAAATTTCCATTTTAGGAAATTTCAATTTGTAAAGAAGAAATCACAGTTTAATCACTTCCTAGTTGCAAATATTTAAATAAAATTAATTGTATGATAATTCGTATTTTCTGTTTAAAATAATTTGTACCTACATAATATGTCTACCTACGTAAATGTACAAAAGTTTACAAAATAATTGTCACACATTAAAGAAAAAAGTTACAAGGGAAAATTAAAATTATCACTTATTACGTTACATAATTAATTTCTTACTTCATACAGTTACACGCAGAAAAAATAGTATAAAAATTTTAAAAAAGTTTTTCCAACAAAAAATGTAATTAATTGTCTTTTACTCGCAGATTGTAACAATTATTTTGTAAATAGTAGTACTTGTAGGTATTACGCATAAAAAGATTAATATTCATAGTTAATTCTTTAAAAAAAATTTAGACGGATATATATGTACGTACAAATTATAAAATAGCAGAATTAAATTTTATCTTTCAGATCTCACTTTGACGTATGTAATTTGCTTTTAAAATTATATAATTTATAATTATTATTATAACTTTTATTTAAATTAATTTTTATGTTCTAAATAACATTACAAAGTTTACTAGTGTAATAATCAAGGTTAGAAAAAGAAAAAAAAAATCCACTAAAAGGTGGCAAAGTTCACATAAAGATATTAATATACAGAGTGTCCCTAATAAATTTGCCCGCATGAGGGTCTCGTTAACGATAAAAGCTTAAATTAAGTGAACTATGTAGAAACACTAGATACCTAGAATGTAGTCGTCAATATTTTATTTTTCTGTGATTATCGGTATTGAATTATGACCCCGAACCGTTTTTTGAGAAATCGAGTGATTCTAAAGTAAAAAGTTTCGATCGAAAAATAAACAAATTACACAGCTCAACACGCAACTAATTAATTATGAAATGTAATGTCATAAAATAATTTACTATAAGGAAATTGCACTTTAGAGACTGATTGTAATTTTCTAAATTTTTTTTCAATTTTGATAATATATAATTTTATTTGAACCGATTCCATGTGATCTCAGTTTTTTTCAACCTTTTTTTAATGGCAGCAGGCACGAATTTTTCATAGTAAATTATCGTATGACATTAGAAATTATCGCGTAATTTGTTCATTTCCGGTTTAAACTCAGAAAAAAATTTTATAAAAGAATGTTTTTAAATTTCAATACTGATAGAAAGAGGAAAAAAAAACCATTTAATTGTGTCAGAAAATACTTCGTGTTCTATGAGAAACATAGAAGTTCGGGGTCATAAGCCGAGAACTGGTAGTTGTAGAAAAATTCAAAAAAAAACATTTACTTAAATTCTACGTAAAAAGTGCTATCTAAATGTGTAGGTAAAGATATCATAGTTCTTACCATTGAGAAGTTATTGGAAGGAAAAAAAAATTGGAATTATAGTTTCTTTTGATTATATAGCTCCTAAACCACATGGGGTTTGGGAAATTTAGAGATAACATTCTAGGCGTCTAGTGCTTCTACATAATTCAACTAATTTAGCCCAGACTGTCTTCCACCGTTTACGAGATTCAATTCTGGGTATTTTATTAGGAACACCCTGTATTTTTAATAGTGAAGAGATAATCTAATTTTGAGTAAATGGTAATAAATTCCAGTGGCGGAAGACATAGAAGAAATTATGGAACAAACTTGAAAAAAGAAGTTAAATTTTTAATATCAAAAAGAAAAAATATTATATGAAATTTGTAAGAATTTTTTTTTAAATACCTATATGAAATGCTCTGAATAAATATTTAATTATATGTTAATGCTAATTTTGATTTCAACTGAAAAAATTTAACTGAAAATATTTTTAATGAACCAATTATCAACAAGTATGCTGATTCTTTAAATATTTGGTTTACAGTAAAGCACTTTTCACTGAAATATTTTTTAAAACTTAAGAAAAACATATGTAAGTATTTAAACTATAGTCCGAAACAACGATCTAAAATATTGTAAAGAGATTCTAATTAAGTACCTATGTGTATTCCTCGAAAATCACTGAGAACAAAATATTGCACCAAAATAAATGTTTACAAACTTTCAAAAAAGCATAAATACCTAACGTTTAAATTCAAATAACAAATAAACTCTTAAATTATTGATTTAATCCTAAATGTACGCCATTGTTCTACAAAAAATTAAAACGTAATATCGTCAATATTAGAGTTTTGCTAATTGGTCTAATTTTATTTGGAATACATAAACAAGTCTCTATTTTATAACTCCAAAACTAGAAAAGTGATAAATAATAATAATAACTTTCGATTGGTACATTTACATTGATACTTTTTTGTCAACAAGTATTCTATTATCCAATCAAAAACCAAATTTTAAATGTAAACATCTACATATTCTATTAGATTCTTTCAAAAATGATTCATCTTAGGTATTATATATGTATATTTGTTTACAAATTTAAACCAATTACGTAACATTTAAATGATACTAAAATAAAAATGGGTGTACATATTATTCTGTGGTGGACATCATTATTTGAGGGGTTTTTTTTATAAAAACCAATAAAAATAAAAATTAAGAAATATGTGAAAATTCTTCTGTGTTCAAAATAAACTAGTTTTTAAACAAAAGATAATTGCAATTATTTAAATGGATATAAGTAATACATAGTCAATAAGATTATAACTTTAAAGAAATATGATTGGTTTGTATATAAAAAATGAGACTTCATATTTTTTTGCAATTTGCGGAATAAAGGAGTTACTTCCATGCTTGATAACAAGGGGTAAAGTGCAATTTATTGTTTTTAGGGGGAAAAAATACATATTCTTTAGCTATTATAACCAATCAAAAAGCCAGATTTAAAAAAGAACACTTTAATTTTAGAATTTCACTCAAAAAGATAAATACAAATGTCCCTCGGGCAACAAACTTCACACTGGGGATTAATTCCATTCAATCGTTGGATTCAAAAGAATGTAAAAAGCAAATAAATTAAATAATTTTAAATTTTATTTTCATGAAAAAAATTAATAACTGAAACTAGTAGATAATTATACTGTCAATATTAATTAAGAAACCAAATAATTTTTAAGTAAGTAATTTTGTCTATTTGCTTTCATTTTATATTTCCATAACTTTCCCACAAAATATAAACGTATATAATACTTACCTATACCCATTGCTGCAATATGTCATAGTTTCAAGGTCCTATTGTCCATGTACAAGTTAAATTATTAATTAAACTATTTCCTTTTTTAATTAAAAAAATATTTTATAAACATACAAAGACACTTAAGTATCTAAATTCAAGGAATTGAAAAATCCATAAAGATTAAATATCATAATTCATAGGTAATGTCGTAATGATAAATGAGTATTGAGTTTACACAATATAAAAATAAAAGATTTTATATGTTTTACTTTCTGGGAAGTAATTTGAAAAAAAAAAAAATAGAGATATTTTTGTAACTAGAGTTTTTAATTACAGAGAAGAGTAGAAAGAATTTTTTTACAAGAATTTATATCAAAAAGTTAAGAGCAGTGGCATAGCGACAGGGAGCCGGAGGGGACGGTCCGCCCCAGGCCCCGCTTTGGTATAGGCCCTCAAATTTTTCTATAGTTTTTACTTTATTACTTATAAATATAAAAAAAATTGAGAAGGCATTTGAAGGGTTTCTGACATAACAACTGATGATGTAGCTTCATGGACATCACTGCAACTGCTTAAGTTTATTACTGAGATGGACTTTCGTGAATCGTTGCCAAAAATAATTGAGGCCCTTATCCAGAGCCGGATTTACATAAGCTCACTTGGGGCACGAGCTTCGGTGTCCGGAATTTTGCGAACACATGATATTCGCGGAAATTTGCGAACAGTAAGGGTTTTTACTACCTGAGACTGACGTGACAAGATTACAGGCATATTTGAGCTGCGGAAATTTGCGAACACTCTTGTTTTTTTTTTTTCTTTTAAAATTTGTTAAAATAGGGTAAACGCCCATTTACAGAATGAATTTAATTATATCAGCTTGGAAAACGCAACACATTCCGTTTTTGTTTATACATCTTAAATGTTGGCAAATATGACTGACCCCCCACTGTCATCGAAAAAATAGTGATAATATTATTCTATTACAGTGGATAATAATATTAAACGAAAGAGAGATAATTCTAATTGTTAATAAATACACCAATAAAATGACAAATCCGTCATAAATGCTTAGAGCAAGTCACGAAATTAGTAAATAAACAGGAAAATTTAGCTTTTCCATATTACTTTAATCTTTAATATCTTGCTAATCAAGCATGCGCAAAATATTATTCTTTTTTTATAATGTAATTTCCTGTACACATGAGAACATTTTATTTCATTTTTATAATATTATGAAAATTCTGAATATTACATCTTTAAACAAACCTCCCTAGTAACCAGTCATGTCGTCAGAAATTTGGATCAGATTTACGTCCATCTGCGCCGTTTCTGACGAATATACAGACGACAGACTATCGACAGAATTTAACGTCAGGAAAAAACAACATAGATACGTAAGTCTGAGGAATAATTTTTATAATAACTGGGTCGAGGTCTACAGACGTACGGCAGGAAGACGGCAGCTACCTGCTTTAAATTCTCCCCTCCCCTAAGTTTACAGCGGTTCTCATTTTCATTTTTTAATTTTGTTAATTCAAAGTGTCAGTCTTTTGTTAAAATTCTTGTTTCCATATATATGTACCAAAATATATATAATAAAAAAGATGAGAGTAGTTCTCATTATTAAACAAAACTGAACAATTATAAGTTTTTTCAGTTAATGACGAATATAGTTTTATTAAATGTTTAAAAATGAAACAATTTTCTTACATTTTAAGGTTATTTTGTTACAGATTCAGTTTAAAAAAAATCATGTAAGGTTATAAGCTTACATGATTTGCAAAATGTAAGAAAATTGTTTCATTTTTAAACGTTTAATAAAACTATATTCGTCAATAACTGAAAAAACTTATAATTTTTCGGTTTTGTTTAATAATAAGAACTACTCTCATCTTTTTTATTATATAGGTTATAAGGTACCTAAGGCAATTAAGGCCCACCTAAGCAAAATATGCTTATTATTTATATATCTTATAAAATATCAAAAATATAGTATTTAATTATAAAAATTTACTTATTTTTTGATAAAAATTCCTAAAAAAATTAATGAATTTGTAATTATACAAGTCAAAAATTTGATTCTAAAAAGTGTCTACAATTGGGCCTTATTTCCGACTGGTGTAGAAAATAAGGCCCACCTATTACAACTGCCTGAAATAGTACATTTATTATTTTTTTTTTAATTAATTGGGGGATTTTAATTACTTTAAGAATAACTTGAACTTGAAAATACTTTAAGAATAACTTGAACTTATATATCAAAATATTTTGTTATTTTTACACGTTCAGAAAATCCTTGAATCCCGCTTGACTGTGTGACTGTTATTGAAAACAACAATAAAAAAAATTACCTAAGTCATTATTTTTAATTTTTAATTTTTTTATCGTATTTTTCGAATAAGTCAAGTACTAGGTGTTTGAATATATTAAGTCGAAATAAATAATTATTAAATCTAAGAGTTCTTCTTAGAATTCCGAATCTCCTTGCAACCTCTCTTTGATTGCCATGTCGAGTGACATAGCTTAAGGCTGATGCCAGTGCTTCCTCAGATCACAACGCTCTCTTCTTTTTATCAGCCATACTTCAAAACACTAAGCAATAAAAATAAAAATTCGACCAAACCAACTAAAACTGATCTGGCATCATTAAACAAATGCAACAAATAAATCAAAATTAAATGTACTTAGTTTTTTGTCCTTTTTCCTTTTTGTTATTTTTATATTAGAGTAACTATAGTAATTTAAGTTGTGCGTCTAATTTTGCTTCATTTGTTAATGACTTCAGACCTGTTTTAATTGATTTTACTTTGTAGTGTTTGATTTTAATTGTGTTGGTAATAAAGCCCAAACAAAATTTGCATGGGCCTTATTATCAACATGTCAATATTTATGCTTATATACATTTTATATAAATACTTTAGAAATAAACTAAATTAATTGTAGTAAAACTTAAAGAATATTAATTTTTTTCAATTTTGATAACAATTTGAAAGAAACATACCTTTAAAAAATCATTAATATAACACTCACAATGTGCACAATTTTTATATCAACGAACGAAAATGTAACCTCTAAATTTGTTTGTTAAAATATGACATGAGTTTGTTACTCTGAGTAGCTCAACTTTTGTATCTGGTTTTGAAATAATTGAAAGTTCATTTTAAACTTGTTGATAAGTTAGAGAACTTTTCTTGGTAAGAAATATAGCTAATGGGCCTTATTACCCGCTGGGCCTTAAATGCCTTAGGTACCTTATTCTAAAATAACTGATGCACTTATAACAATATAACATTATTTTACTCTACACAAATATTGTGTTACTTCCTTGTAGTTAAAAACAGGTTAACATTTTTATTCTGTTAAATCGAAATTTGTCTTAATATTTTCATTTAACATAAACACAAAATATTACGTTAACACAGGGTTTTGTTACTTATTTAATACAAAGATTTTAAGCACTGGTTTTTTTGTACTTTGACCGGGCTCTAACCATTTGTCTCATTTTTCTATGCACTGATTCGGCCTTGATCAAACGAATATCGTACCGACAATTAATATAAATTTTTCAAGTTTTATCTTAAAGCCGGTAATGTGGTAAACCGCACATTATTCTGGATTTTTATAGGAATCTCCTGTCAATAACATACGAAGGGTTATTGCTGGTCAAATTTCAACGGGTTTACAGTGTTTGTGTTACAGTTTGTATACCTATCTCATATTTTTGCACTAATTTTGAAAATTATTTTTTTTAAATCACAGTTATAACTTATTATTCTTAAAAAATTGAATATGTATACTTTCTCTTTCTTTTCTTATCATTTTCCTTCTTTTCAATAAAATTTGAGATTATTATGTGCACGACACGACACTATTAATAAATTTTTTACTTGAAACTACGACAAATATTCAAATTATTGTTTGCATAAACATTGATTCATTGAAGACGGTGCCATTAACAACTGCAAATGTTTGAAACAAATGCTTTCTCGGTGAATACGCACCATGCTGGAAACTCCTATAAAAACTTTATTTGAAAAAATACTCAAAAAAAATTTTACTAGCACTTACCTGGTACAGCATCACCATTAAATCGAATATCTACACGATGCGGTAACGCTTGGTGCGGTGTAAATGAGGCCCTAAATCGTTGTCCGCCTAAACTGCGTACACTTGACGTCACACGGCCACCTTCGACCAAAATTTCTAAGTCGCCTGAACCGGCTCCGCTTCCATCAACTGAAAAAAATTATAAATATTTTTTGAGAAACCAATTTCAAAAATACCGAATCGAGCTTGCACAATTAGGGTTCCGTACAGTGAGCAATTAATAAATAAAATTAATTTTTTTTAAAATTATGTAGGGGATGGTAGCCCAAAGTGGTTAAGCTAAGATTGAACGTTCAAAAAAGTGGTTTTTAACTTCGATAAACAGATTTTTTTATATTATCAGATAGAATAGCTATCGAATTTTAAAATGAAACTTCACTTAAGAAATTTTTATAGGAGATTTATTTTTAATAAAGAAAATACAAAACCTCTGCAAAAACCCGCTTTGCCCGTATAGGTATCCTAAAGCGGGTAGCCCCCTTTGGGCAAAGCGGGTAAGTACATTATGTAAATACTGTTAATATTTTTTAATAGAAACTTTCATAACCATAGAGAACTTAAAAATAGTAATAATTAAGTAAAAAAGAATTGAAAAAAGACAAAATTGATAAATTTATAACAGTTATGTTCAAAAAATTTATAACTTTCTTTACAATCTCCATATTGGAGTATATTATTCAGGTAATTTCACATCAAAATCATCACAAATAAGGTAGGAATATTATTTTTAAGCTTTTTCCTCCATTCCGTCATAAAAAGAAGATTTTTTTAAATTTTTTTCCATTTATTTTGTTAAACTAATTTCAAAATGAAAGCCGATACATGTTTACCTTTTCCTACATTAAAAGTCAAATGATGATAACATAATCCGGTCATACCAAAAAGATTACAAATAAAAAGGTTTGTGACTGGTCACAGAATATTTATCCTCAAAATTTTTAACAAAACCAACAAAAAAATGACACTTAACTACGACATTAAACGACACAAGCGCTCAAGTACAACTGGTTAATATTAGTTGACATTCGGTTAATCTCGGTATACACACGACCTTACAAAAACATTTGATACAACGATATAAAAGCGCTTACCCGCCTTAAAAGGGGTACCCGCTTTGGGCGACCTTCCCCTAGCTATATTTGGTTTTAATAACTGTAAATGTTTCAAAGTTTAAACTGTAAATATGATGTTCTTTTTTGGAAACTGTTGAACAACTATTGAAAAAATCTGTAGTTTTCCGGTAATTTATCACTCCGGAACTACTAATCTTATTACAATCAAAATTTGGTTTTGAAAACTTATGAATTCAGGGGGGAGCGTTATTTTTAGCAAATTTTGGATTATAAAAATTACTAGACCAAAAATTATAAAAAAATACTTTTATAACTTCAAATGATACCTCACACAAAATATTAATTAAAACTTTTTTTGGACTAAACTGACCCCCATTTCAATTAAAAATAATTTTCTTTCTAATCGGTGACATGTGCGCCTTATCAAAACCTAATCGCCTTATCATGTGAAATTTCAAATTCCTACGTTACATAATTTTTTTATAAAAACCTCTATAAAACACGGACCGCTGAACACGAGTGTAATCTTATAAGAATCCTATTTTCCCTTTTAAAGCCTGGAACCCTAAAAAATAACAATATAAATAATCTTACTTTCAAATTCGACTGGTTGCCCAACAATTCCATCCGGTATTGGTTGCACCTTGATTGCACGTGCCCCGGTAACTTCGCCCGAATAATATTTCGATGTACTTCGTAATTCTTGACTCTTATTATTACTCATAAAACTGTGATGGTCCGTTTCATCTTTGAACGCATAACTATGTTTCGTTTGTCCAAACGTGGGTGAATCCAATTGATTTTCCGCTAAATTAGCAACGGATTCTAAACTTCGATACGATAAAATATTTTTCGTTTTTTCTATGGCATCGCGTGAATCGTGACGCAGCGTAGAACGATCTATGGTGCCGAATGATTGAACGATTGGACGTGTGTCAACTTTGATATCATCGTCCAAATCACGTTTAAATGTCGAGGAATATTGTCGTGAACTCTCTTCACGAATTTCTTCACGAAATCCTAGTGGACTTCGTGACTCAGATATTCGCATCGATGAAAATTTATTCGTATAATCGGGACTTCTCGTCTCGTACGATCGTGTTTCATTGATTGTTTTCTTGTAATGATATTCGGGACTTTGTGACCCAAGTCGATCGTAATAATTGGGACTTCTGGCGGGTGATATTCGTGGCGATGATATTTTGTGATCCACAACATCGGTGGAGTTTTTGTGATACGAAGGTGATAATAGATTTGAGCTGGTGGTCTCTTTGTAAACTTTTGTTTGGTAAGTAGATGATGAATTCAATTTGGATGACTCGAGTATGGGACTTGGACTATTTGAACTATAATTTCTAATATAACTTTGGCTTTGGATTGGACTTTGACGATACGTGTTATTTGGACTAGGACTATTTGATGTGGTTGTGTAATATTTTGTCGAAGATTGGTTTAAAAGTGGACTTTGGCGGTAAGTGTTGCTACTTGGACTGTTGCTGCTGGATTTCTTGCCTCTTTGTGTGCCAACTTTCATCATGAACGGTGAACCTTTGACGTCGTGGCCGTTAAAATAGACGTAGACCTAAAATAATTTTTTTTAAATTATACTCAAATTTTTCCACATTCTCGAAATACTTAACTTACCCGATGTTTTCCGTTATGTTTTGGCGTAAAATGTAATTTATAATGGTGATCATTGACTCGTTCGACTCGTACGTGGACAGATTTTTTATCGTGTACCACATCAGCGTAAACTTCGCCAACAACTCCAGCAGCTGTTGTATCCACTTCGAGCACGTGTGGTAAAAGTGGTAGAGCACCTTCGAAACCGGATACATGGACACCTCGCGTGTCGAATACTTGACAAGTGAATGGGCCACCCTAAAAAAGAAAAGATTAATTTAAAATTTGCCCATCAAATATTTAAATTTATTTTAAGGAATTAAACTTCACATTTATGGGTAACCATGAATAACTCATTAAGATTATTATAGTCAAATCTTTCTTATATCCGATTCAGATAACACTGATTGCTTGGAAATGGAACAAAATTCAAAATAATTTCAGTAATTACGGACAAAATCAGTACTGGTCTTGGAACAATGTCTCGCTTTTGTATTTTTTTTTTTTTTTTTTTGTATTACTTTTGACAAAAATTAAGTCCAAAATTATTAGTATGATTGCAAGACCAATATCAACGATTCTAGTGAACAGAATCAAGAAAAAAACAAGATTCTTGCTGAAATACAAGAAAACCCCGAAAATTTATCAGATATTGTTATTAGAACTTTTGAAAAGTCGTTAGTGGAGGACAAGGAAAGTGGTAGAAGACTAGGATTTGAAAGGTCAATATCCATCTGAAATTGTGAAGAGAAACTGTAGAAAACCTTTACGAGCAATGCCGACCCCGAGATTCGAACTTTCAACCTTCCAGTAGGCCCGACGAGAGGGGGGGGGGGTAGTCGGGATTGCAGCTCCGGGGCCCACGCTCTTCCCTTTTTTTGCTCTTCCCTTATTTTTGGGAGGAAGTTTTTAAAAATGCAATTGATTCCCGGGGCCTCTCCTTTTTCTCCACGGCCCTGCCTACCAGTCCCCAAATACCAGCGCCTAAGCACGCTCGGCCACTTCGCTGGTTTAATAATCAACAGTTTTTGAAAAACACCAGGTATCAGCCCTACTCTTACAATATTTTTGAATAAGATTAAAGCCAAATCCGAGAGAAAGATTGCATTTTGCAAGATTAAAACCAAGAATCGTGCAAGATTACTAGGGTTTTGATTTTGGTCTTGCATTTGTAAAAAAAAGACACCTAGAACTCTTCAGGTGGCCTTTCCAACAACGATTTTTATCAGTTTTTAATTAATTTACAAACCTGTATATGTTTCCCCTGATACGTAATCTCAATCCGCCATAAGCCTGCCTCATCCGGTTTAAATGTGGCACTGTTTGTACCATCGATTGTTTGCAACGGACATTTCAACGGTCGATTGTGTGGACTGTATGCGGTAACTAAAATATCCTCTCGTCGTGGTGCCCCGGTTGAATTGACCAATACCTGAACGAGTGAACCGAGTGCGCATGGTGCCATACCGGGTGGTAAAACTTCGACCAGCGGTGGCATAACACGGAAATGGTACGATGTTGGGACCAGTTCGTTCTCGTAGTACACAAGAATTTCGTGCATTCCAATTTTTTGTGGTGTGTAGGTTCCTTCGCCTCGATGATGCGTGCATGGGTGATTTCGATTGTCTGGTGATTTGATTTCAGTCTTTAAGTTTTTGTACGATAAATTTTTGTCTAATAATTCTACCGAGAAGTGCATCTACAAAAAAGGAGGAAAAATTTAGTTAATTTTTTCGGAGGTTGTACTAAAAATAGGTTACATACTGGTTCTCCAACACGAGCTGATGTTGAATCTAAGTGTACTCGTATTAATTCGTGGACCGGTGTTCTTTCGGGTACCCACTGGAAGTATGCAGCGTATGCCATCACACCCAAGTGTTCCACATGCTTATCGGCCATGTCTCGCGCACTTAATATTGGATGTACCCCTAATTTTTGTCCGGCTTCGATTCCTTTCTTTAAATTATCTTCCCAATACATTGGGTCCGTGCGTAACGATTCTGGAGGAGGAGCATTTCCACCTAGTGACCGAACAATTTCAGCCAACACCCGGCCATCATTCCAGTCAGTCTAAAATAAAATCATAATTTATCAAAAAAAAAAAAAATTTAGTGCCATATTTATTAGATTAGAGTTACTTACCGTAAAATTATTGACCCGTTTACTAGTACGCGAATTGACCCATCTGAGCGTTGCATGGAACCCTGGTGATCCTGGCTTCATAAAATATGACAAGTAGGTCATACCGCTCAATTCGTCTAGCCACGGTGATGCTAAATATTCTGGCTCCAAAACAGCTGGAATTCCAAGTTCATTTTGTGCCACGGACATGGCACGACGACAATTTTCTACCGAATTTCGTTTATCTAACGAACGCCAGTGTGGGAACAATCCTGGTTGACAATAGTCCACCAGTGCTGAGAGTAGTATGCCCGAATTCCAATCGGTGGTGAGATTGTGTACCTCACATTCAGGTAACACTGCCTGTAGCCATGCTAACATTAACTTTCTGGGCGGGAATTTAGATCTTCCAATTTGATAGCGTACGATTAACGACCAGATTAAGCCAAGGATCAGTTTTAAATTCCCATTTACAATGTCAACATTTCCTACAATAAATAAATTAAAATTAATATTAAAGGTAAAAGTCATAGTATACCTTCATTCGACCATTAAAAATGGCGTCACAGTCAATGGGTAAGGGTGATGATAATTAAATCAATAAGTGCGGCAGCGCGTCGGCAAGTTCTCACCAGCCGTAATATATTTACACGAACCATTTCAAGGTATTTTTAACCCCCTTAAAACTCTAGTTTTATTTGTTGTATTGAATTCAAATTTTGCATACACAATAACACACTTGAAATCACTCTCAATTTCAAATTTCATCGATCTAACTTTCGTAGTTCCTGAGTTATAGGTCTCCAAAAATCGATAATTTTGGCTCTCACTCACTCATTCACTCACTGACGGATCATCAAAATATCTGGCTTATTTCCAGTGGACCTAGGAAATCCAAATTCGGTCAGAATATAGATTTTAGTCTAAAAGTAAAGGTAAAAATCTAAAATCATAATATTTTTCGTTATTTTCGTTATTTGTGCCCTTTCTTTTGAAAAATACAGGGCAATTTTATAAAATGTAAATGTTACTCAAAGCCTTCCTAAATATTCAAATGTAGGTACTAGTTGCCGGTAACTATGAAAAAGAAATAATTATTGATAGCAACAAATTACCTACTATTATTGCCTATTATGATTAATAAATTTATAAACATTTAAATTGAACAACCTTGTATTAAACTACATTTCCTACAAAAAGTCGTGAGATCCCACCAAAAACATAAATGTAAAAAATGGGCAAGTTCTATAGTATTGTTAGCCTGAAAAACAATTGAAATCAAAATAAACTGTCAAGTTCCAAACACATTTTTCGTGCAGAATCGGAATAAAATAAATTGTATTAAGAAATACACATCAAGCTTTTTTAAAGTAAATAATAGAAATTTTTCATTAGAACTTGGGCAGTTTTTAACACCAAGTTTAATATACATGATAAATGAATAAAAAGTTCCCAAGTTCTAATGAAAAATTTCTATTATTTACTTTAAAAAAGCTTGAAGTGTATTTCTTAAAACAATTTATTTTATTCCGATTTTGCACGAAAAATGTGTTTGGAGCTTGACAGTTTATTTTGATTTCAGTTCTTTTTCAGGCTAACACAATACTATAGAACTTGCCCATTTTTCACTTTTATGTTTTTGGTGGGTTGATTTTTCGCTATCAACGTGTGTAAATATTTATTACTAATACATATCAACGAGTGTAAATATTTATTACCAAAATATTAAGTTTTGTGATAGTTACGTCACGTTGCATACAATATTATTCTCCACGCATTGGTGGATACTGTACATCAGCGTTTCTCAACCTTTTTCCAGCTACGGCTCGGTAAAATGTCGGATAATTTTGTGCGAACCGATCACATGTAGGATCACATACGACAATAAATTATTAGTTTTCTAAATGTCGTTTTCCGATTAGTTGGTCTGCAATATAATTCAGATATCAGATTCAGCCGCCATTACCACCATTTTAGCGTAACCGACAAATATCAAATTTCACAGGAGAAGGATTTTTTATATATCGCCTTCCTAGAATGAAAGTGGGATATCTGGGAATTTTATTTTTAGTACCACGTAATAGATAAGACAATTAGTTATCGAATAACATATTTCACAAGTTCGTTGGATATATAATTTTTGAAGGGTTCCGGAGTTATTTAAACGATTATCACAAAATTTAAGAAAATCAAGGGCTTTGGTAGCGTAAAATATCAAAAACTGGCTTAAGGAAATTGAAAAATATTTTAGGAAAGAAGAATTTATGGAAATTTTGAAAGATACAGAGCGTCTGATGGAATTATGGTGGATCAGTTTCTACTTGAGCCCAACTAATAACGATGTAATTGTATAGAAAGGACAAATTATATGTTATTAATTCCAATGAAAAAGAAAGTATAAAAAAACACCATTTAAAGATATTATGGATAATGCTTCAGAAGAGTTAGCATCACGGATGGTTGCACTAAAGTTAAAGAGAATTCTACAAGAATCAGTTCAGTGCCAATCTAAGCAATATATCTGCAGGAATTGTAGAAAGTAAATAAAAGAATCAAATAATTTTTTTTAATAAAGCTCTATCTTTAAGTATTTCAATTACATAGCTCAGTAATTTAAGATTAATCATATTCTAAAGAATGACGGATACTGGAACATCGTTAATTTTTTATTGATGGGTATTGATACACCACACTTTTTCCTTTATTTTATTTTTATTAATATATTTATTATAAAAATATTCAAATAAATTAAAATATTCCTGAAAGATCATAAAATTCTCTTTCGTTTTAGCTTTACTGTTGGTTATTTCGTATAATTATGAACGAAAAAATTTAATGTAAAGTCCTGCTCGTGTCTAACATGACGGCTACTGGTGCTCTTACCTTACTGTTTTTGTTTTTTTTAAAAAGTACTTAGAATTTTAAATCAAATTATTAATTATATTTAGAAATGTATTGTACATCGTTTTGAAAAAGAGTAAGTGAAACCAAAATTTTGTTTTTTTCAAAATTTCACTGTAGTGTAATCCCTTAACCATGAGCCATCAGAGCCATGTATGGTCATCCATAAGTTAGCGATGAGTAATTTATAAATAACTAGACCGAATAATACTCATGATCTGCCCATATGGCATGTGAGGCGTAGTACCATTACAAAATACTTGAGATAATTATGGGTTTTAATACAAAATTCCTTAAATAGTATTTTTTTATTACTATAATTAATTATTTATAAACAATTAACCTTGAACGCATAAGTTATTTTTGCAGCTTATTGTATAAATTTATTATGAAGATTTTTTTTCAAGTATAAAATACCTAATCTGATTAAAAATACATTAAATTGCGAAAAAGATAAAATCGTAATTAAAAATTGAAATTTCACCCATAAGAACAACAATTTTGTTGACTAATCTAGTTTTTCAAACAAATCCCAAATGTACTCTAAAATGAAAATTTGGTTAAATTTTGAAATGTCTTTGATACTGCAAATACAGAAAAGAAATCGAATGAAGCGTATTGGCCCAATTTTATTATCAACATAACCATTCACCTTTTTTAAAATTTATTTCTTGAATAAATAAATTCCATTAATTTTATTAAATAATCATAGATACCAGACGACACCGGTATTACATCATAAGTTACACAGGTGGATTCATAAATTTTTATGCATATTTATTTTATTACTTAAAAAATAATTAATATAGGTTATTAACAAAAAAAAAAAAAAAAAAATTGAAGAAAGCTAGCCGTTTTAATAATAACGATGTTTATGTGATTTAGAGAATTTTTACTTAATTCTTATCGCAATCCATAAATTATATTTTTTATATTCCATATTCAGAGGCGTAACTACAATTCTTGCGCCTTTGATTCTAATGCTCTTGCCTCAAAAGTCCATTCGTCCTCAAAAATGTAGCTGACAAGCAAAAAAAACAAGGAATTCCCTTCTTTGTAAGTAACGGACACTGATAACTGGCAAACAATCGCTTCCCAATAAAAAATTATTTTTCCTCCTTGCGCTTATATTTTTGCCTGTTCCACCTCTTTTTGTCATACGCCTTGGAACAACCACCTGCTCCATTGTAGTTACGTCTCTATTCCTAATGAATTGTTAAGGTCTAAAGTCTAATCCCACTTATTTAAAAGATTCTATATTTAACAATCATGGTTCCTCAGTGAAGTCAGTTAGGCTTGCCACATGTCCTTACCACAAACTGTTTAAAACAGAAATTCCCAAACTTTTTGAACTCGCTGCACCCTTAAGGTACAGATCATTTCCGAGGCGTGCTTTGGTTCCGAAAACATGACATATTTTTCAAAAATTTTCCCCAAAAATATAAGTGAAGAGCAAAAAAAAAGAAGCTTCCTAGTTTCTAGCAGTAGTCATTTTCTCATATTTTTTTTCCTAAAAGAAATGTAACTGACGAGCAAGAAAAAAAACAGTTACAACATTATTTTCCCTTTTTAGCAAGGCAACCGCGACGCACAGTTTAGAAACCGCTGGTTTAAAGTTTTCTACCTAATACCAGTGTTTAGTGTCAATATAATTTGCAAAAAATACCATTTTATTTTATAAACCTGATATGTTTCAATCAATATAACCATTATCAAACAAGTGACGGAGCTGTAGTAGTGGCTAGGAAAATTACTAAGGATAGGAGTAGTTGGAGGTGTTATAAAACAAAAAAAAATAAAGTAAATCCGGACTATTTAGACACAACTGACAAAGAAACAAACATTTTGGGAATAATACATCGTATGAAAAAATAATGATTTAATAAACAGTTGTAAATTAATATCAGTATAATCGTTTTAAAGTAGATCGAAATAACCTTTGTGAATTTCTTATATTCTTATGAATGTAATGGTATCCTTTGCAAAATTTTGTGAATAATAATTTGATATTTATTTGATTATTTCTTTTTTCTGCCTTCGTTGTGCGCAATTTAATGGCAAATTTATCATTATCAAAGTACACCTGGTTAATTTATTGCCGTATATTTCCACTATGATTTTTATTTATCGTCTACAAGAGAAAAATATTGATTTTTTTCTCTTTGCTTATATATACAAAAATAAACAAAACCGGTTCTATTTCAATTTTTAAAAGCAAAAGTGGTCTGCATGAGATCTGCATCAAATTGGATGACTGAAATCTGGTAATAATATGCAGTTACATAAATATTAATTGCAAGTAATTAAAATTTTGAAGCTGGATAATTTTTTCGATACAACCGTAGTATTTGAGTTACGTTGTAAGTTATACTTCACGGACATATTGTTAACCCTAGAATCATACGTTGGTCTACGAGAAACGTTAATCATACATTGGCATCAATTTGACGAATGGCCTTTTTACGGAGAGTTTTGGAGTTTATTTGCATAAATATTTATTAATTTTTTTAATCTTTTTATCAAAGCATATTTTCATTATAAAAATTAAAAAATTGATAAATACATCAATTGTACCATAAGACATGTCTTTCAAATAATTAATTTATGAACTATTATGAGTCGGCGGACATACGTGACTTTACAGAATGTGAAATTTATCGGTCACAAATATTCCCGTAAATATGTAGTTATTTTCTCATTAGGAACATTTGTAAATTTTCTAAAATTTGTTAACATTTTTTCGAATAAATTTTTTCCACAAAATAAATTGTTAATCTTTTATTAAGTCACTTGAAACGCATTCTTTAGTTTTCGATTCAATATATTAAAACTTCAGGATTATGTCGTCTCTATAAGTCAAACAGCTGTAATCATCTTTCACATTATCATTATCATTGAATAAATTAATTATAACATCCATATATCTTTAATAAATTTTAGAAAAATTAGGAAAACTTTTATATGTGAAGTACAAAATCTTTAAAAAAAAAACATACGTTAATCATACATCGTCGTCAAACTGATGCACACTATTTTAATATAAACAAAACGACAGTTACTATAAACAAAATTGATACGTCTGCTGTGTTATCATAACAAATAAATTAGATACCAGAAGTTTTAGAACAGATAAGGAACGACAAGTTGTACCTATAGTACTGGAGCAGGTAGAGAAGTCATTTTGACGAGTACGTATGATTATAGGGTTTATAATAATATCAATTTTTCATTACCAATATTAACAAGTTTAACACCATCTTTTTCAATTGCATTCAGTGCGGCGGTAACATTTTCCAAGTACTGGTGTTGATTCATCGGTCGCTTGTTGTAAGATGGACGCATTGGACGACCCTGTAACGATTCCACCAGCATACATAATCGTACACCTGTACATAAATCCGTGGACAGATCGCTAACACGCTGTTCGGCCGGCAAGTGTTCATTTACCCAGTTTCTGGAAAAATCGATAAAAATTTTATCGGATTATTATTATTTTGATTATTGCAAATTGCCTATATACGTATATTACATAATGTATTATTGATACATATGAACTGGTTTTTTAAATATATATTAATATATAAATATGTAAAAATAATTATTTTATGGTCGTAAGCCATCTGTTACATCTTTTATTAACCCTTTCAACAATAATTGTTTCTAAATGAGTCCAAAAAAATACTATTGCAAGCACTAAGCTTCCAAGGGATGTCACTATGTGTGGTACACATAGATTCCTCGTACATGCTTGTATAAGCGTGTACCTTTGTACGGGTAATATTTTTTTTTTATTAATGCGATTTATCATCATTTTTTGTTTCATTTAAAATATATTTTTCCACAGGAATGAAATTTCCCACGGGAAATTTCCCGGGGTAAAAAGCAGTTTGTGTCCTTTCTGATCCTTCTGTTAGCAATATACAAAGTTTGTGAAATCATTTATCCGTTTTTTAATAGTCAGCTGTTGTAATTTAATGCATTTTCCCTCGGAAATGAAATATTTTCCCGAAATAAAAAGTAGCCTATAACCGTCTCTGGCCCGCAGGCAACGTCTGTCCAAAGTTTCAAGTTGATTGGTTAAGCTGCTGAAGCGTGAAAGCCGGTCAAACAAACAAACAAACAAACAAACAAACTCACTTTCGCATTTATAATATTAGTAAGGATTATTTACACCATATTTAAAACAAGAATAGGATAAACTGTTTCTTTACTTTTTCTACTCATGCAGCAGTGTAAAAATTAAGGACATATCAATTAGAAGAAATTAGAAGAAAGTTTTTCCCTTAATAACAAATTACTGACAATTAATAATAGAATAAAATACACCTTTCATTTTTCATACAAGTTTGGGACAAGAATAACTTTAGGATTTGAAAGAACGACGCACCCAAAACCCATCGACTCCAACTATCATGGTTATTTAAAGAATTTCACGTTTGTACATGCGTCGACTGTGGTGAAATTTACAGGAGAATATCTAGAGACCAACTTACATAATTGCTGAAAATTTTATCAAAATTGATTTTGTGGTTTCGAAATTATACACGTTGGAATTTATCAAACTTTTTTTAGATTAAAAAACTTACTAATTTTGATCCAAAAATTACGATTTTCTATAATTTTCAAAATTAGATAATACTTCAAAAATGGAGCAATAATTGCCTTCGTTTCTTTTCAAATATTCTTTCTCATTTATCTTTAATACTCTTATGTTTTAATATTACTAGAACTTTAAATTCTGGCTTAAATTGAAATTCTAATAATCCCGCGCTTCTAATTTGATCAAAAATAAAAAGAGCGGCAGTGAAAATCTATACAAGTAGTCTTAAACTCCATGTTTTTATCACTAAAATTATGCATCAAAAAATTGATTAGGTATACCTGATGACGTCATCAGGGTAATTTTTTTTATTAATGTGATTTTAATAATTTGAGGCTATAGAATATATTTATTACTATTTTTCGACACTTTAGCGATTCATCTCTACTTTTCAGCGCTTCCGCCATAACATACAAAAAATGAATTTATGTACCTATATAAGTTTATTTATTATACCTATACACCTTTTCTTTCCGTCAACGGACTAAAATTACTCAAAACAAAAAATTTCTCAAATTTTAAAACTTTATACTGCCGACTCTCGTAAATTCGAAACTCGACGGACTATTAAAATATTACGAATTATCGAGTATTTGAAATATCAAATGATATATCATAATATAACGATGGTATCATAACAAAAACAAGGGCTCAAGGGTGTTTGAACTTGTCTCAAAATGTACTTACAATCTTTCTGTCTCTTTCTCTCTGCAACTTTGAATTGTCGAGTGTTTGACGCCGATAAGTTCGAATTAACGCGTCGTTTTGTTACGTAGCAATGATTTTTTCGTTCGAATTACTAAGTGCATATAAAAATGTATTGATTTAGTTCGAAATATAAAGAGATTTTGTAGGGAACTCGTGATAACTTTGAATTATAGAGAGGTTCGAATTATCGCAGGTTTGAATTAACGAGAGTCGACTGTATTTTAAATTATTTAGAATTTTAATATTTCCAAATAAAATAGTGCTAGTGGGTCAGAGGGTTAAACGACTATTTACACAGATATTATTTTTATTTATAAAAAATAAGAATTAATTCATAATATAAAAATTTACAAAAAAAGAAAAGTTCATCTATAAACATTTTTTTATGATAACTTAATTATCTATAAACCAAATTGACCCAGTTTCCTTATAAGTAATCCCCAGAAATCAACACATTATTTTTTTTTTATTATAAATTTTATTATTTTCTAAAGAACATTTTATTTTTTAATATGAACATAATCTACAATAAACGTTTAAATAGATTCTTTGGGAATTCTCAGAAGAACAATTAAATATTTACATGTGAGGGTTACTGAAAATTTAAAGGAATTTTACTGGCGAATTTACAGCAAAATTATTTAACCGGACTTATATTTAATTAACGGTTATATTTAATTAACTAATATATTGCATAATGTATAAATAGAATTGCTTTTACCCGTTATACTCAAAACCAGATATCCCAAACGGTTAGATTTTGTTTAAAGTGTTGTTCAGTTATTTTCGTATAACTAGTAGGTACAAGATAATAAATTTTTCTTAAGCTCATGTATACCTACATACTTGAGAAGAAAACGTAAACCGAATTACACTTCTGATCAGAAAATATCAATGATTTTTATCATCCAAGAATTCTACAATACTGATTGCTTTTAATTTTATCAGAGGAAAAACTAAAAGAAATAAAAATAACGAGAATATCGAGTAGTTTATTAGAATCATTACTCTTGTAAAAGCAGTACAAAACAATTGATGGTGGTTGTAAGTCATTTTTTGTCTTTATTTATAATTCTTATTATGTTTAGAAAAATTGGAAATAATCTGTACTTCAGCACCTTAAATATTTAAGTGTACGCAGACACCATAAAGGTGCGGATCGACCGAAAAAACATTTGCTGCAAATGTTTGTAGTTGTTTGCAAATGTTTGCAACTGTTTTTAACTGTTTGCGAACACACTGTCTCCACTGAATAAGCAGTTACAAATGATAACCCGAGTTTTCTAAAAAAAAAAAAGACCCAAAAAACGTAATTCACGCGGTAATGAGTATTAAATATGAAATTTTGAATATATATTCAAAATTTTATATTTAATTTTGAATATATATTCAAAGTTTCTTAATATATATTTTATAATATCTCGAAACCACATTGTTGGAACTGGTGACCACGATAACTCAAAAACTATTCGATGTATCCTTTTTTTATTTTTTTATTTTAAAGGTAATTTAATTCTCCGGCACCTATACCTAAGTTCGATACATTTTCAATATTTTTTTTTTTTAAAGAGCAAAAAATAAGACAAAAGTCGTAATCAAAAGTTCACACATCCGCCATTTTTTTTTCTTTCAGCAATTTATTGATATTATAGGTATAGGTGCCAGTACTGTTCATATATTTTTAAATCTTTTTTTGTTTTTGGATTTCAGTAGTTTATTACCGGCGCTATGATGTCAACCAACAAGGCATCGGATTTTTGGATCGTCACATTGCACTATTTATAAAATGAACAGTTTTTTTTATTTTTTCTTGAAATATTTTTTTTTGTATAGCTTAATACTCAATAAATATATGTACAAAATTTGAAATTGATATTTACTTCCGTTCTTGAGAAAAAAATTCCAGAAAAATACATAAATTTTAAGGACTCTCAAGGTGACCTCCCATTAAACTGAAACATACTTTGACATGCTTCGGATTCTGGTTCTAACTTGGTGGCATTTAATCTTGAATTCGATTTGAAAATAATTTATTACAATTTGGTTCCAGCCTTTCTGCTATTGGCTTCGCACGTTCCTGTAGAATATATTTGTTACTTTGAATTGGTAACTAGATCGTTATAGATGTTTTCACTTCGGTCGTATGGTCTTTAAGCACACTCACAGTATTTTTTTAATGAGTATTTTTTGCACGTTCATATACGAAAGTAATATTCCAAAAATAAATTTGTCTTCAAATTTGGAGCATTGTATTTCTATGTACGTGAATATATGTTTAATTTCTATACTGAACATACTGTTCTGTATGAACAATACTTTTGAAAAAGGTAAATGACTTTTATTATTACTTTTTTAAAGCAGGTGATCAGGATAGAGGCTACTGAAAGGAGGTCAAAGGGAAGTCGCTGTATGCATTATTAGATAACGTGTCAATAAATACAAATTGTTATTAAATATGGCTTGTTTTATATTATTTGTTTAGCATTTAATTTACTTAATGGTTCTAAATATAGAAAGAGAAAGGATTTTTGTTTTTGAATATGTAACAAAGATTTGTACAAAAAATTTAATTAATACTTAATAAATTGTATTATATTAAAACATATAATTATTTATTCTTTATATTTTATTGAAACAAAAAACCAAGATACCGATTTACTTTTTGTGTTAACAGTATTGGATTGTGTTAGCTTATTGTACTAAAGCTAACATGTTTTTAGCCACTTAAGAACCTTTACAAAACTGAAACTGTAGAATTGGTCAAACACATAAAACTGTAGAATATATATATGACAGAAAATATAAGAAAAAAAAAAAAGAAAAACCCCCCAGAGAATTACTAAGTTTATCATTAAATCCCTGAGATCTAATTTGGGCAATGTTTAAGAGATTCTTTAAAAAAATTTTTTACTTAATATGATTGACTGAACCCTTGAAACTTATTCTTAAAATCTTTATTTATTTACTTCAAGAATTTCAAAAATTATAGCAGATAAAACGAACAAGTTTACTTATAGAAAAAAACCGTTCTCCGCAATACGGAGCAGGGATAACAGATTAAAGGCAAGATGTAAAATTTTCAAAATCATCAAAAAAAATTGGTCGTCAATTATAAAAACTTTTTTCTTAAAAATGTTTTTTTTTCAAAGCGTTCCAAAGCGTACGTATCTCTAAATGTAACTGATGAATTGGCTTTGATGAATTTTGATATTTTGAAAGATGAAATCGAAAATTTACTGCAAAATTACTAAAATACAGAAACAGTTTTAACAATATAGATATACAAAAGAAAAATTTCAACGATGTCATCAAGTCTATTTAACCATTCTTGAGCTGTAAAATTCTTAATTTTCGAAACAGGATTTGATATTTGTCTGCCAATCAGAGGTGGACTAATAGTCTTGGCTACTCTAGAGCGTTTACTCACAGTCAAATTTGAAGTTTAATGCCGGTTGTAATCGCAAATTGACCGTCCTAACTTAGGCCTATTCGACTTTAATAAAAATTCGCCTCTGCTACCAGTCATAAATTTTTGTTATATTCTCTATACGCTATAAAATTGAAGTTATATTTCCAAACTAAATTTTGATACTTTTTAACAAATCTCTAGGAAGATGATGTCACCATCAAGGCTATTCAATTATTTCTATGTTGTACAATTCCTATATAATTTCGACACAATTAAAGCAGAAAATTAATCTAATACCGAGTTATTGAGTTCAAATCATATTTTCAGTTCATATGGGCTTATTGAAACTATTTTTTATCGTGTACTGTACATTTCAAAGTGTAATTGCCCGATTAAATAATAGGTATATTATCAGTTGAGGAATTTACATACATTTCACCTGAACAATTTGAATACCTACTGCGCATACACACAATTTAACTCTCTTATATTACGTATTCCATACTATTTACTTACATGTAAATATATAAACCTCCATATAAGTAACAAAAAATATTACATTTTTTCCACTATTTAATTAAAAAACCAGTTTAAATGTAACTTGATAAAACTTAAAAAAAATAAAAAATAAGACATGTCCAATT
The DNA here is from genome assembly GCA_035578155.1 of Brachynemurus nebulosus. Classification (NCBI taxonomy): domain Eukaryota; kingdom Metazoa; phylum Arthropoda; class Insecta; order Neuroptera; family Myrmeleontidae; genus Brachynemurus; species Brachynemurus nebulosus. Next base: position 11,248,444 of record JAPWDM010000003.1, read on the forward strand.
TTTTAATTTCGTACATATAAAAAGAAATATGCCTAACACAATAATTTTCGAATTACAGGTCAGCGTCAAAGATAGCATGATGTTTGTTATTTTTGATGACGCAAATACCTTATTTAAGCCACCAGTGGCGGTTTATAAGATTTTTTTTTTTAATAATTAGCACCTACCTTATAATATTGCGTAACTGAAATGCAGCTAAGTGGTGAATTTCGTTCACACTAGGTACTATGATAGCAAGACGTAATAGATAATAAGTACATACATAGGAACTCCAATATAACGTAGTTTTTAGAGACCAGTCAAAATGTTAAAAAACCGACTTCACTATTGGTTAGCAATTGAAAAATAGACCAAACAGTGGAATTTAATAATAGATTTAGAATGTTCTATTCGGAAACTAGGAAAGATATCGGAAAACTAACTTTACTATAGGATTTACCATTAAAGAAATGGTTGAATAGCGGAATTTGACAAAAGTTCTAGATCGTTCTATTCGGAACCTAGAACAGATATCAAAAAATAAACTTTACCATTAAATAGGCCATCAAAGAAAATGCTAAATAACGGAATTTGAGAAATGTTCTCGAATATTCTATTCGGAAATTAACAAAAATATTGAGAGACCGACTTCATCAGTAGATTGCTCCTTGGCGAAAAAGGTCAAATAGTGGTGCTATACAAAAGTTTTAGTTATAAATTTACGCCAACGTATACAATTGCAAAAAAGTATAATATTTACATTTTTCTTAAATAAAGCATTTTAACTCTTATTAAATTCCGCTATTTGATCTTTTATTTAATAACTAGATGAGTGATAAAATCGTTTTTTATATTTTTGCTAATTCTCGAATAGAACATTCTAGAATATTGGTCAATTTTTGTTATTTAGGCTTTCATTCGACGACAAATCCGATGGTGAAATCAGTTTTCCGATATTTTAACGAGTTCTCGAATAGAACATTCTAGAACATTGTTTAATTTTTGTTATTTAAGCTTTTATTTGATGAGCAATTCGATGGTGAAGTCAGTTTCTTGATATCTTTGTTAGTTCTCGAATAGAACATTCTAGAATATTCCTAATTTTTTGTTATTTATGCTTTTATTCGAAGACCAATTTGATGGTGGAGTTAGTTTCCTGATATCTTTGCTAGTTTCCGAATAGAACATTCCAGAATATTGCTAAATTTTTGTTATTTATGCTATTATTCGAAGACCAATTCGATGGTGAAGTTAGTTTCCCGATATCTTTCCTAGTTCTCGAATAGAACATTCTAGAACATTCTTCAGTTTTTGTTATTTAAGCTTTTGTTTGATCACCAATTCGATGGTGAAGCCAGTTTCCCGATATCTTTGCTAGTTCTCGAATAGAACATTCTAGAACATTGCTAATTTTTTGTTATTTACGTTTTTATTCGAAGACCAATTCGATGGTGAAGTTAGTTTTTCGATATCTTTGCTAGATCCCGAATAGAACTTTCTAGAACTTTTGCTGAGTTCCGCTGTTTAGTCCCTTTTTTGGTAGACTATCAAAATGTGAAGCCGATTTTTCGGAATCTTTGCTATTTTTCGAATAGAATATTCTGGAACTTTTATCAAAATTTGTTATCTGGTTTTTTTTACATAACCAATCAAATCGAGAAATCGATGCGTATATGCACACATATTGGTCTAGGTATGCATATACGGGAAATAATATGTATGTGTATGTCTGTATATTGGTGTAAGTATCTGTTGGTGTTGATAAATTTACTGTAAAAATTCACAGGAATCTGAATATTTTTGAACAAGTTCATAGGTTCATAGTTCATACATAGTTAAAATATGGGAACTTCTCAAACCCTCACATAAATTTGCTACGCCCCTGAATCTGTGAGAGGGGTATCCCACCACTCGCTACGTTATAGTAGAGTTCCTATGTACTACTGGAAAAAAGGTTACAAAAAAAATCTGAAAAAAAGTCCTTAAACCGCCAATGGATTGTCTCTCACACGAACACACACACACAATGAAATATTGTTTATGTTTTAATGCTATGATTTATGTACAACATGCTATGTTTGACGTTGCTAACTTCGACGTCGTCCTGTATGTTTAATCATTAAATTGGTCAAATTAATATAAAACACTATTTTTTAAACAGAATATTAAACTTTATTGAGAATTTAACAGATAATAAATCATAAAAAAGTTAATTTAGGGAAAATTACGGATTCTTCGTTATTGGGAACCCTCATAAAATATGAATTCTAAGGCTGCCTGTACACGATCAGTAATATTACATAGGAACACTTCAGTATTATCAATACACGATCAGTAATAATGTCAATATTTCTAAAAAATACTAACAGTATTACTGACCCTGTACAGGCAGCCTATAGTTATGAACAGAATGTATGGTGGAATCGCTGGGTAAAAGATAATTGTGACAATATTTTTAAAAAATTCGTAAATCTTAATGGTAGAACCACTGAGTCTCTTATTTTAAGGACTGTCGAATTATCTGTTTAACATTATAGGGTCAGTTTTTACATAGGTACAGATTATCCCCTATCAAATTTTACAGCATGGGGCTCTCGTAAATTGTGAAAAACACAGGGAGTTATAACCCCAAAAATCAAAAATTCGAAAATTCTTGTTCTTCCGTAAATTCTTACTGCTTACTAGTAAAAACTATGATATTTACTATCAAATCTATATTTTCGAATTATAGGACTCTCGTTAATTCAAACCTGCGATAATTCGAAACTCTCTATAATTCAAAGGTATCACGAGTTCCCTACAAAATCTCTTTATGTTTCGAACTAAAACAATACATTTTTATACACTTGGTAATTCAAACGAAAAAATCATTGCTACGTAACAAAACGACGCGTTAATTCGAACTCATCGGCGTCAAACACTCGACAATTCAAAGTTGCAGAGAGAAACAGACAGAAAGATTGTAAGTACATATTGAGACAAGTTCAAGTTCATTCATCGCAAATGCTTAAAAAATTAAAATTGTTACCTGCGATAATTCGAAACTCTCTATAATTCGTAATATTTTAAGAGTCCGTTGAGTTTCGAATTAACGAGAGTCGACTGTATTTACTATATATCAATTTCTTTTGGTCTCGCAGTCTTGTCTTGGTCTTGCATTTTTTGCAAGACCAAGACTATGTACACCAAGAGCAAGACCAAGACCAAGACTATAAGTATGGCTACGAGACCAATACCAAGACTCAAGTGATCAAGACCAAGACAAAAACAAGAAAAAAGCAAGTCTTGCTAAACTATTTAAATAGTTTGAAAGTATAATTAATACCGTAAAGAGAAAAAATTCTGATTTTAGAAGGAAAAAATTCGGTAATAAAAAAATGCAAGAAAGTGCAAGATTTTTTAGCAATACCAAGACCAAGACTGCATTTTGCAAGACTAAGATCAAGACCAAGACTCAAACTGTTCTAGCAAGACCAAGACCAAGATTCTTAATGCAAGAACAAGATCAAGACCAAGACTGCCAAGTCTTGGTCTTGGTCTTGCATTTGCTCATCACTAGTGACATGACGAAAAAACAGACCTCTCGTGTAATAATGAGTTAAAAATATTTTTACGTTTTATATAACAAATTAAACAATAAAATTTATATATCGCTCAGTCTAAAATACTGTATATCCCGCTTCTGTTAGGGATCATTTATTTCGCTGTCTGCGGTTGCAAAAAATTAGTAAACAATTGCTAAATAATTTTCTCACCACGTATATATCTACGTCAGGGCATGCGTAGTCCTCTATTTCCTAAGTTATCTTTTAAAATGATTTTATTACTAAATTGCACCAAATAAGGCGACAAATTCCAAATAAGTCGCAATTTCAAAATCCACTGTAAAATAATCCACCCAATTGTATAATTAATATTCTGACGAGTAAATTTTCTGCGAAAATTTATTATAGTGATTTCCACATAAATCGATCGTTTCAATTTTAAATGATTCACTCAGAGTACAAATCGGCGCTTGAGTATAAAATAATTAATAAATAAATAATTATATTTTATTCACCTGAATGTATTCGCTTGAATTTCCACCCATAAATCCTCGTTGCCTTTAATTTGCATTCCATGCGCAGCGTGACCTTCAGGACTGCGAGCCAACAACCCACTATGTGAGATTCTTGTCGCCTCCATTTTTATTTATTTTATGTGATTCAAAACTGCAACAAACACAATTAAAAAATTAATTTTAAAAAATACGTCATCGATATTTAATAATAGATTAATTGAAATGGAATAATTTCCTTCCTGTTTTCTCTTTTTTTTTGTCATCTATTTTATGCGTTGAGAATTCCGTTAAAAATGATACTGATGACGTAATTTTATAAAAAAAATTATTTATACTATAGAATTATTTTTTTTTGGTAAAGAAACATAAAGAAATTTGACACAAACCGGGAGATTATTAATATAATTAAACTTTATTAACCTCTGTGACCTGCGGCATTAAATTAAGTTCCCATGAATTATTTTAGTATTTTAATAAAATGGCCTTTTGTGAAGCGATATGTGACCCTCGTGAATATTTTTAATTTTTATGATTGTATGATCTAAGTATACATTTGAACGTTGGGTACAAAGAGCTGAGACCGACCAAATCTTAAAATGGTAATGAATATCTAGTTATGTATATACATAATTATAAAATAAAACAAAGTGACCTCTCTTACGTCATCAAACGAAATAAATCGATTTTGATTCTTAAAGTTACATCCTAAAAACTTAATCTTTTCTACTTCTTGAAGATTTTTTCTTTGATACCTTTTTGTGACACAGATAGAAAGAAATTATCTTTAAAATTGTTAATTTCTGTGCTACTTTCGAATTTTTGCTTTGGCCAAATCAACTTTAACTTAATTGAGTTTTACACCACCCACCCCACCCCACCCCCGCTCTCTGAACGGAGATACAATTAAATTCTTACTGCAAATATGGATGCTTCTCTTCTAGACTTTACAACAAAAAATTATATACAGTTTTTAAATTTGATCATTCTGAGAGCAAAATTAAAAGTTCACTCCGTCCTAATTCAACCAATAACCCTAGTCCCTAATTCAAATCACTTTTATAACGTCACAAATCACTTGTATAACGTCATCAAGTCCACAAAAAATTTTCAGTTCTCTAAAGACCATCGATAAAATGGTAGAATAATGAAATTGGAATCAAATTATAGATTTTCAATGTCACTCTTTTCATTTTTATCAAAATTAGGCATGTAGAAGCTTCGGAAATTAGACTTCAGTCGAGCCAGTTGTGTTTCTAAATAGTATTTCATCATTTTTATGATAAAAATGAAAAGTCTGCGAAAAAATTACTCTAGTACAGCCAATCACCTTAATTCAAATCACTTTCATAAATCCCGAAATGAGAAAAATAAATTTTCTTATTTGATGACGTCATCAAGCCCACAAAATTTTTTGCAATTCCCTAAAAACTGTTAATATAATGATAAAGTAATGAAACTGGAAGCAAATTATAAGTTTTTAAGTCGTTGTTTTAATTTTTATCAAAATTAGGTATTTATTAGGACTATTAAAAATAAGACTATTGTCGAATCAGTTATATTTCTAAAAGAAATTACATTATTTTTATAGTAAAAATGAAAAAGTTCACAGCTAATCATCTTAAGTTAACTCGCTTCCGTAAAGCTTGCTTTAAAAAAAAGTAAGTTTTTAACTGGATGACGTGATCAAGTTTACTATATATTTCAGTACCTTATAGTCTGTCAAAACCGGTAATGACCATATAACCAAACCTATTGAACATATGTTTTTCTCTAATAATTTCAATTTTATTTTTAAATTATTAATTTATTCTTAGTATTTGCATACACAATTAGTTATAATTTCAAATATCCAGAACTATTACAAATTGTTTATAGGTATTATATTGTATATTTATTTAAATAATTTATTATCATATGATTGAATAATAAAAGAGGAAGAAAAAACCTTGAAATACTAGCATAATCTCCAACTGTCAGCTATTGTTATTAACAAAATCGGATTGCAAAGAGAAAAAAAATGGTAAGAAATGCTTATCTCATGGTATAAAGATGTCGTTTAATTAAAATTGACCGTGAATTGTAACAAAATTTCTTGACAATTGAACAAAAGAACTTGCTGTGGCCTCGAGATTTAAATTAAATATTATTTAATATATAAATGATGCTTCAAATAAATAAAAAGAATTATTTCTCTATAATTTACTGGTTATCATTTCGAAAATTGAAAATTTTATCAAATTCGTAACAAATGAATAGTTTGTTTAATCGTTGTAAGTCTTTCTCGCTACATTTCTTGGCACTTCCTCTGTCAGAGGGTAAAGCTTTCAAGCTTCAAGAGCGAACACAAATAAAAAAAAAAAACTTTCTTAACCATTTGATGGTAATAGTAATTACATACTCTGAGAATTCGATCATAGCAACCTTCATCACAGCAGGTGGTACATAAAATTAAAACATTAAAACCTAAACAATATTTCTGTGTATTATAATATGCACAATATGTACGTGTATTAAAAATTTTTTGTGGATCCTTAAGGGAAAAACTTTATTATTATGTATAATCCAGCCCACAGTACGGCTCAATATAGTTATTTATTCCAGGGGCGGTTTAAAAACTTTTTGTTTGAATTTTTTTATGTTTTTATTTTAACAATATAAATATGTATGTATAAACAAAGTTTTATTAACTTCTAAAGATTTTTTTTTAAATCCGTATTGGAAAATGTAAGAACTAGGAGATAAGGCGCTCGGCTAGTTACCAAGAGAACATAAACTTCAATCACAGCCGACCCAATTTGATAATTTTTCAACCATCAATTATCAAACATACCAAAGGATATCGAGTATTCAAGTTTCAGTTTAGCTGAACTTTAGGTGAGCATATGAATACTAACGTATATTTAAATACGAACAATTTGCCAAATTGGTTTTACAAGCACTCGATAATATTTAAAATTTAATATGAGAACGTTTTCTTTGGATGAAAATATAGTCTTGCGTCACTTGTTGCAAGACTACAAATCGACTTTCGAGTTTTATTTTTCTCTCTTATAAAAATGATTGATTGTATTCTTGCTGATGATTGGATTCAATCCGAAAATCGGTTCACAGTCTTGTAATTTGTTTTTTTTTTGGGGGAAAAGTAATAAAGAATACCCCTGTCGCAGCATTCTGCATAACATAGCGAATTTCCGTTTATAAAAATTAGTTTTTCTCGGAAACTAGTTGACATAGAAGAATAGTTTAAAGACCTCTTTTATGTATTTTTTTCTCCTCTTTTAAATGGTTTAAAAAAATTTCGCAAAAATTTTTTAATAAGGGGAAATTTTGGCAAAAAACTAATTTCTTGCAAGAACAAAACCCATGTTCCTGGCATCCGACGTGTCTGGCTGACGAACTCATCCAAGGGTTTGGGACTTCCAGTGTTCTCACCAAGTTTTTCTTAAAAATTGGATACTTCGTTCGAGAGTTATCGTGCGGACATACACACACGTACATATATATATATATATATATATATATATATATATATATATATATATATATATATAGGGTGTAAAGTAAATAAGTTTCATCCTTTTGAGAGATGGTTTATCTCGGTGTAAAATTGCCGAAGACATAAAAATTTTTTCGGAATTCGCTATCTGAGAAAATCGCATCTCAGCCAGCTCATCGTTTAATATGAATTTCTCTGAATACGCCTCTGACCAAACTAAAATTATTCGCACCCTGTATAATAAAAATTTTTTAAAAATAAAAATAATTTTTTTTTTATTTTACCACAATATGTAAACATCTGCCGACTTTTGAATTGATTAGGTACTGTATAGTAAAAAAAAAACCGAACACTGTTTTTCATAAATTTTGGTTAAAATATGTTTGAAATATTTTTGGAGGTTTTTATTTCACAGGACGTTATGAATATTGCAAGAACCGTAACTGTGGTATTGTTGCATTTCTTTAATTACAAATATTTAGTTGCATTACTTTAATTACAAGTACTAATTTAATTAAAAATTACACTTGAATTTTTAAACAAACCAAAATAAAAACTTTCCTTTAACTGTCATAAAACATTGTTGTTAATATTGTTGGTACACAACACAGATTGAAAAGTGAATTTTTATTCATAAGTGAGTAACTTTAGCCGAAAACTGTAACAGAGAATTCCAAGCTTCGGCATTAATTATCATTATTGTAAAATTATTTTACCAAATTTGTTCTATTATACCAACAAGCTGAAACAAAACACATTTAAATAATAATTTATGTACCTGCGACACACATCAAAATAAGAGTAACAATAATAATAATAAAATATTAAAATACATTTAATAAGAGATACTATAAACATACATAATTATGTATGTAAGCAAATCTACAGTAAGGTAAATGTCCCAAATTCCGACACTTTAAGGAAGAACTAAACATATTTTCCTAGAATAATTTAAAATTCGTTGGAAAGGCTCAAAGTCTTTTTTCAACAACCAGACCAAAATTTTTACTTTAGATAAATTATCACTTAAGAAAAATAGAAAGATAAAATACAAAAAATAAGAATTTTTGTACTACTGAAATGACACATAATTTCGACATCTACCATAAGAACTTAGCTCTAAATTCAATACCTTTGCGAACTTATTTTCGTGTTTTTTAATTCAACAGTGTCCATAATTTTGACTATAAACGCTTTAGCTCAAATAAAAAAGAAAAAAAAATTGATAAAGATGCATTTAAGTATAATTTATTGAAAAATTACTTTATTTATTACACGTACATATTAGTTAATAATCTACTTTTCCAATTTCTGCTAATATAAAAATCAATACTGTTTTGTTGTATATTTCGCAAAATAACTAATTGATCATTAATTTTAGTACAATATTTGTTAAAAATAAATCGAAATATACAAAAGGTAGTATTACCTAATGTTCATAGATATCTCTGATATACAAAACGAACGTATTAAAAGCAGAATTTTTTAAATTCTTTAAAATAATATAAACGTTTGATTTTAAGACACTGTCTGATTTTGGGTCATTCAGCTTATCTATTGATTCATTCAAATTGATAAATATTCCTTTTCAGTTCCCAGTGTGTCAAAATCGTCAAAACATTTTTTTTTAAATAAACAATTACAGACATACTACATATGTACTTGGGGATTCACAGACAATCATGTTCATGATATCATCAACCATCGATAATCAAGGAGTTGGCCAAGTGCGTATTTAACACACATTAAGCCGAGTTCCTGAGTTATTTGCGTTTTTGTATTTTTGGGGATAAAATACATCGCATCGCATATTTTTTTACGGTTTACTGTGAAAATAAATAAATATATTTGTACTTTTTTTACTTAAGGGTTAATTAAGTGGTAATTGGATTCCTTACAAACCACATGGACTTGAAATACAATATTTCTGAAACGAGATATAAAGAGTTTTTTTAAAAGAACCTTAACTTGATTTTAAAAGATTTTTCTAATGATATGCTGCAAACAGTATACATATAATTATTTTTGAAGGAACTTACGAAAAAAATTTTTCAGCATTCCTCTTAATAATTTTGATTTGAATTTTTGGAAATGTTATCTAATATCAGAATATACTTTGACGTAAAATTTCACTTACTGAGTGTACTAAAACTGTTTATGCCCAGCTTTAAATACGAAAGATAGGTACCATAAGAAATTAAGAAAGAAATTGTTTTACTGACGGTTAATTGAGATATCTATCTGTAGCATGTATTATATTTGCAAAATTTCGTGTTCATACATCCAAAGACGTGGAATTTCTGAAAATGTTACAATCAAAAAATTATAAGACCTTCCAGAGTTCTTCGGAACCCTAATCTTTGAAAATTATTTTTTAAAAAGCCATAAACATAATATATTTATGACCTGTCAAACTGGATATATTTATGTGTTTTGGAAACACCAGTAACCTATTTATTTTATAACATAAGTATGAATATGTATTTTTAGTTGTATGTGTATGATTGCCGATTAGCATTTGTATTATTTTATTATCATTTTATCAATAATAAAACAGTACATTCTTCCTTATTTTTTTAACAATACAGGTACTGGTCTAAGCTGTTTTAAACTGTTGCATAACTGTGTGAAAATAAATTAGCGATTTATAATTTCTTTAAATCAAAGTATTAAAATTAAAAGTATGTGTATGTGCGTGAATAACAAACCAATTGTATATTTTAGAAATGTTTTAAAATTTAACTGTTGTGTCATAATTCATAAATACTTCAACTTAACGTACTTGCTCTGAGATAGTCAGGTACAAAAGTTTATCTCAGCAAAAAAACTTTATTTTATCAAAAATTAAATAATGTATTGATATTCTTCAGTTATTATATTTGTATACCACTTGTTTTTTTGTATTTCCGCGCGCTTATGTTGTAGCAATTTAAAAGAATTGTTGAAAAAACGTTGTAAAAACGTAGTAAAATGATGTTTTTAAATTATATTTCAAAATCGGCGTGGTCAATAATTTTTATTTCTTATTAAATATGGTTTGTAACTTTGTATTAAATAACATATTCAATTTTTATCAAATTCCTTTGACACGTTTTCATTTTATTCTAAAAAAATAGAATTTTCCCATAAGAACCCGTGTTAAAATTACAAAACTTTGAAATCGTTTTTCTCAAAATTGGGGTGGTCAATTTTTTTTTCGGTAAGGGCTCGTATTATTGGTATTGGAGAAAATAAATATCTAGAGAACTTTGTTAAATTTCCAAATAATTTAATGAGATTTGACGAAATCGATCTATTTGATATATGACGTAAATTGTCTCATTAAAAATTATGTTCAAATTTTTATGGACACTACTGGATAACTATTTTCAAAAGATTTCGTAAACAAGCAGGTAAAAATATTTTGTTGACAAAAAAATTTACATTCAAAAAAGCAAAGGAAAAAAATGATAAGTAATCAGAGTCTGATTAAGTTTGTTTTTCTAGGGGCCATTTTTTAACACGTTTTTGACAATCGAAAATTTCTGAAATGAAACTTGATCGGTAAAATTTAACTAGCAATACTTAATTAGTAGACTGAGACCTTTCTCTCCTGCAAATTATGAAACTTATTTACTTTACACCCTGTATATATATATATATATATATATATATATATATATATATATATATATATATATATATATATATATATATATATATACATATATATATATATATATATATATATATATATATATATATATATATATATATAAATTTTAGTGAATATTATTTTCGGTTTCTAGGGAACTCAAAACAAATTTCTGCCATAACCGGGGCTCAGTCGCGTCATGACAGTGGCTATAGTAGCTGAATTCCATTCTGGAAATTCGCTAAAACCTCGCTATGTATACAGGTTTATCAATTATTATTAATAAAAATGTTATACATTGTCTTAAATAAAAAAAAAAAATACGTCATAAAAATAGAACAAACATTCTACTAAGATCGAATCTGTTATGTTTGTTTCTTAGCATTAAGTATGCAAAAAGGTGAAACATATTCATAAGTGCTCACGTCTATAGAATCATAAAACTTCACTAATGGCGGAAGTGCTGGAAATAAATTTGAACAACAGACACATGGAGTATCCAATTCTTCATATACGTAATTTTCTTAACAAGCGTGCAACTGGTTAAACGTTAAAATAAATGTAGGCAGGTATATTTTTCATTGAATAAAAATTAATCAATTCAAAAATAAAGTGTATTAATGCTGTGACACACTTATTTGAACCAAAAACATAAGGAAAACAGTCGAATGGTAATAAATAATATTTTTTTTCGTTCACATGCAATTTTTCAACAGAAAAAATAAAACAAAATAAAAAAAAAAACAATTTGGTGGGCGATAAATGCGACGATTAGGCGGACAATGGAAACAACATTAATTAGCTATATTATTATTATTATTTTAATTAGTTTTATAGCTAATATTTAACAAAATTCCAATCAGATGTCATCATTATAACTATAGTTGTTTACACTTTATGTAAATAACAAAAAGGTAAACAAATTGCGAAATAAAATTTAATAAATTTGAGATAAATTAAACAATTTTTTACCACTTATTATTGCACGAGAATTTGGAATTTTTCGAATAAATTTGGGTTTGTCTAACGAAAATTGGTTGCCAAGCAATTTAACGAGAAGAACTGACAACTAACAAAATCGCGACAGCGAAGCTGAAGCGTTGTCGTTAGTTGACAGTGGTTCGAGTTAAATTTCTTTTAGGCAAGAAATCTGAGTTGTAGAAAACACAAATTTATTCAGAAAAAATATAAAACTAAAGTGTAATACGGTAAGACAATTTAACGAATAAAATGAATAAAATAAATATTATTATTTAATACATTGTTACAATGGTTCTAAAATCAGTTAAATTTACCAATACGAATTTTTGTTTCGTTTTTATCCTGTTTACCTAAAATAAAATGACCAATGAAATTTTTTGTACCATTTTTTTTTCGCTGTAAAGATCTGCCCTAACTTTTTTCCATGGTAAAAGTAAAAAAACTATAATTCTGATGGGATTTGATACACATGAGTTAAATTGTCTTGTTGTAAAGTTGGTTTAATTTATTAATTTATATTATTATTTAATATTTCGTTGCTATGGTTTTGAAATCGGTTAAATTTACTAAAAAAAAAACTTTTATCTCATTTTTAGTGTTTACCTACAATAAAGTGACCAATGAAAAGTTTCGCACCATTTTTTCGCTGTAAAAATTTGTGCTAACATTTTTTTATGGTAAAAGTAAAAAAACTACAATATTCTTATGAGACTTAATAATATTAGGAGTTAAATTGTCAATACAACTTTATTTCTCTTCCTATATCACACTTATGCATCCACTTCTAAGCTTTTCAGTCTCTTCATGTAGGTTTTTACGTGATGAAACAGCCTTCAATGAATTTTACCAATAATTTTCTTCGTTTTCGACCAAAGAAATCGTTCTACTCCTCCTTAATAACTCCTCTATTATGACATACTTAGAGACGTTTTGATTTACCCTCGTAATATTTTAACTCCCAAATCATTTTCGTCTGCGTTTCTTTCGATTACGACGTTAGACAATATGTATTAATAAAAATAAAAAATGTATTTTGAAATTACTAAAGAAGTGATAAAATTAATTTATATTTCCTCTCTTGTTTTCTACCTGTTTGTTTGAATGACATACATACAGATTACTATGTCTCTTATTGTTTGCTAATAAGTAAATATTTGAGTAAATACGTCATACTCAAAAATAAGTATGAATATTACCATATAAATACAAATTTACTATCTTATGTACGAATATAAAAGGTAAAAATGCTTTTAAGAAGTAGGTATATACATTAAAAGTGTCTTTAAAATATACTATATAATTATGTGTGTTTAGAAAAATAGTTGTAGAGTTTTGTCATTTTTAAATGATTTTTTTTAAGATGATTACATCATTAAGAATTTTACTACATCTTCAAAGAATTTATAGTAAATTTTATTAGTGTTTCGTACTAAAGTTTTGTACTATTCGATACGAAAATTTAAAATTTAGCGCAGAGATAGAGTGTGCTGGCCTAATTATAGATGTGAAGTTGAATTTCGATTCTGGGGGTTAATTTCGGGGAGAAAATGGGACAAAATTTTCCCAAGAATATTGAGTAGTGTATCAAAGGAAAGCTTAACAGGGCACGAATTCAATTATATATATATATATATATATATATATATATATATATATATATATATATATATATATATATATATATATATATGTATATGTATATATATATATATGTATATGTATATATATATATATATATATATATATATGTATATGTATATATATATATATATGTATATGTATATATATATATATATATATATATATATATATATATATATATATACCGTGTGAGTTTTTCGGGAGTTGCCATTTTGATTACAGCCAAACCGTTGATTTAATCGAAAAATTGTTCAAATAAGAGTTGTAGATATCGACGGGGGCAACCAATTGCTATAGTCAGGAGCTTTATAGCTCTTATGGTCTTCGTGTTATGATACAAACTTATAGTTTTTTAAATGGAAACGTATGTTTAAAAGTTTTTCAAAAATTTGTTTGTGATTCAAAACTACCAGAAACACTCAAATTCTCGTTGTTTTATGTCATATTTTTGAGTAATTACGTTTTGAAAACGACACTTTTAAATTTCGTACTCAAGTACTTGCAAACGATTAGGATTTTACGTAATTTAAAAAGATATTGACTCAATATGGTTGCCTTTTTTGACAATGTAGTAATGAAAAATTCAACGATTATTACGTTTTCCATCGGAAATTAAAATTATTAAATAGATTAAATTATCATATAAAAATGATAACTAAGTACAATAAGGAAATAAAGTTTCAGTTTTAATTCATTGAAAAATAACAAATTATTTTTCTGAAATGTCACTGTTTGACAGATACATAGGCGTCTAAACATATTTTTGCAGCAAGTATTTTTAAAGGAAATGAAAAGTTTTTTGTGAAAAAACGTCTCCTTTTTAATTTGGTTTGTAATATAAATACTATCGAATTTCAAATATTTTTACACTATTTGAGTACATTTATTAATATTTTCGTTCCCAATTAACCTCACTTTGCTACTATCAAGAAACGCCAATGTCATCTTGATTTGTATTGAATGAACACATTAGAGTCATTTATTTCACTTGCCACCTGTCATTGGCAAAAATAAAATAAATAAATAAAAAATAAATATATTTTTCAGTAAATTAATGAAATACTTCAAATTATTTTTAAATTAAGTTACTTTAAATACTAATTTTTTAAAATAATTTGATTTTTTATGCAAAAATGTTAAAAACTTGAAATAGAGCCCGACATCTATACTCCAAAATCTGAATTACTGCCATTCAGTTTTCAATGCTGTATTATAGAGAATGATATTGGAAAGGGTTCTTTTCTTGGATATAATAGAAATTTTAGCCGTTAAAACTCTGTCGGTTGAAAGAGCCTCAAATACATATGCATATTTCTACCGCCTAATTGCTAAATTAAAGAAAAATTCAAAAAATAAACATGGGCAAAAAAATTTTTTTTCTTCATTTATATTTTTAATTGATGCATTAGAACAGTTTCATCGAAAAATTAACATATAGTCTCATTTAAAAAACTATAAGTTTGTATCATACCTCGAAAACCATAAGAGCTATAAAGATCCTGACTATAGCAATCGGTTGCCCCCGTCGATATCTACAACTCTTATTTGAACAATTTTTCGATTAAATCAACGGTTTGGCTGTAATAAAAATGGCAACTCCCGAAAAACTCACACGGTATATATATATATATATATATATATATATATATATATATATATATATATATATATATATATATATATATACATATGTACTTAACTGTATTTTTTGTTAATTTTTTTAGAGTGGGGATCTCTTAAAACTGCTATACCCGACTCTGAAAAGTCTGAAGAAATTCTTGAACATAAAGAATGAGATATAGATTAAACGAAAATTATAAGGACCGAATTTGGAACCTCATTTTCTTGGTAGGTACATAAAAAAAGCTTGATGACACATTGCTTTAATCAAGATGTTGTTAGTCAGTAATTATGTTAATGTTATTTTGAACGGGTATTTTTGTGAATTCTTTAGAAAATGAGTTCTATAAATTAAAGAAAAAAGAAATAATTGATAAATCTACATGCGAAAATTGTAACAATTTCTGTACAACAATAAACGTAGGTTTCTTTTATAAATTTCATATTTGTTAGGGTATTCATAGAAATAATAAATCTAAATATTTAAAAAACTGACAAAAAATTTTAAGTGAGCTTGAAATATTATCTACTAGCCGTACCCGTGACGTTGTTCACGCGAAACGTTGAGTAATTTCTTTTTCCAATTTGTAGTTTCTTGCAACACAAAAAATTGTCTCCAAATTGACAATTGTGTATTTATTTTATTTTTCGGTACACAATTAGCAACATTTTTTTTTATTTAAATTCAGAAAAATTTCCAAACTACAAAATTTATTTACAATTTTTGTTACTATAGTTGTGAAATTTTTTATGAAATATGTAAATTGGCGTAATGTGTATAGATGCTCAAAATAGTTTTTCCGTTTTCCCGTGGGAATGAGACATTTTCCCGGAATAAAAAGTATGTTAGATGTTGACCCAGGTAATAAGTTATCATCACACCAAATTTCATTAAAATCCGTCCAGTAGTTTTTACGTGATGCGTGAACAGACAGACAGACAGACAGATACAGATTTACAGTATTATTATATGTATAGATTAATACATGTTTTATAATAAATAGTGTCGCTAATAATTACTGGAAAATAAACAGACAGCACACATTGACACATTCAGTAGGTATGTATCTTTTTTTTTCTGGTAAGCGTAAATAAACTAAGATAAAAATACAATCGAGAATTATAATTTATTTTAGGAATAAACACTTTTCGTCAAGAAAAATATTTTGTCTGCCCTCAGAGGCTATTACATCAAATCCATAATAACAGCTAATAGTACGGAACACTGACGATTTTTTTAAACTTTTTTTAACACTTAACCACAGAGACATCATGTGCCACTTTCTTCTACGATCAAAATAAACAGAATTTACAAACGTCAACAGAACTAAAGTAATTTGTTGACGGAATCTGTCATACCTTACTTATTTAAAGGTAAACCTATAACTTTATATATTGTGCCCTTGAATAACGAAAGCTTACAAGTTGCGTGTCTAATTCATAAAGTATGACATAAAGTCGTAAATCATACGAGTTCTGAAGTGTCTTCAGAACCCTAAAATAGAGGTGAATTGTCAGAATTTTCCAAGGCGAAGCACAACGATTAATTTTTACAAAAACTTGGAAGATACGAGTAAGTATTTGAAGAAAATGTTTGGCGATTTTTAGAAAAAATTTAGAAATTTTCAGACAAAATTTACTAGCAATATCTACATATACATTTATTTACTGTTTTCAACGTGTTTTATTATCAGGTACCTCAGCAATGATATTTCAAACGTGTCTAGAGTTCAAAAAACTTTCTAGAAAAAAAGGAATACAAAACACATATTTTTTATCTTTATTTAACTGTTGTATAAATTACCAATACTCAAAAATTCGTTGTTAAAAACGCATTATCTGTGAAACAATAATGTTCCATACCCAATTCAAATCCATTTATCACACTTAATTCATAATTTTTAGAAAAAAATGCAGCCATTACAATAATTCTAACGGTTAATTTATTTTAAGTAATCCAAAAAAAAGAAACATTGAAAATTATTCCTTAATTTGTATAAAATTACTAAAAAAAAAACTTTAGAAACTATTAAAATTACATCTTTAAAACAAAGGAGATCCAAAAAAAAAAAAAAAGTTACAAAATGAAATGTAAATTTTGATTGGTCGATCAGTGATCTATCATTTTGAATCGTAATTTTCATAGACTTAATATAAAAAAAATTAAAGAGGTATTTTAGTAATTTTTTTAATGCGCAAATTAACACTAATTAATTGCCTATATGCTAATATAATACACTAAACAAGAACGTTTTTATAAAATAAAAGAATCCAACTACAGGTGAATATAAATAAATTAAAATAAAATTGCGACAACCTACATGAATAAATTTTAGAAAATCAAAAAACAGCAAATTTTCTACATGTTTCGATTATTTAAATAATCATCTTCAGGAAAACGAAAAAAACAATTGTAAAGAACATTTTTAAAGGTTATGTCCTTTTGTTGATCTTTCAGTTGTTCTTTACAATTGTTTTTATTCGTTTTCCTGAAGATGATTATTTAAATAATCGAAAAATATAGCTGCTTTTTGATTTTCTAAAATTTATTCATGCAGGTTGTCCCAATTTTATTTTAATTTAACGTTTTTATAACTGAAATAAAATTTTTATTATGTTATGTTATGTTAAAAGTTTTAAAAAATTAACATTTTGTGTTACCAATAAAGTTTTTTTTTTTAAACCCAGTAATTGATTTCAATCGGACTTGATTGCTACAAATAATATTTTCAAAATTATAGCCAAAATTTAAAAATAACTACAGCACACGTAATTCAAAGATGTATACCTAAAACTTTAACTATCTTTCATTAAGCTTATCTCAGCTTTCACCTATATAAACCTCATTTTACGAATGTGTTACGTAATCATTTTAAGGAACGTGTCATCCCCTATAAAAGCATATGTATGCGTAAAGCCCTGACACTAAAATTTTTATTTGTCGACCGTCGACGGTATTAATAATTCAATATATTTATCAATTAAATATACAATGTGCATTTATTTATCATACCTCTATGACATAAATGATTAATTACTCAGGTGAAATCACTATGCATGTATAAAAATATATAAATATACTTATAATATGTAATATACTAATATTATATATTATATACTAGCTGTTACCCGCGACTTCGCTCGTGTGGCTTTTGAAATTATGGTATCCAGTTAAAACACATAAAGTGTACTTTCATCACGTCGCTATTACGCGTCAAGTAAGTATTATGACTTTTTTCTTTGGAATTTTCCCACAGAAATACAATATTTTCCCCGGGCAAAAAATAGACTATACCTAACATTCCTTTAACAACATTCCAAGTTCAAATGAAATCAATGATTCTTTTTTATACTGTTTTAAATATATATTTTCCCACGGGAATAAGACTTTCCACGGGAGTTAGATACTTTCCCGGGATAGAAAGTAGTCTGTGTCCTTTCTCATCGTCTCTGTAAACGATGTGCAAAGTTTGAAATCAATCATGCTTTTTTTTAATAGTCAGTTGTTATTTCATTGTTCCGTTTTAAATACATTTTCCTTCGGGAATGAGATATTTTATCGGGATAAAAAATAACCTATGTTTATCGCTGTATATCGTCAAATTTGTCTATCATCATTTTTTGTTTCATTTAAAATATATTTTTCCACAGGAATGAAATTTCCCACGGGAAATTTCCCGGGGTATAAAGTAGTTTGTGTCCTTTCTCATCCCTTCTGTTAGCAATATACAAAGTTTGAAATCATTTATCCGTTTTTTAATAGTCAGCTGTTGTAATTTAATGCATTTTCCCTCGGGAATGAAATATTTTCCCGAAATAAAAAGTAGCCTATAACCGTCTGTGGCCCGCAAGCCACGTCTGTGCAAAGTTTCAAGTTGATTGGTTAAGCTGTTGAGGCGTGAAAGCCAGTCAAACAAACAAACAAACAAACTCACTTTCGCATTTATAATATTAGTAAGGATGTATACTCTGCGCAGTGAACTTCCCCAGAAGCCAACAATATTTTTAAAGAATTACATTAAAATAAAATAAAATAAAATAAAAACCTTATATCAATAAATTCCCAAGATAATTCAACATATATGCGAACACACATATTATTATAAAATTAAAAAAAAAAAGTAATTTATATTATATGTATTATGTTATCTATCTATACGTTTAGAAAAACCATCACAAACAACCATCGAACGAATATAAATGTTTGTTATAAAAATATTTTTGCAATTCCGGGACTAAAATATATACTCTAGTCCCTCATAATAGGAAGTAAAGTACCACTTTTAGTTATACGATTTGCTCCCTCTTTTAAGCTAATCAGCAAACCGGATTTATAGAATGTCATTAATCAGCCAGTGAAAATTAAATTAAATAACACTGTTAAGTAACAAATTACTTATTTAAAATAGTAGACAAACAATTATACCTACGGTATTGTCCAATTTGATTGATTTGTTCACAGTATACTTAATGTAATATTATTTCACATAATTAAAACAACATTTAAATAATATTTTTTCTTAATTTTTGTAATTTCAACCAAATTTTTTTATCACCTTTGATCTGAATTGTTGCCCTCGCACCTTAACAAACCCTCTAGTAACAAACTTTAAACTCAAGATCAAATATTATACTTTAGTCCCTTGGTGTATAATACAAGTATTGTTTAGGTACCTAATTGATTGTTATTGTTTGCAAAGTTACAAAAAAATTGCTAGCAAAAATTACATCAAAAAAATTACTTGGTTCAACTAGTTATCTATTTATAAATGTAATATGTGATAGTAATCACGTAATTTGTTAATAAAAATATAAAAATTAAAAAAAATAAAATAAAATGAAAATTATTTATATGACACCTATATTGATACGAATAATTATGCCTATGGAAATCAAATGCGCAGTGACCCATTATCACTTTATATTCATTTGTTCAATTTTCCACAAATGATTTTTACAGATGTACAAAATACAATCATAATAAATTAAAAGTTACTTTTCCGAGTTGAATTTTTTTTATTGTATTTCCGTAAAATAAGTTTTTCTTCATTTGCACAAGTTGCATGTAAATTATTTGTCCAAGTATCTATTTGCATATCAATTTCGTGTGTGGATGTTAAAATGGTTCAAATCTCGAGTAGGTTATTTTTCAAGGTTGACTAGATTACACGGCCCCGCCATCCGACTCGATTGCCACTTTGTATATTTTTGTACATAGTCAGTTTTTTTTTGTTGTTACTCAGTTGTTTTGATTTTTTGAAATTGTAAAAACTCCAACACACCAAATTTAAATTTGAATGGACCGACGGACGTCTAGGTACGTAACAGAAATAGAAAAATATGCAAATAAGTATTTGAAATTATTTGAATTTTAAAGATGTAATTAGTAATTGAAACTTGTAATTAAATAATATGTAATCGGTATAGATTCCTTTCCAGTTTAGTTTGACGTCAAACATTAATCTGAGTCTTGAGATTATTTTACTTACACCTTTTTGCAATATTATACTCTACTTCTACTCAGTAAAGGTAGATATATGTATATACACTGTAAAAAAATAGGCTAGAAAATACATCGTCATTTTTGAAATGTCTAAAAAGCGTAAAAAATTAAAAAGAAATTAGTGTAACTTGTTTATAAATTTTACTTTGCCGTTATGATTAGTATAACAGGAAAATATCAATAAATTTTTCGAAAAATTGTGTAGATATACAGGGTGTTAGTGAATAAATGCGAAAGATTTTAACAGGTGATTGCTAAGGTTCTTATATGTAAAAGAGTTCATATAAACCTAGGTCCGAAAACGCTTAGTTTGCAAGATACAAGGTGTTCAGTTTCTCGTCTTTTTTAATATTTTCCTAAATACTTCAAAAACGTTTTGAGATATTGACACAAAATTTGAGATACGCTATGACAGGATAAATACCCATATTCTGAAGTAGACAGAATATTTCCACTCAAACCAGTGGCGTCCGTACAGCCATGTGATGATATATTTTTGAAGAAAAAAAAGGGAGGCAAATGATTTTTCCAATTCGAAAACGTTTTTTCAAGTGTCCTATAAGTTACGGACAAAAATGACCTCTTAGTATTTTGTCGTTCATGTAGCCGTTTTCAAGGAAAATAACAATTTCCAATTACTCTTTCTACCAAAAAATTGATATGGGCTATCTAATAGCCCATCTACTCTGTATCTTGCAAGCTAAGCGTTTTCGGACCTGGGTTTATATGAACATTTTTACATAAAAGATCCTCAGCAATCACCTAGTAAAATCTTTCGCACTTATTCACTAACACCCTGTACATATATATGTTGTTTTTATGTACCGAATTTTACACAATTTTATGAAAAATACACGGATTTTAGCCGGAAACATATAAAACACAAAAACACTGTAAAAATTATGTGAATGTTTCATGCATTTGTATAAAATTACACTTTTATCAGAGTAAAAATGATTATATTTAATTATTAAATTTCGAGGCACACTTTTGCATTCCTATTTCCATAGAGTATAGTATATTGTGCAATAAGTGCGGGAAATTGTCGATTGCCCACGAAAGCGAAGTTGAGCGCACGGACCTAGTGAGTGCGCTCATTCGTTTGAGTGGGCAATCGACAATCCCGCAGGAGTTGCACATACTATTTTTTATTAGGAATTTGACATACTTTTTTTTATTATTATTACTATTTTTGGATATTTTCCTTACTTTTTAAAATAATATTTTTAAGTGTTCGTCTTTTTTTTCTGAATTAATTATTGTTTAAATTACTTTGTTGGTGGTTTCTATAGAAATAATTATGAAATATTTATTAAATGAAAAATCGAGAGGCGACTTTGCGTGTTTTGATTAAATTTTGCGTGTTTTATTGTCAATTTGCGTGTGGAAAGTTACTTATTCCACACGCAAAAAAGTATGTGGGAAGAGTACAGTGGGCAAACAGTTATTTTGCGTACAGAAATGTGTGCGCCAAATTAGTACTTCTCCCGCATGAGTAATAAAAAATAATTTTTTCATCAGAACCAGTTGTAGTCAACACAATAGAAAATTCCCGATAGAAGTACTCATACCTTAAATGTGCAGACCGCAAAACAAAAATAAAATTCCAAATTATTATAAAATTTACAATTTTGACAAACTGTAATCTTTGATTCTTAAAAATATGACAGTGGAAGCGCTGGGAAAATACATCGAAAAGGTTGAATGGATTCAAACTGACTATCGATATGGTAGAATACTGATTAGCGATGGTGAATAGATGAGGTTTAACGTCTTTTTGAGGGTGCCGTCCCTTAAAAGGAAAAAGGGAAAAAAGGGGGCTAAGTTTGGTCCGAAAACAAGTTTTAATTAATATATTGTGGTTGATATCATTTCAAAGAACTACCTCTAAGAATTCTAAAAATATTCTTTTTATAAGTTTTGGTCCAATGGTCTTAATGACAAAGCTTAAAATTTACTAGAAATTAAAAGCCCGTCTCCCCGGATCTCCTAGGTTTCTAAAATTAAAATTTTGATTTTAATAAGGTTAGTAGATATTGAATTATAGATTATTGAAAAACTATAGTTTTTTTCGACAGTATAATAATTGCAAAAAAAAATATATTTCAAATAACAAGGGAAAATAGAATAACAGACAACGTATATTTACTAATACTTCATTACAACAGTTGCAACAGTGCATTGTTATCACTAATAATATTATATAATACAAATAAATACTATAATTAACTAATAAATAATTATAGTAGGGTGAATGCGGGAGAGATGCCGCACCTTTTGAAAACACTTGACAATTCTTAAAGTATGTGCATTTAATTGATTTGAAATTTGGTGCACAATAAATGTAAACATTGTTCTTTAAAATTATTTATAAATAATTTTAAATTTTGAGTCATAAAGGATTCATAATTAACATTTTTGTAGAGCCTGTAAAGTGACACCTATGGGAGAGATGTCGCATCAAAAGAGGACAGACCCCGCATAGTTCATATTAAAGATTTTGCATTTTACACACATCTCCATACATGATGCATGCCATATGTAACCATTTTTGGCAAGTCAGTCTTTCTTTTTAGCGAATTTCCAAAACTGGAAATTCAGCTTTTACGCCAGGTGTCATGGTGCGACCTAAGCCCGGGACCGTATCAGAAATATGTTTTGAGGTCCCTAGAATACGAAAATGATATTCACTAAAATTTATATATATATATATATATATATATATATATATATATATATATATATATATATATATATATGTATCCGCGCGATAACTCTCGAACGAAACGTCTAACGCTTATGAAATTTTGTGTGCGGACTGGATTCTGAATTGGCTTGGCTAAGTTCGTTAGCCAGACACGTCGGATGCCCAGAAGTAGGTTTTCTGGCCATTTTTTATCATTCGATCCTATCATAAGGCAGTTCGATTTTTACATCGTTGAAAAGGAAAAAAAAAATTATGAAGAAAATATTCTTATAATTTTCTTTCTATTTTAAGTATTTTTCGAGAAAATGTAAATTTTCACTTTTATTCTTTCTTTGTTAGTCTAATAAGTAATTTATATTTATATCTCAGTTCTTTATCAAGTATAAAAATATTTCACTTTTTTATTAAAGAATTTTGTGAGAACAAGTGAAAACTATTCACATATATGTGATATAACACACATACATGTATAGAGTTTTGTTTCTCATTTATTACATTATAATTAGCATGGTTCTATCCCATGTTAAAAAATGTAAATTAAACAGATTTTCTAAGCTAATGTAATGAAGAATTTTTTTTTTTTTTTATTGAATTTTTAAGTAAACAAGAAATTGAAGATTATGTTATGATATAAATATTATTAAATATAAAACAAAACAAAATATGTACAATGTACATATGTATGTACGGAAAAATATTTTGAATCGATTTTGAAAATTTTTCCACTAATAATTAATAATGTTAAAAGATTAAACCATTTCAAATGGATTTAAGGTATTTTATGTGAGGTCAAGGTTTTCGGGACCTAAAAAGGCCAGAAATTAATTAACCAATCGATTTTAAAAAATTTTTCACAGTTAGTAAGTTAAAGTGTTTGAATTAATTAATTAAATGATGTCCGCAAGAAGCTTACGGACTGCCATAAGTTATATGAGATCCTTAGAACCCTTTTCTTACTGTTAGAGTACTAGACTTGTATGACTTTCGCCAGGATTTACTGATCCCATAATTGTAAAAAATAAACTAAACGACCAATTTTAAAAATTTCTTCTCTGTTACAGAGCTAAACTATTTTAGATAGATTTAGAATACATTATGTAAGGTCCGTCAGGGTCCACAGGACCCAAAAGTGTCAAAAATAAACTAACTGACCGATTTTGAAAATTTTTTCACTGTTACAGAGCTAAACTATTTTAGATAAATATCGATTACGTTATGTAAGGTCCGCCTGGGTCCATAGGACCCAAAAGTGTCAAAAATAAACTGCCTGATCGATTTTGAAAATTTTTTCACTGTTACAGAGCTAAATTGTTTTAGATAAATATAGATTCCGTTATGTAAGGTCTGCCAGGGTCCATAGGATCCAGAAGTGTCAAAAATAAACTAACTGACCGATTTTGAAAATTTTTTCACTGTTACAGAGCTAAACTATTTTAGATAAATATAAATTACGTTATGTAAGGTCCACCAAGGTCCATAGAACCCAAAAGTGTCAAAAATAAACTAACTGACCGATTTTGAAAATTTTTTCACTGTTACAGAGCTAAACTATTTTAGATAAGTATAGATTACGTTATGTAAGGTCTGCCAGGGTCCATAGGATCCAGAAGTGTCAAAAATAAACTAGCCGACCGATTTTGAAAATTTTTTCACTGTTGGGGAGCTAAGCTATTTTAGATACATATAAATTACGTTATGTAAGGTCTGAAGTGTCAGTAGGACCTAAAAGTGTCAAAAATAAACTAACCGACCGATTTTGAAAATTTTTTCACAGTTGGGGAACTAACTATTTTAGATAGACATACATTACGTTATTTAGGGTCCGCCAGGGTCCATGGGACCCAAAAGTGGTAAAAATAAACTAACCGACCGATTTTGAAAATTTTTTCACTGTTACAGAGCTAAACTATTTTAGATAAATATAGATTACGTTATGTAAAGTCTGCCAGGGTCCATCGGATCCAAAAGCGTCAAAAATAAACTAGCCGACCGATTTTGAAAATTTTTTCACTGTTGGGGAGCTAAGCTATTTTAGATACATATAAATTACGTTATGTAAGGTCTGAAGTGTCAGTAGGACCTAAAAGTGTCAAAAATAAAATAACTGACCGATTTTGAAACCTTTTTACTATTACCGAGGTAAACTATTTTAGATAGGTACAGGTTGTGTTATCTGAGATCCACAACTGTCCTGCGGATGCAAATGCGGCGTAGAATGCTACACAACGGGTTTTGAATATATATATATATATATATATATATATATATATATATATATATATATATATATATATATATATATATATATGTTACATAAAGTCCGCCTAGAATATACGGTCGAGCTGATTTTTTAATGAGGTCCACCGGGATCTTGCAGATCCGAAAACGCCAGTAATAAGCTATCGAAAAGATGCTAAAAAATTTCTCACTGCTAGAGAACTAAATTATTTTAGATACAACTATGCTGCACAAAATTCGTTCGGGTTCTTGGGTCCCCAAAAATACCAAAACTAATTACCCAACCGATTTTAAAAATTCTTTTACTCTTAGAAAGCTAAACTATTTTAAATAGGTACAGGTCTTAGATGAGATCCGCCAGTGCCCAAGATTTGGAAATTCGCTATGTTATGCAGATGCTGCGACAGGGGTATTTTTGTTTCTAAGTACTTTTCAAAACATTCAATACACAGGCAATCATTATTTTCGTTATCTCCACTAATATAAGGGCTCTTCCTGATCTATTAATGGATCTTTTATATTTGCGTAGCATAATTTACAGCCCAAAAAAAAATTGCATAATTAAGATATAAGTCTATGTTTTTAATATGTAATATGATGCGGCATCTATACCAACTTTAAATGAGGCATCTCTCCTTTTTGTTGAGATAGATGCCGCATGGTTGCTATAGCAAGCATAGTGCGGAATTCTAAACTAAAATTTTATACAGTACTTTAAAAATATACCTAAATTAATAACCTAACTCATTTTCATTAAAACAATGAAATATATATTCTTAAATTCTAATGAATTAAATACTTGATATAATATTATGTTAAAAAACTTACTTTTCAACAATAAAAAGTTGGATAATTACTAAACTAATGCACTGATCATAAATATAACCATATACAGCTTAAATAAATAACTTATTTTAAACATATAATCCATTAATACCGCTATCTATCAATCAACGGACGAACTATGGCTACTGCGGCGTCTTTCCCGCACTTACCCTATATACATATAAATATAATTTTGTCCTATATCTAGCAGATATGTGCATTCTTTCTTCCTATAGACACTCAAACCAGGGGTGGGTAGCCCGCGGCCCACCTAAAACATTTTTTGACCCGCGAGATTCATCACACTTATACAAAATATATTTATTTTATAATGACCAAAGTAGTAAAAACCAATGTATTAAAAAAATACATAATATTTTTAATGCGGGCCCCAGAGTTATGATGCGCTTCCAAAGTGGCCCACCCCTGGTGAGTGATTTGGGTTGACCACCCCTGCTCTAAACGATTAATAAGTGAACAAATTTAGCAACAATATGCTGTAATTATTGTCATTTACGCGAGAAATAGAATGGAAATTGCGGATTACATTTTATATAACATATGTAAGCAACTGGTGTTTGGGATGAAAGACTTTTAATATTACAAAAGTTTTCTTAAGGGATTGCTCAGTATTCGATTGTAAATCGATCCATTAAGTTTAAAAAAAAATTTTATAAAGGGACAAAAGTATCGGAAAAAAAATCACAATATTTCACAATATATTTCTACAACCGTGCTGAATAAGCCCTTCAATATTCTTCAAGTATCTTGAACTAATGTACATAAACAAAATATTTTATTCACTAGCTACCTACTGTTAGTTATTGATAATAACATTGAAGAAATGTGCATCTGTTTATTACTTGAACAAGGTTATTCTTGAAATACTAAATCTGGAAATTACTACTATTTTATTTTGACATTCATATAACCTACATGCATAGTTGAATTTCGTATTGCGTAAGGTTACTAGATAGTACAGTCAATATCTTAAAGCATCAAATAGCTGTCCAGAATACCTTTTCTTTCCTGGTAGAGGATTGAAATAAATTTATAGGAGTATAGTTTAAATTCCTTGTATTTAAATATCACATAAACGTTTTACATATTTCAACTTTCATCCCGATCCTTCCTACCACTATTTTGTCAAATCATCAATTTCCTTCAGAAGGCGTTAAGTTATGCTACAACACACTTACTTTTTAGTCAATTTCCAGAAGCAAAATTAAGCTATTACAATCGCTGTCATGGAGAGACTTAAGCCTGGAACTGTGACAGAAATTTGTTTTGAGGCTTCGAAAAAAACCGAAAATGATATTCACTAAGGTATAAGTATTTATTATCAGCACGATAACTCTCGAACAAAACATGCCATTTTTATGAAATTTGGAGGAAACAATTTTGAAATTTTGGGTATTTTTCGCCAACAAAATAAATTTAAAAGTTTTTTAGATTTTTTGACACCATCAAAAGAGTTTCTGGAGATAACTAAAAAAGTTATTTGTTATTCTTTTACAAAAATTCAAATGTTTTCCGAAATTTTTATTACATCTTTGTTAAGATAGGGAAAAATCACATATGCTTTTGAAACTTTATTCTATATAAACTAGTTGTCGAGAAAAATAAAAGATAAACGAACGGATTCTAGTTTGTTTACATTTTGTTTATACAAGTTTAGTATATACAGAGTGTTGATCAGTGGTGGATTTACCAGCTGAGTAGGCTGGAGCCTAGGGCGGCAGATTTTAGGGGCGGCAAATTTGGACAAAAAAGGCGGAAAATGTAGAATTTGGTATTTTTCTGCTTGTCACTTACGTTATTTAAAAAGGGCGACAGATTTTAGGGGCGGAAAATTTGGGCAAAAGGGCGGGAACTATTTTTTTTAGCTTTTTAGGGGGTGGCATTTTTCACTGAGCCTAGAACGGCACTTAGGGTAAATCCGCCACTGGTATTGTTCCTATGAGACACTGAGAAAATATTAAGCATTTGTTAATATAACCAAGACTAATATCTCGAACCGTATTTGACCTACAAATCACACTTTGAAAACCCCTGATTTAAAGAGTAATACTCAATTTAATGTTTCTTTTAAACAATTTCACAAATTTTATGACTTTTATTATTTGAATGTTCTTGATAATGTTACAATGATAAATATGTTGATTTTTTCAGATTTTGAGATAACAGGTTCATGATGGTAATATCCTCGTTTCCTCTACCTACATTTATGTACATTTCCTCTATACAAACGCGTAATTAATTAACAACTAATCAATCAACAAAGGTACCAAGGTTTTTAATGAAGATCAAAACAAACATTAAATTATCATAAAAACATGTTTTTGTGTTTTAAAACAAAAAATAATAATTTTTTAATTGTCAGAAAAATTAATTAATGATACCAACATATGAAACATTTTTCAATAAAAAATTTACATACAATAATTTTTATTTATTTAAATATGGATCTGGTTAACTTAATATAATTTTAATAAATTAATAATTCGTAAGAATAATTTTGAGGTCATATAATTAATTGTATCAAGCAATTTCATATTGTTTTAAATTTTACATAGAAAAAGAGGTTGATTTCAAAAATTGCAATTTATAAGCCACAACAGAAAAAATAATCATAAGTAAGTATTGGAAAAATTTAGAAAATTTGAAAAAGTTTTTGATATGTTACGGTATCAAATAGTTTTTCTTTTTTTTTTTGTTCAAGTTAATTTTTTTTTTTTTTTTTTTTTTGAGAATATATTTAAATATTAAAGAAGTATATAAAAGCTGCAAAAAATATTTCAAAGAATTGCTATCCCAGTACATCATTTATCAAATCATCGAAGGGAATAGTTTTTGAAATCAAACTCTTTTAATTTGAAATTAAAAACTCTTTGAAATTAGTCTCTTATATTGTTGTACAAATTCGCAGGGCCAGACCTAGAGTTATTAGGAGGGGGTGGGGTCTATTGGTTGCAAATTTTCCTGTCGGCAGCGATATATAAAAATTTTTCCCTGCAAAAGGAAGTGATGACCAAAAAAAAGGGTCAACACTACATTTTTTAGGTTCAGCTGGCCCCTATCAGAAATGAACAGTGTGAGTGTCGATCTTTTTTTTTGGTCATCACTTCCTTTTGCAGGAAAAAATTTTAAAAATTACTGCGCCACAAAAAGATTAATTAAGCATTTTCACCGTTTTGGCGCCCCTAAAAGCTTGCAGGGGGGGGCACGTGCCCCCGCTGTTCCCCCTAGATCCGGCCCTGCGAATTTGTATATATGTATATTCATTTTATATGTAGTTATACAAATAATTTGTGTGTGAATATTGTTTTTTTATTTTTATTTTTTTACTTGTACAGTATATAAATGACCTGAATTTTTATTATTATTATTAATATAATAATTTAAATCGGAAAAATTTAAATGGCTTTGACCACGTTTTGACATTCCTACATAATACTTATCTATTTATTACTAGGTAATGTTAGACTTGTTTTTATTATGGAAAGAATTTTAAAATAGATAATTCTAATTCGCTGTTTACACCTTTTAAAATTCTTCTACCTTATCTCCGCGCAAACTGAAAAACTTGAAATAATTCAGACAAAAAGAAAGTTTTAAAGATTACACATTACAGAAAACACAAAATTAACTTCCAGATATTTGTCGTCTTTAAAGAAAATGAAATATTCTGTTAATTTTTTACCCCTTTCATAGCCCCATGCAGATGACTGATTTTTCAACGTCGAAATCTTAAATGTGACCTTTTTAAAACGATATTTATCTACTTAACGAATTCAAAATCTGTCGTTGAATTTCGCGTTTCAGAATTACAATTGTACAAAAATGTATTACAAAATTTATTTCAAAATATGTCATTTTAGCAAATTTTCGAATCGAAAATTCAACTATGACGGCCACTAGAAATTTGTTTTGAGGTCCCTAGAAGTCGAAAATGACATTCACTAAAATTTATATACGAGGCAATAAGTACCGTTTTTAAATTACGCCGCCGCAGTGCTGCAGTTGCCGTTTAGCGCATGCGCATACTGTAGCTACATCAGTTGGGAAGCCACAGACGCCATTACGACGCCGTTTGATCGAGTCTTCGTTTGTTTACGTGCTTTTAAAATGCCGCCGACTATCGAGAATCCAGTCGACTGTGAAGTGCGTGCTATGATTCGTTTTCTCTGTGCTAAAGGCTTAAAAGCAATTGACATTCATCGTCAAATCGGTGAAGTTTATGGTGAAAACATTATGAGTGAAGGAATGGTGCGGAAATGGGGTTAGGGCCTTCAAAGATGGCCGCACAAACGTTCATGATGAGGAACGAAGTGGGCGACCTTCAGTCATTACCGATGATCTCATTCAAAAAGTGGCTGGGAACAATTGGACCATCCTCCATACAGTCCCAATCTAGCGCCTAGCGACTACCATTTGTTTCTGCACTTGAAGACGCATTTAGCGGGGAAGCGTCATTCCAATGATGAAGAAGTAAAAACGTCTGTGCAGCAGTGGTTGTCCAATCTGGCGGCAAGCTTCTTTGACGACGGCATACAAAAGCTGGTCCCAAGATACGACAAGTGCCTTAATAATAATGGAAATTATGTAGAGAAGTAGAGGAAAGAATGCTCTTTCAGATAAATAAAGTTTTGTTTGAAAAATTTACTTGTTGATTTTTTTATATCAAAACGGTACTTACTTTAAAAACATGCCTCGTATATATATATATATATATATATATATATATATATATATATATATATATATATATATATATATATATATATATATATATATATATATATATATATATATATATATATATATATATATATATATATATATATATATGTATACATGTATATATATGCATTTATGTGTTTATATATGTCGTCATGTATCAGCACGATAATTCTAGAACGAAACCTTCTATTTTTATAAAATTTGGTGGAAACATTGGAACCCATGGAACTGAATGTTCTTCAGCCAGACACGTCCAATGTCGGGAACATGGCTTTTTTGGAATTTTTCGTGAAATAATTAATTTTTTGCCAAAAATTTCCCGGAATCGAAAATTTTTGCGACATTTATTTATACCATTAGAAAGAAGAGAAAAAATCGCATAAAAAAGATTCTTAGACTATTTAAACTGGTTTCCGAAAAAACTAATTTTATTTTTACAAACGGAAATTGGCTATGTTAAGCAAAATATACAGAGGTATTGTTTAACCTGTATCCAAATAACTGTATCCAAATTTTGTTATTACTCAAAAAACTATATTAACTTCATCAAGTAAACTAAAACTATTATCATTAGAAAGCGGAATTAGGGTAAGTGCGGGAAAGATGCCACAGTAGCCATAGTTCGTCCGTTGATTGATAGATAGCGCTATTAATGGATTATATGTTTAAAATAAGTTACTTATTTAAGCTGTATATGGTAACATTTATGATTAGTCCATCAGTTTGGTAATTATCCAACTTTTTATTATTGAAGAGTAAGTTTTTTAATATAATATTTTATCAAGCATTTAATTCATTAGAATTGAAGAATGTATATTTCACTGTTTTAATGGAAATGAGTTTTGTTATTATTTTAAGTATATTTTAAAAGTACTGTATAAAATTTTAGGTTGGAATTCCGCACTATACTTGCTATAGTAACATGCGGCATCTATCCCAACAAAAAGGAGAGATGCCGCATTTAAAGTTGGTATAGATGCCGCATCATATTACATGTTAAAAACATAGACTTATATACCTTATCATGCATTTTTTTTTGTTTTTGGTCTGTAAATTATGCCACGTAAATATAAAAGATCCATTAATGGATCAGGAAGAGCCCTCATATTAGTGAAGATAACGAAAATAATGATGATTGCCTGTGTATTGAATGTTTTGAAAAGTACTCAGAAACAAAAAAAGGTTGACTGGTTAACATGTATAAAGTGCCAAAAATGGTTACATATGGCATGCATCATGTATGGAGATGTGTGTAAAATGCAAAATTTTTAATATGAACTATGCGGCGTCTCACCTTCTTTGATGCGGCATCTCTCCAATAGGTGTGGGAGAGACGCCGCTTTGCAGGCTCTATGTTCATTATGAATCCTTTATGACTCAAAATTTAAAATTATTTATAAATAATTTTAAAGAACAATGTTGACATTTATTGTGTACCAAATTTCAAGTCAATTAAATGCATACTTTAAAAATTATCAATTGTTTTGAAAATGTGCGGCATCTCTCCCGCATTCACCCTATATGCACAAAAATATTGAAAAATATGCAATATAATATGCACGATTTTATCGTAAAATATGCACCAGTTTTTTCAAAATATGCACGAATATGCAGTAATAGATGCAAAAATAGGGTTTAATAATTTTGATATAACTTTATCATTGTATCTACAGAAAGAAGACTTTGTACATAATAAAATATTACTTCTAATCTAGTCAAGATCGATTTACCTCTTTAGTAATTTTACGACTACAAAAATACGACTATCAAATCCGTATTAGCGACGTTAAGTATTATATTTACGAAAACGAAACAAATGCAATTTTAATCTTATAACACGGAAACAACTGTGCATTTTGTTGAGTTTTTTTTTTTTTTTTTTAATTGAAATTTTTCATAGAAGCATTTTATGTTTGTCGGCAACCTTATGGAACAGTCGCAGTCCTATAAGGACCTGTCATTTGTTCAAAATTGTTAAACTGTATCCATGGGCGCCCATACCTATGGGCAGGGGGGGCCATGGCCCCCCCCCTAGCTAGCCAGGATTGGAAGAAAATTCGAAAAAAGGAGTTCGAAGAGAGCAAAACGACGTCGTTAATGGTATTTTTTGTAGGTTATATATAGTATAGCCCTCGCGATTTGTGGGGGGAAAAAAAGATCGAAAAAAAATGTGCCGAAATTTTCTCCGGAAGTTCACTTTTCACCCTTCGGCCCCCCCCTGGAATCCATCATATGGGCGCCCATGACTGTATCTATACACGGGGAGAAAATTCCTATAAAAATTACTGTGCTCATACTACAATCGACGTGTGACAGGCGAACATATCCAATTTTTGTACGGTAAAATTGCATATGTTCTTCGCCTGTTACACGTCGACTGTAGTATGAGCACAGTAATTTTTATAGGAATTTTCTCTCCGTGTATAGTTCATCCTGCCTCCTGACTATACAAATCGATGTACAATGCAAAAGTAACGAAATACAATAAATTGTTATTTTGTTGTACGAAATTTGTTTCAAGCTTCCACAAATCAACTTTGCACTGAATTCCTCTTTTTATCAGGCCGGTCCTGGTACTATATATATGCGTATATACCAGCATATACGAGTATTTATTTTTAAAACGTACAGGTACCTACTTATGATTTATTCCAATTTTCTAATTTTATTGTGCGTTACTGTAAGCGTATGTAAGGTGAAATTTTCTATTGTTTATTTATGTCTGCTTGTTGATCCGAATTATTTGCACAGAATATTAATTAGATAATCATTTTTTTTTAAATTTTACATTCCTTACGTATTTTGCTTTCTTACAAGTAAAGGTCCCGAGGCCGGACCTATCGATTTCGATGAAACTTAAATATACTGTAGAACACTAAAAACTAAGGGACACGTATTTTTTTTTATCTGCGGAAAAACGGTTTGAAGGGGTGAAATCGCCCTCTAAAAATTGGGGTAAAAATTTAATTTTTCAAATATCTCGAAAACAGTAAGAGATAGAGCAAAAGTTTATATTGGCGATACTGCTCTTTTTTAAAGAGCTATCTATTGATATGAAATTTGTTCATATTACATAAACAGGGGTGGTTGGGGGTTAAAATTTGGGGGTTAATTTTGCAAAAAGGGGGTGAAAAATAAACAATATAAAAATTTTGTTCACAGATTTGAAATCTACGTCAAAAAATCTAATTGACCTATTTTTGCTCAATGCCCGAATGTTAAGTCTAGGGGTAGTTAACTAGAGGGTGACTATGTCGAATAGTCGTACAATTTGGGTATTTCAAGAAGTTCTTCTTCATGGAAAATAGCTTAAGACAATTAGAATAACGTAGAAATGAAATTCTCGAATTCAAAATTGAGTTTGAGCAACATTGGAGAGGGGGTGAGTCACGCTCTTAAATTACATACTAGTTTATATACACTAATTTTTGCTATTAACACACTGATAGTGGGTAAAATAATGTCACAATAAGTGGTTCTGAAGTTGGACTATCATATGTAAGGTCTTTATTAAGTTTGTTTTTTAATGGATATTATAGTTTTCCTTATCGAAAATTATCGATACCGAAAATTACATAACCTAACCTAAAATAACGAAACCTAATAAAAACCTTACATACGACAGTCTAACTTCTGAACCATCTATTGTGACATTATTACCCCATGTCAGTGTGTTAATTGCAAAAATTAGTGTATGTAAACTAGTATGTAATTTAAGAGGGTGACTCACCCCCTCTTCAATGTTGCTCAAACACAATTTTGAATTCGAGAATTTCATTTCTACGTTATTCTAATTGTCTTAAGCTATTTTCCATGAAGAAGAACTTCTTAAAATACCCAAATAGTACGATTATTCGACATAGTCACCCTCTAGTTAACTACCCCTAGACTTAATTTTAGGATATTGAGCAAAAACAGGTCAATTAGATTTTTTGACGTAGATTTAAAATCTGTAAACAAAATTTTTATATTGTTTATTTTTCACCCCCTTTTTGCAAAATTAACCCCCAAATTTTAACCCCCAACCACCCCTGTTGATGTAATTTGAACAAATTGCATATCAATAGATAGCTCTTTAAAAAAGAGTAACATCGCCAATTTAAACTTTTGCTCTATCTCTTACTGTTTTCGAGATATTTGAAAAATTAAATTTTTACCTCAATTTTTGGAGGGCGATTTCACCCCTTCAAACCGTTTTTCCGCAGATAACAAAAAATACGTGTCCCTTAGTTTTTAGTGTTCTACAACATATTTAAGTTTCATCAAAATCGATAGGTCCGGCCTCGGGACCTTTACTTGTTAGTAGCGACAAAGTATTGAAACTTATGTATTTACTTCAAAATTACCATCAAAAAATGTGTTTTAAATTTCAACTACATTTGAAAATATTTGTAACCTCAATAAAATTTTAACCTATCCGAATTAAAAAAAGGTTTAAAGACAGACCCTAAAAATGTTCCATTCCTTTGTACCTTTAAAAAAATTTGTGTACTTTCTGTTATAATGTTAAATTTGTTAAAAATGTAGTCATTTTTTAGTTTTCCTTCAGTATTTGAACCCTATTTTTCTTACCAGAAAAATGCCTTCACAAGAAGAAAAATTAGAATCCGTTAACCAATTTAATAATAGATTCGTGGAAGCAAACGTAAAATAAAGCATCTGAAACTTACAGAACCTAAGTTTCTTGAAAACTTAAAATGACGAAAAGCGAAGACTACTATTTTTCTTTATGAATCTAAATTATACGATTTTGTCAAATTCTTAAATTCTTGTCTCAAACGTTGAAATTAGTTTTACGTTACCGTCAAATAGGACTACATTGATATGGTGGCTATTTTTAATGGAACTGGTAAATTAATAAAAACATTGTATTTTTTACAATTCTGTTTTAAGATAGAATCAGGGCCCGATCTAGGGGGGGCAAGCTGGGCAAATGCCCAGAGCGGCAAAAATTAGGGGCGGCAAAATTGAGGGCGGCTATCGTAAAACCTCCTGACTTTTCTTATTAAACCTAATTTTACCATTCCACACTTTGTGTTAGAACAAAAATTAAAATTTTATGGATTTTAATACCTATATCATTTTTAGTGACATAGCTGTTTCTAACAAATTACTAGTGTTTCATAAATTTTTCTGACATTACCACCCGCCATTCCTTTAAATCATTAGTCTTTTTTCAATTTATATGGTACATTCATGTTTTCAAAAAGTGTGCAAACTTAAACTGATATTTCAAAAGCTATAAAACTTAGTAGGTAGGTAACTTTATCACATAAAAAATGTGATATAATAACTAATCTCATGAGTATTTAAAAATAATTTTTACATTTATGTATTTATTTGCGCATCAGTGGCGGATTTGCCCTGAGTGCCGCTCTAGGCTCCGTAAAAAATGCCGCCCCTAAAAAGCTAAATAAAAAATTCTTAATAAATTTTTAAGACTTTTTCTTTAAAAAAAGTAAGTGACGAGCAAAAAAAACATGTGTTAGTATTCTAAATGGCGAAAAATTA
Organism: Brachynemurus nebulosus; assembly: GCA_035578155.1. Classification (NCBI taxonomy): domain Eukaryota; kingdom Metazoa; phylum Arthropoda; class Insecta; order Neuroptera; family Myrmeleontidae; genus Brachynemurus; species Brachynemurus nebulosus. The sequence continues at coordinate 11,285,382 of JAPWDM010000003.1, forward strand.
ATTTTTTGACCAATTACATTCATTTCAAGGTGCACAGTTACATATAATTTAGATGTAAAATTTTATTGCCATAAGTACGATCCTGACTTGTGCGAAAATGTTCGCTTCCTATTTATTTGAATTAAAATTTTTAAAGATCATTTTTTGTATTTTTTTTTTCATTCATTTAAACTGGGGGAAAAACAAAACAAAAATTAAATATAAACCGATTTCGTAAAACATTCTGGTCCATATCCCTTATACTACTAAACCGACTTTTGTGAAATTTTCACTATTCCCTAAAAAAACATATAAGTATACAAACATACATATATACACTTATGAAATTTTGGATATTCGTTTAGAAGCCCTAGTAGATAAACATATGTGAATATATTATCTAATTCCAACAATATACAAGTCGAACTGATAACCTCCTTTTTTTGAAATCAGTTAAATATTGCACCATCTCTGGAACAACATGCTTATGACTTACAAGGTGTCATTGTAAAGGGCGGCAAATATTGCTTTTGCCCAGAGCGGCTAAATAGCTAGATCGGGCCCTGGATAGAATAACTCGAATTTTTCCTCTTTGTTATTGTAAAATATTAAGTATGATTTCAAAAGAATACATGCAGTAAGATCTTATTCAAAGTGGTCCCATTTGACGGTATTGACCTTTATTGTTTTTGCATCTTCAAAAAGAAATCCCTGAGAATTTAACTTGTGTATTAAATCTCTTAAATATTATAGTTTTTTTGGATTTCTCCGTGAAATTTTTCAACAAAAAACATGGTACAAAATTTTGACATTGATAGATAAATACGAAAGTAATGAAACAAATGTTTTTATTGATAAATTTAACTGATTTGAAAGCCATAGTAACAACATATTAATATTAAATAATATGATAATTAATATGAATCATACTTTTCGCTCGTTAAATAGTCCTACCGTATCACACTTGAGTTTTATATTTTTTCTGAATAAATTTTGTCTCTTCTGCAACTCAAATTTATTTGCCAATTCGAAGAACTGTCAATCCAAAAACACTCCAGCTTCATTGTCATGTTTTTATTACTTGACAGTTCTTCTCGTTAAATTGTTAGGTAACGAATATGAAATTATTCGAAAAACAATGTTTTCTAGCTGCTTGTTTCTTTGGAAAGCAAAATATCAACCTTTTTTTTACAATTCTAGACGGGTATTGATTCAAAGACGCTATTTTTCAAAAATTAACTTATTTTTACCGGTTTCAGACTTTCGAAAACTTACCTTAAAAGCAATGTTATTAATCAAATTTAAAATGCACCTTTTCGATTCAAATAAAAAGAAGAAACAATTACAATGATTCTATTATTTCAAAAATCATCATTAAATCACATCAAAACAAAAGAACAATAAACAAAAACAACAGTTACTTTGATCCAAAAAAACAATAAATAACAAAACACAAAATTAAAAACAAAACAATTTTTTCAAATTCATTTTCTTTCTAAAATTCAAATGTTTTTTCGGTTTTTTATAACAAAAAAAAAATCAGTCTAAACTACATTGTTTCACACTTTTTATTCTCCACAAAACTATACTTTGTCCAACATTGGTCATCGAATAACTGAATTAAGTTTTGAGAGCGCATTTTACTCTCATCATAGTGTACAATAGGTAAGTAAGCGTTATTCACGACTTAATTCGACTTAACTCATTCAGCCAACCACTCAGCAATACCCAGCCCATGACGTTGAATGTATGTGTGTACGTGTGTGTGTGTGTGTGTTTGTGCATGTGTGATCAGCGTTGCGTAAGATACCTACCTGTGTTTTGTACAACTATGGAAGTACCTGTCTCCAATCAATGTACATATGAATGTGCACATATGTTGTATTCAATGAAGAATTTTTGTTGGATTGCAAAAAAATTGTATTGGTATGCTAAACATAGACAAAAATGGCGGAATTTACAACAAATATCCTAAAAAACATATTGCGAAATGATCTAGTGGGTTTTATATCCAACAATATCTGGCAATGAAACAATAAAATACAGTAAATGGTGGAGACGCTGTGTAGACACAAGTTTGAAAATTATTTTACTTCGGAGGATTGATTGACTTTTAATGTTAGTGGACTTTTAATTTTGATAAAAATGAAAAGATTGACTTCAAAAACCTATAGTTTGTTTCCAGTTTCAACATTCGATCTTTTATTTACCGTTATTAACGCACTGAAAAACCTTAGTGAACCTAATGACGTCACCAAATTAAAACATTCCTTTTTTCACAAATTAAGCTTTATAAAAATAATTTGAATTAGATAGTAAAGTAATTTGGTTGTGAACTTTTTATTCTTGCTTTCAAAATGACACTATTCCGTTTATAAATATGGCTGATTCGACAGAAGTCTTTTTAACTTCCCATTTTAAGTTATTGTAATGGGTTCGATTTTAGGAATCGCTAATTTAGGCATATCTTCAGAGTCACTAGAATCCGAATCCATTGTTTTTAGCGTGATGTCTGTGTGTGCGTTCGTTCGTTCGTTCGTTCGTTCGTTCGTAAATTTTTTTCGTCTCGCATATCTCGAGAACAAATGGTGGTATCAACTTTTAATTTCGCATCTTTCATAAGATGCGTAATCAAAAACTGAAGACCGGATAAAGTTTTCAGCAAATTTGGATTAGCGGTTTGTTTTTTATAATAAAAAAACAAAATTAAAAACTTTTTGTGAAATATTTATCGTCTCGCATATCTCGAGAATAAATGATGATGTCATTTGTTTAATGAGGAGTGGAGTCCCGCACGAGATACATGGAGCGAAACCCCACAGTGGGGTGCAAGGGGCAAAATCCCTGTCGGGGGATGGGGGGGAGAAGCCCCCTGAAATTAAAAATGATTTATTTATGTACAGTAGTCTCTAGTCTTTAAGGACACCCGATGGGAAGTTGACAGTGTGGCTAGACCTGTCCCTCCAAATTTCTTGTGATATTCTACATGTTTAATTTTAGTGAAAATGGAAAGAACAACTTCGAAAACCTATACTGCCGTGCTAAGCGCAAAGGTGGTAACTCGCTTTTTTTACGAAAACGAGTTATTAGTTTTAGGCAATACATAATTAATTTTGCAACATTTCTACCTTATAATTAGACGAAATAAATAAATATTTAATTAAATAAAGCTCTATACAAATAGCCGTATCTTACTTTTAGTCTCTAAATACTACGCTGTTCTGCCGCATCTATCAAATACTAAGTAATTTTTGTCGTATCCTCAAAAAAATACGATGAAAAGCTTTAACATTTTCAAACAAACATTTAAATTTTATCAGTCGAAAAGATTAAACATTAATTTAAATTTTGTTAGTTGAAAAGATTGCAAAACTAAAACTTCAATTTTCTCAAAAACATCTTCATTTAAGTTACCATCTTTGCACTTAGCACGACAGTATAATTCGCTTCGAGTTTCATCACTACGTCACTTTATTTACAGTTTTTAAGACATCAAAAAGTCCTTGTAAACTTGACAACTCCATCAAATTAAAAAAATTCTTTTTCTCAAATCAAACTTTATGAAACTGATTTTTTAGTAGAGTGATTGATGAAATCAGGATAATTTGAGTGCGATCATTTCATTTTTATTATCAGAATGACGAATTTCTTTTTATAATTATGGCTAACTCAAGTCTATTTTCTATAGTGACCTTAGATTACTATTAGTGGCAGTTGAAACCGATTCATCAAAAACCGCAAAACACCTTCCCCTTCTGTTAATAATCGATTTGGTTGATTTTTTCTAATAATTACTAACTAATTATGTACTAATAAAATTCCTAGCAACCAATTTCTCCCTCACACTTTTTACAAGAGAAGTTTTAACGTTTCAAGTCGATACTTACAATTGTGTTTAACTTACCTTTTCCACTACCAAACAAAGCGTTAAACGAATTCTTTATTTTTATGAATTAGCAAACAATCTATTTGTGCTAAACGTCCAATTCCCTCCCGTCAAAAAGAAAACAGATTATTTTTTTTCCTTTTTGTAAAATTTCTACAAAAATGCATAAATAAAAATAGCCTCTTTCATATTTATAATTAACAGGCAATCATGAAACAATTTAGAACACACATTTGTAAAGTATTTTATGTATTTATCAATTTTTTTCGTCAAGATGCATTCAATTAAAAAAATACACGCATATGTTTTGCTGCAAATACGTAATCAAAATAATTTAATTTAGCAATTTAACATCATATGTAACATATGTTCACCATACAATTTAAATATATTAAAAACTCATTCGACCTTGCGTCTATAACGTCAAAATGCAGAATAATTACACTAAATCTACACAGTGTGGAGATATTTAAATGGTAAAATTCATTTTAAGTGCGTTTTATACATGTAAATAAATAACTTTCTTCAATAAAATACTTTTACGAGTAAAGTATTTTAGGTTAATTAGTTAATTAATTAATATTTTATGTCGTGCTAAGTATCGTTAATTAATAAGTAGCTACATATCTACAAATGAAATTGACCAATATGATCAAATGGAAACATTTTTTTTATTGCGCATTGTCTGGTTCCATGTTCGTTGGTTTTATTTGTTCTTTATTCTAATTTATTTTATTTACAAATCTTAAATTACACAGGAAACTCCCATATCGCATGCTCCCATTTAGCAATTTCGTCGTACACAAGATGTGTATAATGGCACGCCTCCGTATTTTGAAGCAAATATGTTTGAATGTGTTAGTGTCTAAGTAATAGTTTATAACAGTAAATCATACAAATATATAAATCAGAAACATTGACGCCCGTGATCTTTGACTTTCTCATTTAGCAATTTGGTCCCAGTAGATTGAGTAATGGGAGTTTCCTATGTATATATTTTCCAACAATTCTTTTTTAAAAATTCTTGTTTTTTCTGAATTTTTACTACGAAAATCTAAATGTTCTATTAGACGCTAACAGAATGTTTGTAGATTTTAATACTACTCAACGAAATACGTTTTTTTCAGGAAACACAAACAGATTTATATATGTATATTGCCGATAGTTTATCAGAGATATTTGACTCCATATAATTTGCATTTCACAATCATATATAAAATTTTTTTACAATTAAATCTCAGAGTTTTAATTTTAATTGTGTTGTTCAGATCTCAAGTTCTTTGATAAAATTAAAAACATATAAGTATATTAAATTTCTAATAAGAAAATTTTGAAATATTTTAGGTAAAAATTCTTGAAAAATTGTTGATTGAAATAAATAAATTATATTTTAAATTTTAGTTTCATAACCAAAGATACTCATTAGACAGTCGTGACATGTCATCCATTTTCTATCCAAAACAGAGCTGGAAGCTTCAAAATTAATTATCACTTGTTTGGTAGTGACATCTATTGTTGGTTTTGGTTATTAAACGAAATCGTGAACTGTTTTAACGACTATATGAAAAATAAATTGGAAATCTAAAATCTACAATTTTCTTCTTCGCCGAAAAATCAATAGAAAATACAAACGCAACTTTTTAAATTAATGTTAGTATTTATTTCTTTTTTTTTATGTGAAAAATTAATAACTTATCTGTATATCATACTGGTACAAAACGTATAATTTTAGGTCACAACGGCCACGAACTGTCATCTATCACTGATGGTGAAAGTGCTGGAGACAGTACAAAGTATTCTAATACGTAAGGTTCCCATTTAAATGGTGGAGGCGTTGGTAAAAAAGCACAACAATTTACCAGCGGTAAATAAAAACAAACCTGTTCATAACAAATTATTTTATTTTACAAACCTTTTGTTTCAGAAAAATTTACAAAACATACAAGACAGGCGTCTTACTATTTTAAACTACATTTTCATAAAACACTTCATCTTGAGTTATTTTTCCTCAAATAAATAATATATTGAGTCATATTCAGTACCAAATTTGGTTTAAAAACGTTTATCAAATATATTAGCTTGAGCAAAAACTATTTGAGGCAAAATTTACTTGAGAAAAAATCGACTATTTACATTTTGAACTTTGAAAATTGACATAAGAGGAATAGAAACTTTAAAAGAATTCGAGAATATAGAAAAATTGAATTTTTTTAAAGTGAAAACTTCTATAATGTTACCATAATGAGTGTAGCACACACAACACATAGTTTATGGACACAAACCGTCACATATGACGTTGAGAAAAGAGTTCGAAAAGCCCATCGAAGGCCAAGTATAACCGTAATAACAATAATACCTGTTTTTCAAAATTAGAAATAACAAATGCGTCTCATCAATTAACCCAACCAAAACAGCAAAATTGCTTTTCTATTGTATCAAATACACACTATTTTTCGCCAACTAACACCAAAAGCCTTACATATTTCTAAGATTTTGGCATAAATCAAGGCTGCCCAACCCTTTTAACAGTCGGGCAAAAATGACGATTTAAAAATCACCGACGGGCCACTCAGCACTGACGGTTCCTGTTCGTATTACTTTTGATAACAATTTAAATTAATTAACACTATGAGGCCCGAGCACTTTCACAGTAAACTTCCCCGGAAGCCGACAATATTTTTAAGCAAATTTTATACAAGTACATAAAATGATTCCATAAAACACTAAATTATTCAACATGTATGTGTTATGCAGGTCAAAAGATGAGTAACACACATATACATACAAACATACAACACACACATACATACATATGTGAATAAAAATATTATTGTAAATAAAAGATGAAGCCTAGATATTTTGATGATACATATTATAGCTCGGGCCTTTTAACTTGGCAGTAACTCGCGCATGATACAGATAGATATATTTGAAAATACATTACAAGTAAGAGACAATAACATCTGAAAAATATCTAGGTTTAAATCATATTAAAAAGAGACACCTTTTTAACAAACATATTGTTCTTTTTCGTTCCCTCTTTTATTAGCTACTATTAGATATACGTGTTAAATTCATTTTCTGCGCACTGCCAAGTTAAAAGGCCCGAGCTATATGTATATTTATATGTACGATATGTACAAAAAATGAAGTGTCCGGTACGTAGTACATAATAAATTATCATATTTTTATTAGAATAATATAAAATATTTTTAAGTGTTTTGTTTATTGTTCTAAATATTGATCGCGGTCGGCCTTTGAGGATGTTTTGTTTGGTTTCGAATGCCGAAGCCATGGGAATGAAAGTGTTAAGAAATACAGCATTCATGTATGTTTTCATTTAGTAAAATATAAAATAAATAGCATCTTCTGCCAAAATAAGAAACAAATGAAATAAAGCAAGAAAAATCAAAATCTAAATAACTGGTACAATTAATGTGATTTCTGAAATTGTTTCTGACTTAATAATTTTCCTATGTTAAGTGTCAGATCAGATTCTGACAGTAACAACAAATCACAAATATGTTGTCCAATTAGAAATGTGCGGTATTTATTTTTTATGTATAAACTAAGATTTGAAAAAATCTTTTCACAAACATACAGATACCGGCATAATTAGCGGAATATACAAAATATCTGTAAAAAACAAACAAACCATTTAATTTTAAGAAAATATTAGTCTTATTTAATTATTTACTTACAATTGCATTATTTTTGGGGGTGGGGGGGCAAGTTCCAGAAATCTACAAATTCTTCTGAAAAAGTTTATGACTGAAGATATTATTTCTGCAAAAAGATTTTTAGTATGGTTCATTTCAGTTAAATTTAACCATGCTTCATCACTTTGAATTTAAATAATTTCCGTTTTCTTGGCTTTATCTCTTTCATTATTGCATTTACGTAAATTTTAAATTTGCAATTTGTTTTTAGAAAAGAATAGAAGATTGATTTATTTAGAATATAAGAAGTATTTAATTTTTTAACGATAACTCATGTTCAATTGTATTTGAAATTAGGTATACAAAATTATTTTGTAATTCAGTGAGTTTCAATTGAATATTGGCAAGATAACCGATTATTTCAGTCAAACTGACTATAAAAGGATTTATAAAAATTTGTAAATTTGCACAGTGCATATTTGTACTTTTTTTGTGAAAAAAGTACAAAAGTGCACTATGTCACATAGCCTATGTTTTTTAAATGAAAAACACTCTATTATGTCAATCTCTACCTACGGTCTATCTATGCAACGCGCACTACTTGTTTTTCAACTTGTTGAGAATTTTCAAACTTGCTCACGCGGACCATTTACAATTTGTTCGCGGGCCACATTGTGGCCCGCGGGCCTGGGGTTGGGCAACCTTGGCATAAATAGTTTGCTGGAGTTTCTATTAATTCATATTATGTAAAAATTAATGTCTTCTTTTAACAAAAACCAATCATACTAATACTTTTAAACTCTCCAGTGACAACCAAAATATTTTGATTGCCCAGGCATAGAAAGTATTATTTTAGTGTCCTTCAGTTGTCAAGAAAGTCTTTGTAATCGTTAAAGAAAATTTAAAAGTTTGTTCTATTTTATTCTTTCATTTACAAAAATTGATATTAAATTCTTATCGAAGCATTCTTAAAATCTTAACCAGAATTTTATTTGCTATTAATAAATAGAACACTTTGCAAAACTGTTAAACTCTTATATGATATGACTATTATCAAACAAGTTGTTTGATAATGGTCATATTGACCGAAACATGTCATAGGAAATTAACACAATAAAAATGGTATATTTGAAAAGTACGTAAAGTGCTTTATTTATTAATAGCAAATATGGAATACCATAAAGTAATGCTGAAATCTATTAGAATTTTATTTATTTATCTAATTTTTGACAAAAGCAATAAGTTTCTTGAATCTTTTTGAGAAAACTATAAAATCACTCATCCATTGAATCAATTGTGGTTGTCATAGAAGTTTTCACTTCCAGCGTGAGGGTTTTCCCCACTTTACGCTTATACAAATTGTAATTTTTTCATAAATTTTATAAACCTTAACAATAATAATAAAATAGTAGATATTTTTTAGCAGAATTCTGAAAATTTTCTTAAGGCAAAAGCGCAGGCACGCAGCAAGTCGTTAGATGTTTTACGTTTTACGCATTAACACGCTCTCCCGAATTTGTTGCGTTAACCATTCCACGCCTTCATTCAAACCTTCACCGGTCAACGCATTACTCGCGCTTATATGCCACGGTTTATCCGTAATCCGTTCCAATGCGAGTGCACTTGCAATTTTCACACTACTCAACGCGTCCTTACAATCCATCTTGTTGGCAAAAAACAGTATCGGTATTCGACGTCCGGCAATATCGGGATGTTGGAGTAATAAATCCAATTCATCTTTCACCACAACCAAACGTAATCGATCGGATGAATCGATCACGAAGATGATGCCTTGGCAATCTTTGTAATAATGTTCCCAGAGATCGCGATATCGGCCATGGCCGCTCATGTCAAAGGCGGTGAAGCCTAAATTTTGATCTGGAAATAAAAAAAAAATGGTTTTAATAAAAATATGATTATTCTTCCGGCGAATTAATGTTAATCACACAAAAAGAATTTATGTGGAAAATACTTCAAATTGAGTATAATCAAGCCCTAAGCGTATGTGTAAAAAATTGTGTATAGCAGTGTGTCTGAGTGTGGCCGATACCGCTTAAGGTATTTAGTTGGTCGGTGTCGGTTACCGAATGCACAACGCATTGTAATGTATTGTTAGACCATTGTTGCTTAAACTAAACGTTGCTCTGTTCGACAACGCGTGTTTTGTAGTTGTGTGTGTGAATACTCACACAGAAGCAAACATCAAACCAACACCACTACAAACAGTGTGTACCTACACAACATAGTGGTGGGAAGTGGAGGAGATTTTTTGTCTACACTGGGATCACTAGTGCAGAGATAGCAACTTGGATTCTGATTATTAACGAGTAGAATAAACGCTTTTTGAAACCACAGTTTATATGCTTAAAGAAGAAAAATTCGGCAAATGCATGTTACACATTAGTTCAGAATTTTGTAGTTCAATAGCTAGAATAATTCACGGAATAAAATACATAGGATGCGCCAAAAGTTCTCGGCCTGAGTATTAAAAAAGACAGAGAGAACAGTGTAAAGAATTTATTTTTCGGAAGTGATCGAATCTACCGGATGTCCAGAACGATCATCGTCGTTGAGGGACTCGTACCGCAAACGAAACCTTTGGCACGGCTTTACCGTATACACCATTCAATTTGTCCTTAATTTCTTCTGGAGTTTGTCCTTCTTTTGTCAGAAATTTTATGACTACACGATATTCAATTTTTGAAACGGCCGACATATTGAGTTGACAAATGAGATTACAACAGAATAAATAAAACACATGTAAACTCGTCCACTGCGTTTATGATTACTAGAGACTTAATACTTTCTGTGAGTATAAATTACGTCACCTTTAAATAAGTTTAATCATGTTAGGCCGAGAACTTTTGGCGCTCCTCACGTACATCTTACTTTTATTTAATACTAAATTTAGTCTTTCACTTGTTAATAATATGTAATTATCTAAACATTTTATTTCCTATATGAGTTAAAAAAATTCAATAATAATTTTCTAAAAAACAACACGGTCTCTTAAATCGCGTAAGGTCCGTCATTGACTATTACAAAGTGGTCAAATGCCACAAAACACAATGACAGACACGACGAATTCATAACGGTTTCGTGGTTAAAACTACAAGATCTTAAAAACGACACAGTCTATTAAAATGTGTAATATCCGGCATTATTTTACAAAGTCGTCAAGTGCAGATAGACCACCTAATACGATGATAGAAATGATGAATTCGTAAGGATTCCGTTGTTAGAGCTACGAAATCCTAATAAGCAGTATTATTGACTTCTCAATTTCGTAAATCATACAAAGAATTTACTTTTATGTACTAATATCTGCATACATTGCATCTGTATACAGATATGAATTACATTACAGTTTAAAGTTACACTAGCTGTACCCGCGACGTGTTCGCGCGACGCATTGTTACAATCTCAAGGAGATTTATTTGTATGTATAAGTGTAATAATTATACAAAACTTGCATAGAACAATAATTTTTCAGCAATGCATGCAGATGTTCAAAAAGGTTTTTCTATTTTCCCGTGGGAATGAAATATTTTCCTGGAGTAAAGAGTATATTAAATGTTGGCCCAAGTGATAAATTATCACCACACCAAATTACATCAAAATCCGTTCAATAGCTTTTGCGTAATATGTGCACATACTCAAAATGGTTTTTTTATTTTCCCGTGGGAATGAGATATTTTCCCAGAGTAAAAAATATCTCAGATGTTGACCCAGGTAATAAGTTACCATCACACCAAATTTCATCAAAATCCGTTCAATAGTTTTTGCGTAATGTATGCTCAGAATGGTTTTTCTATTTTCCCGTGGGAATGAGACATTTCCCCGGAATAAAAAGTATCCTAGATGTTGACCCAGGTAATAAGTTATCATCACACCAAATTTCATTAAAATCTGTCCAATAGTTTTTGCGTGATGCGTGAACAGACAGCAGACAGACAGACAAAAATTTTAAAAATCGCTCTTTTGATATCTACATCGATAACTATTTACGGTACCAGTACAATTTTCAAAAAAATATTCCATGTACAAAAATGGTCTTGTTACAGTTTTATTATATGTATAAATTACATAATTAGTACATAATATGTACTAACTAACAAGTACAGGTTTGTACTTTTTGTAATTAAATTCGATGTAGATACTTTAAAAAAGCCTAACTGAATTTATAAAATTAATCAACATCAAACTTTGGGCAATCAGTAAGTGCCTCAAAAATTTACGCTGTAGAATTTTCAAACGAAAAACATAAATTTTTCACGTAAAAAAACATAACATTTAGTCCCTGTGACATTATCAAGTATATACAACCATTTTCAAATCACAGAGAGATAAGAGTGCGATAATTAGGTTTGTTAAAAAGGTCTTTGTGGATTGCTTAGCACTGTAGATCTAATCAGTAAAATATATTTCCAAAAGGAAGTCCACTATTTTTATCCTAAAAATCGAAAATTCACCGTAAAACTATTAAAATTCCGAAAATTTGTATCAGTAATATGTATGTAAATACTTATCAGAAAATATACAGAGAATCATTCAATTAAAATTTTTTCCAGTAAGAAATACGTATGTATGTTTCTTAAAAGATTATGAAACATCTTTTAAAATATTCTTTTCATATCACAAATAGTTATACGTATAATGATTAATTTTATTTCATTAATTTAATTTCTCATAACGAAAACTCGCAAATTCAAATGCCGTTAGAACAATATATTTGAACGGTACAGCGATCCTATTAGCTAAGTGACGTAAAATGTGTTGCATTACACACTATATGTGTAATATCAACAGAACCATCAGTGTCAGCAATAAATTAATTTTAAATTTAATTTAGTATAAATTACAAACCTTAAATAAAGTGTTCAATTTTTATTAAAACTAATAATACCTTATACAATAGAGATCTCAGTCGGCACAAATGACGTCAGCGCGCCAAATGGCTGTATTTAAACAATGACAATGTACAGCACCTATATTATTAATATTATTTAATATTTAAAAAAATAAGAGAGCAAATTGTAACCATAATATATTTTTGGTACAAACAAAAAAAAAAACGGTTTTTTCCTCAAATTTTAACAGATTGTTTCAAAAAATTTCTTAGTAAGCTAATTATTTCTTAATTCAAAATAGTTAGCCGGTCTTAAACTGATTCAAACATCCAATATTCCTAAATGCTTTTATCCCATTCACAAAAACTTACTAACAAATATTTAAAAAATTTCAACTTACTTTGAAATTTTTCCACATTGAAACCCACGGTGGGAACAATTTCAGTTACACGATCCTCTTCACTTTTAAAATGATTTACCACGGTACTTTTACCGCTATTATTTAACCCAATCACCAAAACATGAACCTCACGTTTTTTAATACCTAAAAAATTCGCCAATTTCCCAAACAAACCCATATTAACCATTTGTACTGCACTAATTTCAACACATAATTAAAAAATAAAATTTTTATTTAAAATTTTTACAAATACTTTTGAATTATTGTCATTATTTTTTTTATTATTTCATTAAATTTGATTCAACTCGAAGCAAGCCTGATTCATTGATTGTGGAATGTATGTTTGAACACTCTTGAATGTAGTGTTTTCATTTTATTTACAAAAATAATCAATATTTTAGCCGCCTGTGTCACCTGTTACGACCGTTTACCATGTAAAATTGAAACACAGTGGTTTCTAAATAAAAAAAGTACATTGTCAATTAATAAGCATGCAACTTCCCTTTCCATTATGGAAAATTATTAAAACATTTCTCTTATCTTTTATGTTCGATCGAATAACTGTGGTGGAGACGCTGAACATAAGGACCATAAGATGTTTTTCAGTATTTAAAAAATATTTTAATCACAAAAATAGGAAGTCTGAAGCCTTTCGAAGCTAGCAAGAGTTCATAGAACTCATAGAAACAAGTAGCTATGTAGAATCGATACCTATACCACGAATTAACAATAACTTTGAGCAAAACCACTGCAAGGTGGAATCGCTGGTAATCATATTGAAATAAATAATTTTTTGTTTAAAGAAAAACAAAAAAGCCAACAAAATGTAAATAAAAAAAAATTGAATGAGAAAAAATGAAATGGCAATCTAACGCGATTATCTCGAAACTACATTTTTTAAACATAGCAAAAGGAAAACGCAGGCACCTTTCATCCGAGGACTCGAAGTTTTAACTGCAGTTTCTGAAAAACAATTTAACAAGATACCCACGAAATTTTTCTGATTGATAATTTAACACATGTGTATCAAGTCCCATAAGAATATTGTAGTTTTTTCACTTTTACCATGGAAAAAAGTTAGAGCAGACTTTTACAGCGATAAAAATGGTACAAAACATTTCATTGGTCATTTCATTATAGGTAAACACGATAAAAAAATTTTACTGGCTTCAGAACCATAGTAACAATATATTAAATTATAATATGATTTATACTAATTTATTTTATTCGTTAAATTATCGTACCGTATTACACTTGAGTTTTATATTTTTTCTGAATAAATTTCTGTTTTCTACAACTCAAATTTCTTGCCTAACAGCAATTTAATTCGAAGAATTGCCGACCTGTCGCGTTTTTGTTAGTTGACAATTCTTCTCGTTAAATTGCTAGGCAACAAATTTTCGTTAGACAAACCCAAATTTATTCGAAAAAATACAAACCTCTCGTGTAATAATAAGTGATAGAAAATTAGAGTTCTTATAAAGAAACTCAATATAATTTTTTAGCGAAAAAAACGGAAAATTTTTCCAAGATGCCATTATATAAAAAAAAAAAACCTTTTTTAATAATTTTGTATATGTACTTTGCTTCGAAATCTAGTACAAATAGCGAAAAAAATTTTCCTTTTATTCGAGATAATGATCAATTTAAAGTTTCCGTTTCGTTATGTTTAAAAATTGTAGTTTTGAGACAACCGCGTTTGGGTAACCATTAATTTTTCTTTTTCCATCCAAAAAAATTGTTTTGTATAGATACCTGAATATATACAGATTAAACCTTTTCATTTCATTTCGTTTTCTTTTTTCGTTTTTAAAAAATAATTCTCAAAAGTAGTCTATAATTTTTTTTTTAATTAGCCAAATAGATATACTATCCAGTTACAAAATTATCTGCTTACGTTAGATATTACTGAAGTTGATACCACCTTCTTGATTTAAACTTTTTTAAATATTTTCATTTATTTTAACATTTAGCAGTAAAAGAAAGGAATTACACTGTTTTCTCGTTGTAAGCAACATCAAAATTGAAATAGAATCATATGCCTTACTCTTTTTATGTATATGCGAATTTTATCATCTGAAAACAGTAAGATATATGATTCTATTTCAAATTGCTTACAACGAGAAATCAGTGTAATTTATAGACGAATTTTTTTAACAATTGTATTATTTAGTTTGAGAAATTTTATATTTGATAGTTTGACTGACTACAATAAGTAAACAGGAAATCAAACACAAATATAAAAAATTTGTTTTGAATTTATACAATTTCTTAGATTTTGTATCAAAACACGCAAAAGGGAAATTTAAATATTCAAATATGTAAATAAATAAAATAAATTATCTATTATTTAAAAATATAAGCTACTACTTTAATACAACTAAACCAGATAGTATTGTGATAATGAATGATAACCATTCCCAATATAACAAATTCAAAAGTATTTGTTTTCAAAGGATGGGGGTCAATAAACTAAGAAAATTCCGCTGAGAATCACGGAAAATTGAATAATATCACAGAACCCAATTCGTACATTTTTTCAATAGGTACTATATTATGTACTCCGTATGTTTTGGACAATATTCCTTACCCTTCGTAATTATTTTCATTATTTTTTATAGCTAGAAATAGGGTATTTTTCAGAATTTCTTAAAAAATTGATCATTTTTGTGGTTTTTACATTTTTTTTTTACGTGAGCGCAATCTCCCAACACTTTGCCTTTTATATATATGATGAAGCATATTGTAAGCAATAATATATATGTAAATATAAAAGTGTTGGTCCACTGCGCTCATATATTACGCAACCGTATACATAAGTAATAACTGCGGAATTTTTTTTTTTTTTAAATTAAATATACAAAAATTTAATGGGTATAAAAACTTTTTTAACCTGAGATTCCTACGAACTCAACGTCGAAAAATGCATAGAAATACCGTAGTCAGTCATCCAGATCACGACCTTGGTTTTTTTCATGGTGGTGTCTTATTGTTACTTAACCTGAATTTATATTTTTTTAAGACATCTTCCACCAATCTGACCTTGCTGAAATTTCTACACACGATAACTATGTTAGAACGAAATAACATATATTTTTTTGGTAGGTGTCACTCAAGGGGTTGATCTAAAACACGCACCCTCAAAAATTCAATTATTATTTTAATGTAGTAGATGACGTCATACGAATGTAAAAAATATTGTATAATATAAAGCTACCTCATATCAACATCCTATGCCAATTTCATCTAATTATTTTCAATAGTTTTGAAGAAAAAAAATTTTTAATTTAAGGGTAGTTACCCCCATATCTCTGATAATATAGGGGGTAGAGGTCTAATACCAATATTTTGGAACATTACTCACCATAAGCAACGTTCATGAAAAAGAATAGTCGAAAAAGCCGCTGGGCCGAAATCCCACATGCTTACCCTGTGAGAACTTTTGATCATTTCTTGCTACATATAAGTAGGTATATTAAAGTATTTGAACTTATTTCGCTTTTATCTTAAATACACTAACAATTTTACTTAACAATGAAAATCAGAATCCGCTCTTCGGATGGCTGTAAATCAAAAACTATTTGAGATATGCCCTTGAAATTTTAGTATGTTATTTTTAAAGGTATAGACTGTCGAAACATGCAAAAAAAATTTTCCAATTTTTTCAAAATGGTCCCCCTTAAAATTATACACCCTCAAAAATTCGTTGATTCATTTTTTTTAATCAAAAAAATATTTTTTTCTGATACAACGAAACATTTCTCTGACTATTGAAAAACAAAATTTTAAAGAAATATTTCTTTAAATAACAAAAATATTTTTCTTGATTCAAAGAAAAAAGAATTAATGAAATTTTTAATCCTTGAACAAAGAAATCATTTTGAGAGAATAATAATATTAACTGATAAAAAAATTAAAAAACTGCTATTGCAATAAAATTAATTTTTTCTTAAAATTTCCAATTAATGAAAATATTAGCTACCACTGGTTAGTGGTATATGTATACACTATAATTATATACCAACGTAAATCCATACATGTACAATTTGTTCGAAACTGTTAGAAATTTTCTAAGAATAGTACATTGTAATTAAATTTTTATGAACGTTAAAAGCACGAGAGAGTTTTTATTACATTTTAACCCCTAAATTAACATAAATATAACCTATCTGATAACGTAACTACAGTTAAAAATCACACATACATAAATATAGAATGAAGCAAACAGTTGGGGAAAGGGTAATGAAAAGGTAAACTGTTTTGAGTAAAAGGTTAACAAATCTTTTCACCCTCCCTCCTACTAAGAGTTGAAAGTACTTTTTTCGAGGTTTTTCAGCCCTGTACATTTAAATGGTAAGAGGAGTGATTAAGGGGGAAAGAACAATAAACATTTCATTACACTTACATACATAATAAATTAAAGTAAAAAAAATGTTTTTTAAGAAAAAGCTTTTATTTAAAAATGGGCTAAAAAAATAAAATAACTTTTGAGTGAAGTTTGAAGCAATATGCAACATAATTTATAAAAGCTTGAGGCGTTATCATTAATTATTTCTGTTTTGGATATAATTGTAGCTATTTTACTTTTCAGTGGTTACCAAACTTAATTAAACGCCTCAAGCTTTTATAAATTATGTTGCATATTGCTTCAAACTTCACTCAAAAGTTATTTTATTTTTTTAGCCCATTTTTAAATAAAAGCTTTTTCTTAAAAAACATTTTTTTTACTTTAATTTATTTTCTACTTTTTAGTCTGATTACAATTAACTTTAAAAGAAAATTAAAGATGTAATTTTTTTTACCTATATTTTAATCTGTTAATTTACCCTAATCAGACATAACTATGGAAACAAAAAATTGCAATGTAAAATCAATGGACAATATCTGACAATTCGAAATGTCAAAAAGTTGCACAGGACTAAAAATCAGCAATTTTGGTTTGGGGCGATTTCGAACAAAACTAATTATACAATATTGCATTGTCATCAAGGTGAGACACGTATGCAAAATTTGAAACCTTTAGCTCAATTAGAACCTGTCTAAATTTGGATTCCAAGATTTGATCTAAACCAACATACTAACATACCAAGTTAAATAAAAGCTTTTAAAAATAAACTATGAAATAAAAAAATCGAAGTTTTTTGCACAGAAAATTCAAATATCAGAGACAGATTTAGAATGGGTTTTGTGCACTGCAGCCCAGAGCCCTATTCGATCAAAAGGGTTCTCTTCAGGATAAAAAAAAATCTTAAGGGGAGGTTTACTTGTGAGTCGTTAAAAAGAATCGATTTTTTTTTTGCAGAAATTGGCAGGTAATTATGCGTAGAATATGTTCCCAAAGTGATTTTGCTGAAAGTAATTTAAGGGAAGGTTTACTTGAGATTTGATAAAAAAAAATCGATTTTTTTTTGGCGAAATTGATAGCAGATTATGTGTAGAATATGTTCCCAAAATGATTTTACTGAAAATAAGATTCTTGCACATTAACCGAATCCAGCTTTCTATAAAAAAAAATTCAAAAAACGTAGTTCACGCAATAATGAGTATTAAATATAAAATTTTGAAAATACGTTTCTTTATATATATTTTATAATATCTCGGAACTACATTTTTGGAACTGGTGGACACGATAACTCAAAAACTATTCGATGGATCCTGTTTTTTAGTTTTTTATTTTAAAGATAATTCAAATCTTCATCCGATACACTTTCAATATTCTTTAGTCGAATTTTCTCCGAAAAATTAGACATACAGTCTATACGATAAGAGCTGCGAGAGGCGAGAGTAGGGGCGCTATACGTTTTCGGACCCGTGGAACACGAATATGTAGAAAAAAAAATGTCTGAGATATATATATATATATATATATATATATATATATATATATATATATATATATATATATATATATATATATATATATATATATATATATATATATATATATATTTCCGCCACCTTTTAATTTGTGTAGGGCCCCCCTATGGAAGTTAAGAGATGAAATTTGGTAAATGGGGCTCATTTTCGAGGCACCTCAAACTATCAAAGTGGGGTCAAATTTTGGGCAAATTTTTTTTCTGACCCGACCTTTAAGGGGGTGGTGGGGGGGCGGAAAAGCAATAAAACTTTTCCAAACCGGTTTTAAATAATGTTTCGGTCAATTATCTACAACATATCCAAAATTCAGCTTCCTAGAATGATTTGGTGGGAGTAGAGGGGGGGAAAACGATTTTCGCTGGATCTAACAGGCCCCCAGCCCCCCAGAATTAACGTAGAGGGTTGAAATTTGGTGTGTTGATAAAGTCCGTACCTAGATTGTGCTTTTTGGAGGTTTTAATATTTTACCCCCATCCCCCTCATTTTTAAGCTACAATTTCATGCAGTTTCGACGTTTTCGAAGTTTGTACCACTCGCACAGGTCACCCAAATAAACCTAGAGGGCTGAAATTTTGTATTCGGATTGAGTTAGTATCAAGGGGGTGCCTTTTGGGAGTCTCGACTTTCAAACCCTACCGCCACGATTTTTATACCCAAAAGAACATGATTTTTCTTGTTTTTTAACAGATTCGTTCGGGTCAAAATCTCCCCAAATAAACCTAGAGGACTGAAATTTTGTGTACAGGTTAAGCTAATAGCCAGACACTGTTTTTTGGGGGTTTCAACTTTTTACCCTTACCCCCACGATTTTTACGCCAATATTTCCTTAATTTTTTTGCTTGTTTTCTAACACGTCTAGAAACTCTCTAAGGAAACCTAGAGGGCTGAAATTTTGTACGTGTATTCAGTTAGTATCCAGCTAGTACCTTTTAGGGAGTCCACATTACTTTTCCCCCCACTTCTTCCATTTTTACATCGGAATTGAATGCTATTGTTAAATGTGTTTTAAATGCATTACTTTTATTCTAAATACAAGTAGGCGAATAGTAATTTTAAAAAATTTAAAAAAAGTGAACTTACTTCTGTGACAAATGAAATACATACATATTAAGTAATTTAAGAATGTTATTAAAGTCACTGTTTATTTATAAATTAGGAATTTTGGATTTTTATTATTTATAAAATAGAAATTTTGGATTTTTTTGGAAAGAAAAAATATCTTCATAAAAGCCTTCCAGTTTACTATTTAAGTTCCCTTTTTAATATTTAAAAATAAAACACAAAGACAATTGGCGGATAAGCATAGGTAGAAATGCCCTCGTACGAATTGTGTTGGCTTTTTCCCTGTTAACTGCTATCGGCACAAAATTAAAATTTACTGAGATTCAGCCCTTAAAAACTTAAAACCTTTTTTTAAAGCCCCGATCAACCGGACACTCATCATCAGTTTTGAAACCACCAAAGTTACAAATCGCTTGTGGACTTTCAATTATATTTCGCTTGTAGACACTCAATACCGAAGATGAAAGGAAAAATTCGACTTCCGTGATGGGGCTCCGCTGCTCACGGCGTTTTTTTTTTTATTTTTAAATTTACTTTAAAGAACGAAAAATAAGACAAAAATCGTAATCAATAGTTCACACATCCGCCACTTTTTTTTCTTTCAGCAATTTATTGATACTATAGGTAGAGGTGCCGATACTCTTCATATATCTTATAAATCTTTTTTGTTTTTGGATTTCGGTGGTTTATTACCGGCGCTAGGATGTCCGCCAACAAGGCATTGGATTTTCGGATCGTCACACTTCAGTATCTATAAAATGGACAATTTTTCTATATTTTTCCTTGAAAAATTTTTTTTGTATAGTTTAATACTTAATAAATATGTGTACAAAATTTGAAATTGATATTTACTTCCGTTCTTGAGAAAAAAATTCTAGAAAAATACATAATTTTTAAGGGCTCTCGAGTAAACCTCTCCTTAATACGAAATTCCTTCTTTTCTCGAATAGTAGAATTGACAAACTTGTCAATAAACATCAATTTATTTTGGTTCAATGAACACATCAGAAAATAGTTCGCGTTTAGGCTCAAAAATAGTTTTTGACTGTAAAGAGGGCAATTACTGGGGTTTAACTTTTTTATTTACGGCACACGACTTAGACAATACGGCACAATCTTTTCCGAAAAAAAAAGAAAATGGTGTGGTTGACTTGGTGGTAACATATAGTCAACCAAATGGTCAGAAAACGACATTTCATATTACACGACTAAATGTTATTCCAATTAATGGCGGAAATAATTCCAGGATACAATAATTATAAGTATTTAAGATTAAAGAATAACTTTTAAACATTTCTTTAACGCTTAAGAAAATGTCGATATTTATCTGAATTACATGGTTGACCAGGTCATCGAAAAGTCATTTCTTATTAGAGGCTTTAATGCTATTTCAACTTATCACGAAAATGATTCCAAGCTACAACAATTCTATTTAAAATTTAAAAAATACTTTTAAACATTTTTCTAATGTTTAAAGAAGTATCGATATTTATCTGAATTACATGGTCAGAAAACCATTTTTCTAATCAAGCATAAATGTAATTTAGAAAAGTGATAATCGTCATAATATGCCAACCTATTTAATTATGTGATCGGTCCGCACAAAATTATTTGAGATTTTACCGGACCGTCACTGAGAAAAGGTTGAGAAACGACTGCTTTAAAGTTGGTTAAATAACTATTTTGACTTGGATATTTAAACTAAAGACTAAACCCAAACAATTGGAGAGATAAAGAAAATTTCTGAAATTCTGAAAATAAACCCAATGACAAATAAATATACTAATTCATTAGAAATCAGTCTTCTCGACCCTCCCCCGTCTCTATAATTACCATAACTGTTCTTTTAAATTTATTTTAAAACTTTTATTCGTTATACCAGTTTTTTACAAATGATTATTGTATGTAGATTGCATGTAGATATGCCTTTTTTTTCTAATTCTTCATACTAACACTTGACAGTTTCAGTCAATGACTTTCAACAGATTTATTTATACATAATGTTTACTGTGTAAGGAGCTAATGATCCTCTCCAGGTAAAATTTGTAAAATTCTACTACAATTTTAAAACTACTTCAAATCTACCAAGTTCGATTCGAAGCGGCAAGTTAGACTTAATATTTTTATTTGGATGTAATACGTTTGAAATTTTGCTTCTGAGACTACTAAGATAGCGTAAATATTGTGGTCACTCTTAAAATATATAAAAAAAATTACCTCCAAAATGAAAATTTCATGTGCATTTTACGTTTTAGAGTTTCCTGAACAATTTTGGTTTCGTGTCTCTCTGTCAATCCGTCTGTCTGTCCGTCTGTCCGACATAACTCCGGAGCTGTTCGATCGTTTTTGATGAATAATCGGTGTAATGGTAACCATGGCGTTATATCGTGGAATTCCATTAAATATCAAAATTTTTCTTACTATTGGTCCCAATTCGCTCAAATTTCGAGAGTATTTCGAAATTAGACCATATATAGTTCTCTATAAATTTCAATACAATCAGAGTAATGATAATTACTATCCATGCGCAAACATAAAATATGTTAACGCTGAGTGCATTAAATGGACGCCAACATAACAGTTTGAAACGTCAAAGAATGTCTACTGGTTTCTTTAACTTTTTTCTACGGATTGATTTATCATTAAAAGTGGTCAACGCAGTCAGTCTTTTCGTAAAATTTCCATAGTTACATAGTAGTAGTAGTAGTTTCCCGATCAGAAAAAGTAAAGAAGCAGTTCACTCTATTCTTGTTTTAAAATTCTTCTTTTTTCAACCATGACGTTGACAATACGAGTATGATAAAATACAAACTTTAAGACAAGATACAGTTTAAATGTTTAAGGGGAGATTTACTCGATAGTCCTTAAAAATTATGTATTTTTCTAGAATTTTTTTCTCCAGAACGGAAGTAAATATCAATTTCAAATTTTGTACACATATTTATTAAATATTAAACTATACAAAAAAAAAAATTTTCAAGGAGAAATCTAAAAAATTGTCCATTTTATAGATACTGCAGTGTGACGATCTGAAAATCCAATGCCTTGTTGGCGGACATCCTAGCGCCGTTAATAAACCACCGAAATTCAAAAACAAAAAAGATTTATAAAATATATGAAGATTACCGGCACCTCTAGCTATAATATCAATAAATTGCTGAAAGAAAAAAATGGCGGATGTTTGAACTTTTGATTACGATTTTTATCTTATTTTTCGCTCTATAAAGTAAACTTAAAAATAAAAAAAATATTGAAAGTGTATCGAACTTAGGTAGAGGTGCCGAAGAATTGAATTATCTTTAAAATAAAAAATTAAAAAAAAGGATCCATCGAATAGTTTTTGAGTTATCGTGTCCGCCAGTTCCAAAAATGTAGTTCCGAGATATTATAAAATATATATAAAGAAACGTATTTTCAAAATTTTATATTTAATACTCATTATTGCGTGAACTACGTTTTTTGAATTTTTTTTTTATAGAAAGCTGGATTCGGTTAATGTGCAAGAATCTTGTTTTTAAATTATTTTTAGTAAAATCACTTTGGGAACATATTCTACACATAATTTTCTATCAATTTCGGCAAAAAAAAAAAATCGATTTTTTTATCAAATCTCAAGTAAACCTTTCCTTAAATTACTTTCAGCAAAATCACTTTGGGAACATATTCTACACATAATTAGTTACCAATTTTTGCAAAAAAAAAAAAAATCGATTTTTTTTAACGACTCTCAAGTAAACCTCCCCTTAAGTACAAAATCACTTTAAAGATTGGATAAAAATCTGTTACGAATATGAGGAAGCTATGTATCACCCCTCCACCGCTTCACTGGCTGTGATTGTTTTTACTTTTGTTCAGCGTGTCTTATTGTAAACACTCTGTATACGTATAAAAAAAATTGAAAGTAATATAAAACAGTTACAAATTGGCGAACTGATAGATATACTCATAATAAGACATTTGACCGCTACATACAGCTGTGTTATTGATTTGCAGAGCGGTTCATTAACTGTAAAAATACATCACGAACTCACTTATATTTAAGTATAAATAAGTAGATACAGGTATTGTAACTATCGCTAGCAACATAGCAATTATGTTTATTCATTAATGATAATTTTTTTCCTTTGTTATACTATTTGAATTTTATTAATATCTACTACATATATTTATACTATTTAAAATATTTTTATAAAAGTATGTATACATATATCCAGGGTATATGGTCCACTATAGACAAAGTTTTCTTTAGAATTTTCCCCCAGTTCCACATACATATATTCGACAAAATTCATAAATCAAAATTACAACAGAATTTAAAATGGAAAAATGAATATAATGCTACAATTACATCCAAAACAATTTGTTTCAAAACTGATATAAAGATCAATCGGTCTCGAAGCCAAAGAAATTTGAAAAACAATTTGATCCCGTAAATATATTATTTCACTGAAAAGAAATTAGTGCCTAAATTGCTCCTAAACTGCGCTATCGAAATCAACAATTGTTTTAAGAGAGACTCAATTATTTAATTAGTTATTTATACACAATACAAATTTTGTGCAGTATTTCAATCATCAGAAACTCGTAAAATAATTTTTTTTTAATATAATTCTTTACACCAGTAAATTTCCTTCAATTTACTTCACCTAATTTAAAAATTAAATATTAATTGTTCTAATAAATTATTAAAATGTAGGTAATATAAAATTAGTATAATTTCCATAATTAGATACTATGAAAACAATATAGGCAATTAAGCGTACATTGTGTATATCGTTTGCATAAGTTTAGGGGTGATAAAATTTTGTCTATAAATAATTTACTTACATATATAAAAGAATTAATGATTAGCTTTTAAATTAGATAGAGTAAAATTTTTGGCTTATAAGCACTAATTAAACTTTTGTTGAAGCAATTGCTGATTTTAACAGAATAATCTGGGAGCAATGAGGGCACATAAAAAGCCAAAAGGTTCTTCAACTTCCGGTGCCAACTTTTTTGTCGTCAATATTTCTCAATATTCGGAATTCATTTTGTATTTTTGTGTTAGTATATCTCCAATTTCCATTTTTTTAATTACTAGATGACAATTACTTCAATAAACTCCAAATACATTTTCACAGTTATAAAATTTGTTTTCTCCGTAAAAAAAAATACCCCTGTCGCAGCATCCTGCATAACATAGCGAATTTCCGTTTATAAAAATTAGTTTTTCTCGGAAACTAGTTGACATAGAATAATAGTTTAAAGAGCTTTTTTATGTAACTTTTTCTCCTCTTTTAAATGGTGTAAAAAAATTTGGCAAAAATTTTTGAATAAGTGGAAATTTTGGCAAAAAACTAATTTTTTGCAAGAACAAAAACCATGTTCCTGGCATCCGACGTGTCTGGCTGAAGAACTCATCCAAGATTTTTGGACTTCCAACGTTGTCACCAAATTTCGTAACCCTAGGACGTTTCGTTCGAGAGTTATCGTGCTGATACATAAATACATAAATACATATATACATATATATATATATATATATATATATATATATATATATATATATATATATATATATATAAATTTTAGTGAATATTATTTTCGGTTTCTAGGGACCTCAAAACAAATTTCTGCCATAGTCCCGGGCTCAAGTCCCGTCATGAGACCTACTGTAATAGCTGAATTTCCATTCTGGAAATTCGCTAAAAACTGGTGGTTAAAATTTTTGTGTTGAATAAGTAACACAACCGTGCGTTAATGTAACATTTAGTGTTTGTGTTAAATGAAAATATTAACACAAATTTCGATTTAACAGAATAAAAATGTTAATCTGTTTTGAACAACAAAAAAGTAACACAGAACCAATGTTCTTTATTTTGAATAACACTTTTAGAGTGTAGAATTAAAAAATGATTTTAACATTGTAACGTATGTGTAGTCCTTTACGTTACATTAGAATATATATCTACCAAAATATATATAATAATAAAGATGAGAATAGCTCTTATTATTAAACAAAACCGAAAAATTATAAGTTTTTTTCAGTTATTGACGGATATAGTTTTATTAAACGTTTAAAAATGAAACAATTTTCTTAAATTTAAAGGTTATTTTGTAACTGAATCTGTAACAAAATAACCTTAAAATGTAAGAAAATTGTTCCACTTTTAAACGTTTAATAAAACCATATTCGTCAATAACTGAAAAAACATATAAATTTTCGGTTTGTTTAATAATAAGAACTACAGAACTACTCTCATCTTTTTTTTATTATATATATTTTGGTAGATATATATGGAAACGAGTAAGAATTTTTACAAAGAACTGACATTGCGTACTTTGAGTCTCATTTATAATAATATATGAACAAAATCGTTATAATTTTTGACGATTTTCAAATATCTTAAACTGCCGTGAAAGTAAAATATTGAATAAAAAAGTTTAACAACTAACTCTGATAAATCTGAAAAATTAACACAAAATATATGTTCTCTTGTGTGTTAAATCATTGACACAAATCTTGTGTAAAGATTTGACAGATATGCTTTGTGTTAAAATAACACAAAAAATGTGTTAATTTTAACACAAATTTTTTAACAGTGTTTGTATAAACTTTCCACCACTTAAATATTTTAAATTTTAACAAATGTTTAATTATCAGTCTTAATATTTAAAGTACGTATTGAACATCGATGGACTAGTGATTGTGGAAAGTAGTATATAAAGAGTTAAATAACTTTTATGTTTGTTTGGAATATGAACACCATATTTCTTTCTCTGTTTTGCACATTTTTTCTATTCTGCAAAACAGAGAAGGAAATATGTTGTTCATATTCCAAACAAAATAAACAAACTATGTTTAAATATTAAAATATATTATGGCATTGGGCATAATCTTTTATTAAACTAGCCTTAATATTACAAAAATGAAAAATATTTTGTAATCCTTTCACAAACAAAATTCTAACACCTAGTTAAAATAATCAGTAGAAAAAGAGATATTATGCATATTTGCGTACACTCCTAATAAAAATTGAGTTAAATATTCCAATAATCTCGCGTTCATGTATACAAAATATTCGGATCGTGTTTAT